>JARYHS010012519.1:187752299-187776568 GCA_031002005.1 Vandiemenella viatica
TTATAGGCAGAAAAAAGTGGATAAGCAATGGTAAAGTCAATGTATATTGAGGATTAAGGAATAATTAAAGACTAGCCTCAAAACCCATAAAAATGTCGGGTTTAACGCAGAGTTCTGGCAATTCATTTCTTTGGAGCTGCTTTCATATAAAGAATTGTTATAAAATAAAGCTCAATCTAATTTCTCATCCCTTGTGCTGCAGCAAAAAGTTTCAGTTGTCAACTAAGTCCAGGTTGGTTTCAGCCTAACCACAACCTCCGCCAATATCGTTGCTAGAAAATCAAAGCTTCCATTGCTTTCACAATTTGAAAATCCACCTTGAATTAATAGATTATAAATCAAAATTCTGTTTGGAACAACTATTGATGCTACTGTTTTCTTTAATTCCATATGCGTTTCGCCCTTATGGTGTGTTTGCATCTTCAGTGGCTGTGAATTTGTTTTTACATGTGATATGTTACATTTGACAGAGGAATTATAAATTATTATATACATATTTACAGTGATGGTATTTACATGGCGATCTGGCACACCATAAGGGCGAAACGGGTATGGAAATAAAGAAAACAGTAACATCAACAGTTGTTCCAGACGGAATTTTGATTTATAATCTATTATCCAACAACTGCAGAAGATGGCCTACAACCAGATTTGCATCGAATTAATACATTCCTTGTATCGCATGTCAATCGCATGCATCGCAATACAAACTTGATCCAAAATCTTCACAGTTTCTTACATCTTTCTTAATATCTATGATGAAGATCAATATTTTAATGGCTGACACAGCTTACATCCGGCTGAAATAATGACTACAGTGAAAATGAAGGATGCTAAAAATAAACCTTAACAACTTATGTGATGTCATGTAATATTAGTTTTAATTGTGGTTAAGGCCGCGATAAATTTGGAACTCTTTTCATTCAAACCAAGTAATGATTTCAGTAAAAAAGCAAGTGATATATGCCAATTTAAATGAAATTCATAATTTTCTATAAGTTTTCTAGCAATACATTTCTTAGCAATTTCTTAAATAAATAGAATTGTTATTCAATAAAGCTCAATGCAATTCCTAGTGCCTTGCACTGTAACAAAACGTTTTCGTTGCTATCCTTGTCCATGTTGCATTTCAACCTAACCACATACTAAACTTGCTGCCAGAGAAATAATACTTCAATCACATGCATATTAATACATGTACTACATTGCATTTTATTGGTAATAATGCATCACAATATAAACTAAATCAAAAATCTTTACAGGTTCTTCCAACTTCCTTTTTTATATTCGTGATTCGATAGATATTACAACCTTTGAATAGCTAACACAGTTACATGTGGCTGAAATATTGAATCAGTAAAAGCAAAGGAAATTAAAAATAAATCTTAACAACTTATGTCATTACAAGTAATATTAATTTTAATTGTAATCTATGCTGTATAGATCGCAATCAGTATGGAACTACTTTCATTAAAATGAAGTAATTCTTTAAGAAACAGAACACTTAAGAAAACAAATTAAATTATTATTTTTTATTTTTTTAAATATATTGATGCCGTCTGCTGTAACGTCAAGTGCCAGTTCTAATAACAATCTATAAAGACTGCCGCTAACATTGCAAAAATTAAAGCTTTAATCTTACATATCTGTGGCCAAAGATTTTAATGAATACTTTTACATAAAATGAATATTAAATAAATATAAGCAACTAATAATTATTATGTTGATTTAAATGAAATACGTACTTTCCTTTCAGTGTTCTGACAATTAATTTATTGGCAGATACTTAGCTAAGTAGTAAATAATGTGCATCACCTAGAACAACATCTGCTGAAGAGCATGACGTCATGGTTTGACAGATGATGTCATAGATGACCAAAGCTTGCATTTTATTAGATTCTGACAGTACGAGACGAGTTGGAGAAATAAATAAGATAAATTATTTGTAAGGCCCAGTTGCTCCACAAAGCATTGTTGAGCGTGGAAGCGCACAAAGTAGAAGCAGAAAAATAATTGTTGAAGGGAGTCTGAAGCTGGTGGTCAGGAGAGACGGATGCGAAGTTGTAATGCAGCAGATTGTAGTAGTAACATGGGACAAACTTCCTTTTATTATTTGTAAAGTGGATGAAAAAGCAATTTAATGCTGTCTTTTTAGTATTTAGTCTGAAGCTGGCAGTCGTGAGAGCTGGACGCTAAGTTACAGTGCAGCTTATTGTAGTAGTAACGCAGGCCATGCTTACTACTATTCATTATTAAGTGGACTAAAGCAATGTAATGCTGTCCTTTAAACCACAGGTGTTTCGTGCAGAACTATGAGCCAGTAGGATTATGTGGTTGACACAGTTGTATAATCTTGTCAGACCGTAGTGTGGTCAGAATCTGCAAACTGAAAGTGAAGAAGTTTTGATAGCCTTATTCATGGTCATAGTAAAAAACAAATTTAGTGTTGGTTATGGGGAACATGTATGCTACGTGTTAATAACTTCAGTGTAAACTTCAAAGCGATTCGAGTTATTATTTCTGAACAAACACGAATCTGCAAGCCTTAGCAATCTTGTGTATGGGCATAAGCTCATATCCTCATATCTTATCGTCAGCCCGAAATACACCTTAAAAAATTGCCACAAAAAGTAAGTCAATTACTTTTTTTCTATTTTTGTTCTAATTTAATTTTTAACAATAAAAACCAGTTTCTGTTTTATTTTTATCATTGACAGAATATTTTAATCTGTAATTTTCCTAAGCATTTATTCAGTAACCCTCAAGTGTGTTTTCTGCAACAGAAAATTATTGTTTTAAAAATATGTCCTGATACCTGCCACATGTCCATCCTTCGCCCCACTTCTAATCACCTAAATGTCATACAAAAGGCCACTGCCTGCAGCCAAACAAGTGGAGAATATTTTACACTTCATTAACATATCATTTATGAGGCCACCTGAAATATTTTGTACTTTATGTCATAACAACCCTCTATTAACTTTAGTAAGTGATAGATTTACTTTATATATCCTTGTTTGAATTCACACTGTCTTAAAAGCATTCATTTACTTAGAGTAAAATACTGAGATTCTGGAACAATTAATCAAACAAGTTACATTTTTAGGAATGAGTAAATAACTGCTTTCTGTAGATGTTAGTATTATTGTTTTTTAAGCTGACCATGAGAACTAGAAATGAGAAACAAAGAGATTCCTGAATAAAGCAAAAGATTAATTGTTTCTCCTCCAATTTACTACTAAGAGTATGAAAAATATTGGTTTCATTTTAAGTATCAAAATGTAACCAATGACCCACTGCTATTTCTTTACATTCTTGCTTCTCCAACAATCGATTTGGTGTCATGTCCATTTCAACATATGTTAAAGTATACCATAATTTTTCAAATTTTACAATTTCTTTTCCTTGTGGTTGTCCCGGTTTCCATGCTTCAATACCATAAACTGCTAGGAAGAGTGACTTTTTCCATCCAAGTATGTAGTCAATTTTTCATTTTTCTTTTCTAAATAAATTCTTATCTAATAAAATTATCAGGTGCATATGTAATAAATCTGACACTAAGTGTATTTTTAGTGTTGACATTTCAGCTCACTTTCCAGTTTTTATTTCTTTTCCCAAACATGCCATTAATCATCCTCTTCTTCCATGGTATTCTTCTCTTAGGTAATCCTCTAACTATTCTCTCATCAACCTAACATGACCCAGACCAGAAGCTACACCTAATGGTACGTGTTACTAAACTTGAGGTCATCAACCATCTATAGGTAATGCCATTCAGTAATTTCTCTAAGTTTTACAGTTCACAGAAAACAACAACTATGTTCATCAGTGGTGGATCTAGGAATTTTCCAAGCTGGGTTACAAACTGAGAGAACATTAATTTGCTGGCCCCATTGTTGCCACTCTGAGTGTCACCGCCACCCCAACAATCGTCCACTATCACCACCCTGAGCAGATCTAAAAAACACGATTTTTTCTGCCCTCTGAAGTTGTCACCCAAAGTAAGCGCCCTGGTTTGCCCCCGCTAGATCCAGAACTGATGCTCATTAAATTAAAGAATTTGAATAATAAACAATAGAGATTATCTTATTGGCAACTCCTTCTACTCGATTCAAGAATTTGAACAAAATAATTAATTGTATTCAATATGACTTTTGCTAAATTCAGTTGTAAAAAATAATGTTTACTGTTATTCTCTTCATTTTTCTTTGTAACATATAATTGTTTTTACTAAGATTATGACTAATATTGTATATATGTGTATTAACCATAACATGTTTCACATCTCAGAGGCCCTTCCTCAGCAGGGATTCATGAAACAAGATTGATAAATAAATAAATAAATAGACTAGTCTCACTGCTTGACAATTCTCAATATGCATAATAAATGCACAATTCATGCAAACACAGTAAATAACTCTTCTATATCAGACTTCTTTGAAGATGGGCCTACTTAAAGCTGTATAAATCCAAAGGTGTCATAAATACAAAATGTTATTAACCAATTCCTCTAAAATTACTCATAACAAAAGAATTATTCCCTCATATCAATTTTTTTCTTATATACATAACTGTATAACTTTTTCTTTCCTCATTATGCTAGTTAATTTTTTAGCTGCTTCCAAACACATTTCGTAAGGGCAATTTTCTCTAACTTCCTTGCATTTGTTATTTCCATCATTGCTAAAAGTTTCATCATCTTGAGAATTTATCCTCCTGATCCTAAAAATTTAGTGTTTCTCAATGATTTTTTGCTTATTAGCAGAAGTTCCACCATGAGCATATACCATATCCCACTCCATATTTACATTTTTCTTTATTTGAATTATATTGACCATTATTCTCAAATCCTCTGTTTATGGCTTCTTTGTTATTTTGTTATAATTTACCTTATTTTAAGTGAGCGATATGCAATCTATACATTGTATTGCCTGTTTAAATTCTTGAACATTAATTAACAACCCATTTGTACAAAAGTTGGACAGTCTGGTAGCTAAGTGGTTAATGAGCTTGCTTTCAAAAGTCCTGTCCCGGGTTAAAATCCCAGTAGGGCCTGAAATTTTTACAAGTTGCATTTGATCGTATGAGCTACACCAAGACGTTTTGTGTCTCGGTTTCTATGTTAAAGTGAAGGTCCCAGAGCAAAGGATCTGGACGTCGTACCTCTGACAAAGGCTTAGTATGCCTCAACACAGGCTTGGTATGCCTCTTTCGGGAGGATGCAACCAATCTTTGAGTTGAGGACTAAATTAGTTTTTTAGTCTCTGGTCATCAGAACACCAAATGAAACCATAAAATTGTCAAGTTGGTGTCTTCTCATATACCATAGTTGCTTCCAGACACATTTCCTCCTCAAAATCTTCAGCTCTCAGATATTTTACCTACAGTCTAAAGGATAATCTTTCATTGTAAAACTTATTTGCTTCTCAATGCAGGTATTTCCCATTACATTCTGCAATCTCATATTTTCATTCACTTCTGATTCATCCTCTTTTAAGATGTCCCAAACCTCTAGTTTCATTACCAGATAATCAACTGAATGCTATAATTTTAATAAATAGCTAACACAATTACTTCCTTTAATAACTGTCCATCAAATAGGTGCACAAATATATATATTAGAAACATACCTCTGGACAATCTGTGTAATCAAACATGCGGAAAACCACATGTGGCATTGGATAATGGTAACTATCATGATGAGGTGGTGGAAGAATGGTTTGCAGATTATTTTGTAGGGCTTCACACAGAGTGCTGTCAAAGGCCAGATATGGGCGAGGAATGTGCTTCTCTGCCCAGTTGTCAGCGCGCAACTTGCGGATTTGAGCCCATAGGCAATCTAAATACTGAAAACCAATTCAGAAGGAAATAATTAAACATCTACCAGCAGCTACATATATGTATACAATTGGTTTATTTACCTCTTTAGATTCACTCCATTCAAAACTAAATAAATGATGGCACAGTAATAATAAATAAAAAATATGATTGCATTCAAACAGGTAGAATAACGGTGACACAAAAACTGCTATTTTCAAATATATTATATAGATTAACATAATAAGAGTTAGTGGTCATGTCCTGAGATTTTGTGAATTATTAATTTTGTGTGTAATTGCAGAAGTTGAAAATTGTTTGCCAGTGACCATTCATCCTAATGGGATTTGTAGTCATGTCTCTGTATGAAGCAGGGTTTTTTTGCAATTAAGTTGACAGGGCTGTAGGCCCAGGTCGGTAGTCAGTCAAAGGGAAGTCCTCTTGAAAATGTTATTTCGTTATCTTACCCAAAAAGAAATATAATAGTAAAAATAGTAGAATCATTAAAACAAATTCATAGGCGTAAAAACCCCAAAATATTTTTTGTTATATAATTTAATCAATAACATATTTTAACTGTGTACAAAAATTCACTATTATGATTTAAATTTGTTATTACTTAATTTTAACTGCACAATGCAAAAATTATACTGCACTTTGTGTTTTTGGAAATGAACAGAATCACCAATTTTTCCAAATCAGGTTCATCAGTGATTTCTCTCCCTTTTTCTCTGATTTCTTTCTCTGTATGCATGTCACATGATTGGATGCTCTTAAATTTGGGTTGGTACTGCTACCCACTATACCCATATTATCCGCTGGCCCTGTAAGTTGGTAAATGACATGGGAAGTTTCACAGTTGGAGGTGAAAAAGTGCTCTACAATGATGGGATTATTAAAGGTGGCAGTGGTGGCTGGGAACACATTTTAAGTCTCGCTATGTGGTCTGTTGCTAGGGAAAGGAGGCCTGCTGAAGCAAGTTATGCAAGGGATCAGGAAACACTTTGAGAAGAGGAATGTCATTTCAGGCCAAGATCTAAGGAACTTGTACCCCCATTGTAACATATAGTTGATGAATTAAAGTCGCAGTAAGAACAGTGTGACAAGAACTGGACTGGTCAGTCCAAGTATGGTGGTTGTTGAGCTGTACTGACAGATATAGCATGAGAAAGCAGTTTATGAATCAAGAGAGATGGATGCTAGTGGAACATTAGGGCTAGGGTAGTACTGTTGGAATAATTGGTGAAAGAATGACAGTGATAACACATATGTCTGCAATGGATACCAGGGCAATACATAAAAGGAGGAGGAGGGTGGAACATTTAATATGAAATGGATAGCAGCTGTAAAAATGAAGATACTGTTAAAAATTTGCCGGGTTTGTGCTGAAGATAGCTGCGGCGTCGAAACATAGCAGTAATCTTCAGCTTTGGTAAGTGGTGGCTATTCTCCTATCCAAATGTTTAATATATATTTTAAACATTTAGATAATGGTGACAATGAAAGTGTCATTAGGTAATGAAAATAAGGAAGGTTAGGGAAAATAACCAATCACAGATGAAAGAGGAGGGCCAGACGAACATAAAAACACAATATCGATGAAATTTTCTCAGGAAACTAGCAGAGTAAGTACATTTGCATGCCTCACTATGCGGTAAGTCTCTGAACTTTGCAGGTGGGAACTAGTCTACCAGAATATCCTTGACACCATACATCTTCCAAGCCTTAATCTCCAATAAGTATTATTATTAATATTATTATTACTGCTACTGTTTACATTTTCTAGATCTTATTATGTACCTTTCCCACTTAAATTTTTTTATCCTCACACATTAATTATGGTGGTGATGTTTCCTCACTTTCAACTATAATACACCTCCTGCATTATCGATTATTGATTTAGCACTTTCTTCCTCCCCTCCAACAGCACATATCCATGCCCCCTCCATCCACCAGCAACGTCTCCTGTAACAACTAGGTCTTTAGAGACGGGAAAGGATGGGGGGCAAGAAATGGGAAGGAATTCTGCCATGGCCTTTTGAAGGAAACATACCGGCATTCACCTGGAGTGATTTGGGGAAACCATGGAAAACCCAAATCTGGATGCCCGGACAGGGGATTCGAACCGCTGTCCTCCCGAATGTGAGGCCAGAACAGCACATATCCATGCCAAATCCATCCACAGGCGGACATTGGTGCGTGAACATCTAAATCCATCTAGTGTCTCATATACTTGCAAGAAGAAGGTTTGCCACCAAAATATTGTGTTACTTGTGTTTGTCTTTTTTGTGTTCACCATTCCCAGCCGCCATCAAGTATGGAACAAGTAATGCAATATTTTGGTGTTGAACCTTATTCTTGCAGGTAGGTGAGACCCTAGCTGGTGTCAAACATGCACTCACCACCAAGTGGATGTTGGTGTGTCTGAGGGTTTGAGGAAGCATCACACAAAACCCACCACTTCAATTTGGATAGGCTTTTCACATTTTGAAAGCTTATGGTCTAACTTAAAACTTGTGGTATATTTTAGGATGTGCAATGGCAGTGTAGGAGGGTAGCTATTTATATTTCTGGCCTTGGCAACAATAAGTGTTTCCAGGCGCCATCTGACGTTTCCATTGGAAACATTGACATTGTTGAACATAACCTTATTCATAACACTGTGTCATTTGAGCGTGATTTGTTGTTTACAGTAACTTTAAAAATTCATCTCGTGCGAAAAATTTAATTAACTCGTGAACATTTCTGTGCGATTATTTTTCACAACTTTCGACGTGGATTATCAATACAAGAGTGCATCGATGAACTTAATTCTTTATATGGCAATAAAGCACCATCATACAGCACTGTAAAAAAACTGGTATAATGAATTCAATTGTGGCCGAAGTTCACTTCAGGACGAATTCTGTCAGGGTCGTCCAAAATCAGTTTTTGTGCCAGAAAACATTGATGCTGTGGATGATCTGATAAAGCAAGATCGTCATGTGACATACTGTGTGATTGAGGATTATTTGGGCATTAGTATGACAAACATCAATAAAATATTGCATGGTCATTTGACCATAAAAAAGATTTGATCGCGTTGGATCCTGCATAATCTGACAAACACTCAAAAGGAAGATCGTGTTGTAAAGAAACACAGTCTCTTAGTTTTTTAAGAATTAATAATTAATGTTTCTTTTTCCCTTTGTATGTTATACCTACAGGAAGTGTTTATTGGCAGCGGTATTTTCGAATCACTATTTTGTTTCTGATTAATGTTAAGCTGATTATATGTGTATGTTGTTAAAAAATGCTTTATACCATGTTATTATTATTTCTTATGTACTGTGGCAAAGAACTCCATGTTTCGTCATAACCAGATGAACAATGTAAATGAAAATCTCTGAAGAGAAGATCTTTGGCAGAGAAAAAAAAAAGAAGTCTGTGAATACGACGGCTATTATTTAAAAACTGTGCGATTGTATGTAAAAACTGTTGATTAAAGGAGATTAAAACAAACTAAATGATATTCTTTACTGTTCATCATTTTAAATTGAAAGAGTAAAGAAAGAAATGCACAAATATTTACTATACTAACAAGAAGATGTGTCAGTAACTAAGCAAGAATATTATATGTGGCGTCCCTTGACAGAGACGAGGATCCACATATACTAAGTAAAGAAAATATATTATAGTGTCGATTGGTGCAAGGAAATGTTAAAAAAATATGTTCAAGGTGCATCAAAGGCTGTGTATAACATTCACACAGGTGATGAATCATGGATCTATGCATATGAGCCCAAAACAAAACGGCAATCGACTGTTTGGGTCTACCAAGACGAGCCAAATAAAACAAAAGTTGTTCGCGGAAGAAGCACATAAAAGCAAATGGTTGCCTATTTCTTCGGCATTACCAGTCACGTATCGACAGTGGTGTTAGGGAAATGTAGGACGATCAACTCTGAATGGTATACAACCATATTTTTACCAGAACTCTTTGGAGAAATTCGGGAAAAGTCGAAGAAGAGGCGAATAATTCTTCATCACGACAATGCGAGCTGTCACACATCGGCTCAAACAAAGGAATTTTTGACTAGTAAAAACATCTAATTGATGGGTCATCTGCCGTACAGCCCTGATTTGACACCCAATGACTTCTTTTTATTCCCGCACATCAAAAATAAATTACGTGGTCAATGATTTTTGACACTCGAAGACGCGGTTGATGCATTCAAGATGCATGTTTTGGAGTTACCTCCATCGGAGTGGAAAAAGTGCTTCGAAAATTGATTCAAACACATGCAAAAGTGTGTTGATCTTCACGGAGAATACTTTGAGGAACAATAAAACCAATTTCAATCATAAATTTTGTTTTTTCATTGTTATGAATGGCCACAGACGTAGTCCACACCCACAATGTACATCTTACAATACCAACGTGTTCCACAATGTATATCATATACCAATTAACCTGCCAACACTACACGATTTCCTACATAGGACTAACTATACAGCCTTGCCATTTGTGGCAAACACATCTGTTCTGATGCTGTATCCCTCTCTCAGTAATCCCAAAACCTATCCCAAGCCCTTCATACTGTTACCCCAAGGATTTTGCAGATAGACAAATCTCTTGTGTGATTGTCCACTCTCTACGTAACTACTCTCACTCGGCATCTCCAAAAACCAACCATAGTCCTGACTTTGTCTCCCAGTTCTTTCCTGGCCTAAGTCCAAGCAATCAAATCTTGCAGCAGAGAAATGACTTCCTTCTTTCCAGAAGAGTGCACCCTTCAATCTGAAATTCTACCAACTGTCCTCTACATATGTGTTAGTAGACCACCCAATCTTAAGAACATCTTGGTCCACAAGTACCCTACAAGACCATCTTTTCTATGCAGCAGACCTTGATGAAAAAACTGAACCCACTTACTACAACATATTCCAGCCAGTGGCGTAGCTAGTTTAACAAGGGTCCCGGTTAAAAAAAAAAAAAAAAAAAACCATATTGGGGGCCTCTACCAAGTCTTTTGAATGTGAGGTTTGCTGGCAGGGCTCCACTGCGCTAGGGGGCTCCAGTGCCTAGCCCTCTGATAGCTAAATCACCGATTCAAACCCTACCACAGGGAAAACCTTCGCCATCATTGTACACGCCACGTGCCATGACGCACATCATATACCAACTAATCTGATACCACTGCACTGATTCCTACATCAACCTCACTACACAACAACTCTCCGTCAGAATGAATGGCCAAAGACCAACAGTCCACACTCACAATGTACACCTTGAAGTACCAGAACATGCCAATAACCATGATTCTAACAACCTCAATGACTGCTTTACTGTGAGAGCAATTGGAATGTTTCCCGAAGGAGTAAAACTTGACGACACATTATTGTTTTACATGTCGTGTGATTCATCCCCAAATTTAAAAATGTGATTTTTTATTTTATTTTATTTTTGCTTGAGTTTACTGCAATGGAAATGATATATTTTATTGTGATCTGAGATATAATCCTAACCAAAGTTTACGTTTTGTAACAGTTATAACAGTTGATGCTGTGTTGGACTGGGTTGTTTGTTAGTATAAATAAAAACAGTTTCAATATTCGATCTTGGTACAGATCTAACCAGTCAGCATTAGCATCAAAAGCTAAAAAATGTTCCGCCGTCCATCCCCTTTTGGTTAAGATTATAATGAAAATGTTTTAAGGCAATGAAAATAATGTACAATTTGATGTTTGTAATTGTGTAACAATGTATGTTTCTGACACAAAAATAAAAAACCCACCGTTTACTACATATGACAGCAGGAGGGCAGTGATGAACACACAAAGACAAAAACAATTCATGAAATTTTGGTATAAAACCTGATTCATGTACACAGATGAGACATATGAAAAGAGGGTGAGAAGTGCATACACCATGTTTGACTTGGTGTACGCACTTTTAACCACCTTGCTGGATGTAAATAAGGTTTTATACCGAAATTGTTCTTCTTTATGAGTCCATTGCCGCTGTCTTGTCTTGTTTTACTTTCACCATCCTTCCTTATTTTCCCATGTCCCATGTCCAAAATATTTACAAATTTAGAAAATATATATATAAAAATAAAAAAAGAAGAGAGAAAAAACAGACAAACCTCTTCTTGAGGATGAGGATGATCAAGTGCCCATACCCTAAGGGCACCATGATGTTTCTTACTTCTCTTTCCAAGAAAAACTTCAATGGAAACAAGAAGATGCTCCAGGGATTGTTCTTTTTTCTCATACAACTCTCTTCCTACCCAAGGAAGAGTGGCTAATACAGCAAAAACATACCAGTCTTTTCGAACCTTGAGTCAAAAGAAGAAATAAGATAAACCGTTAGATTCATGACACTATAATATAAGCACTAATTAATTTTCTTGACAAAAAATTGTGAGGATGATAGAAGCTCTATTTACCTGAGGAACACCATCCTCCTTGGCAGCATCTACCATATTGTCAAGCAGTTGCATCAATGATCCTGCAGAAATTACATGACAGTTCACCAAATCAGCAAGGAAGCGCAGTGTGTATCTTGCAGCATCCCAGCGGCAACCTTTAAGTGCATCTTTCAAATTACGCACCATGTATTCCACAAACTAAAATAAAAAAATCACACTGATAACAATTTAGGAATAAATATTTTTTTAAAAGAAGTATATTCCCACTGTGTCCCTCACTCTTCACTTCTTTTCCTCTTCTTTCTCTCCTCATCCCCCCCCCTCCCCCTGTGCCTTTTATTTCTTCTGGTTCAGCACTTGTCTTCTGAGGCCATCACTGATAGCACTCATAATTTTCATTTTCAGCGAGTTTATTGTCATTTATGTAGAAACAAATGATGCACACAAATGGGTTTGAAACATCTGCATACAAGCAAAATTAAGAAGGAGAAGAGATCCAAGAAAGAAGAAAAAACATAGTCGCTCCTCTAAATTTTCCTATACACTCAGCAATTCTCCGATAGTTAAATTAACAGCATAAATCTCAAGCGTTGCGTCAACAAACAATTGAAAACGCCTTTGAAACAAATGAAAACTACGATTTGGAAATAAAGCATTACATTAAGTGCATAAATGACAGATGTTTATCATTCAGCACTGCACAAACTTGTTTGTAACTTTCAAATTTTGTAAAGTGTTGTGTCTGTGAATGTCATGTCCATCCTGTGGTGTGTCTAATTAACTGTAAAAATTCATCGAGCTGGCTATATGACCTAAGATGCTGAAAGCCATTTTAAAAAATAATAATGCAGTATTGCAATCTATGGTTGTCATATGATTTAAATGGGTTGAAGAAGAGAGTAATTGTTCTTGTCCAAGTAGTAGAAGTAATGAGAAAGTAAGGAAAGAGCAGGGTAAGAGAAAAAAAGAATACAAAAACAAGATATTGGAGCATTATTAATAAATTATAAATTTTTTAACAGTTGATAAGTTAGAAAAGAAATGGAAATACAGAAACCACTGGGTTTGTGGAGAGCTGGACAGTGAGATTTTTCCTGATGGGTGCAGGGTGTACCCAGAGACAGAGGATGAATTGGTGGAGGAGTATTTACACCGATAGTTAATAACAGGACTTATTGGGGAAGGACTTTGCGATGACATAAAGGAAAAGATGGCTGCTTACTGAAATTGGAGGATACTTAGCAAAATAACTATTGGAGGAGCATATTCAGGTTTCAGAGGAGTACTTACAATAAGTGTGGACCTAAAATATACCAGCTGTATGGAAAGAAAGGTAATTATTAATACAAGTAAGCTGGGTTTTACATACATCTTAATGGAGGAAGGCGGCTTTACACAAATAACAGAATGAAGCTGAACATATCTAATAAAACCTGATACTAATTATGAGGAGTCCACAGTGATGAATGGAAAAATGATCTCAGCATAGTTGTGATAAAGGGTTTCAATAAATTAGTAGCAAAGAGAGTAGGAGTAAATAAATGTAATTATAAGATAGCAGGATTTCCATATCTGTGCAGATATTCAAGGAAAGAGTGAATATTTGGAAGGATGGAACCACTTCAGTGGAGCAGAACTGAATAAAGAAATGCCTGCCCCTCCCCCTCGAAAGAGAGAGAGAGAGATAGAGAAGCGTCAAAACTAAATACTACAGTAGGAACGAGAAGAGGAGAAAGATTTTAGTAAGGAGCTATCTTAATAGGTTAAAACAGCAGGGTAACAGGGAACGCCGAAACAACTAACAAGGAATTAATATAAATGAATGTAATCTTTCTCGGCGTTGTTTATTTATAAATGTTTCTCGGGAAACAAACCGAGTGATGTTGTTATTAATGCACAATATTTCGGCGACTTTATTCTCCATCGCCATCTTCAGGTGCAGTTGCAAGTCTTGAAGTCTGCCTTGAAGTCAGCCTTGAGCGTGTTGTTTGTAAACTGGCATGGCAACAACAGATGTTGTTATGTTGCCTAGCAGCATCTCAGATGTCATCAGACGCCCGCGGAACAAAAAGCAGAGCGTTGGTGATGAGCAGCCTCAATTACAGGAATCCATGCATCACTTATCTGGAATCCACAATCCCTGTTTACCAAATCAGACGCGAGGCGAATTTCAAATGCTTCTTTAATGACGCTGTCCCAGAAGCCTCTCACATGTGTCAACACCTTAGTTGCTTCGAAATCGAAACCATGTCCTTCTGTCAAACTATGTTCCGCCACTGCTGATTTATCTTTTTGCCCCAGGCGAACATGTCGGGCGTGTTCCAAACAACGTTGTTGTACGCACCGTATGGTCTGACCGATGTATTTCTTTCCACATTCACATGGGATGCAGTAAACTCCAGGTGTACGCAGGGCAAGGTCATCTTTTGGAGAGCACAAAATGTTTCTCAATTTTGGTGGTGGCAGTAAAATGGTCTTAATGCCATTTCTTGCCAGGACTCTTCCGACCCTAGATGTTGTGGCGCCAGAGTACGGCAAGAAGGCTAATTTATCGTGTGGACCATTATCGTGTTTATTAGGCCTACACGCCCGACATGTTCGCCTGGGGCAAAAAGATAAATCAGCAGTGGCGGAACATAGTTTGACAGAAGGACATGGTTTCGATTTCGAAGCGACTAAGGTGTTGACACATGTGAGAGGCTTCTGGGACAGCGTCATTAAAGAAGCATTTGAAATTCGCCTCGCATCTGATTTGGTAAACAGGGATTGTGGATTCCAGATAAGTGATGCATGGATTCCTGTAATTGAGGCTGCTCATCACCAACGCTCTGCTTTTTGTTCCGCGGGCGTCTAATGACATCTGAGATGCTGCTAGGCAACATAACAACATCTGTCGTTGCCATGCCAGTTTACAAACAACACGCTCAAGGCTGACTTCAAGGCAGACTTCAAGACTTGCAACTGCACCTGAAGATGGCGACGGAGAATAAAGTCGCCGAAATATTGTGCATTAATAACAACATCACTCGGTTTGTTTCCCGAGAAACATTTATAAATAAAGGAATTAATAGCAGGAAAACAGGAAAACGACGATGCACTCACAAAAAATATTATGGTTGGAAACGCAACATTGACTCATACAACTAGAAAAATCAAAACAGATACACAGTGCTTTGCTTCATGTGAAAGTGGAAAACATTTGGCCTGCAATGAATGGATGGAAGCCACATTAAAGAATATGAGTGTTTAGTAGACCACAGATTTTTAGGTTCTAAAAATCTTTAAAATAGGCTCTTTCTAATGAAAAATACACTGTAAAAACTGTGTTTATGTTTATGGAATATCATCAATAAAAATTATTTAATTTTTAATGTAACATTGAGAAGGGTTATTTGGCAGAACATTTTTCAATTTAATTGCTTTTAGCTGGATGCGAATAACTAAAATCAATAAAACTCTTATGTGCATTTGTCATGTATTCACTACTGATGGAGAAATAAATTATGAATACCCAGCTGTTGGATATTTATTTATGGGTACAAAGATCGTATGTTTACATATACAATTATTATCATATATTAATATTTTTACTATATGTATCTGGTTTTTATTCTATTATTTATAAATAGATAGTTAAATTTACACTGCAGATAGCTGTGTCAACATCTCCAGATTGTAAAGTCCACAATTTGTGGATTGTTAAACTATTGACCAAACACAATCAGGCATTTATTTTGAACAACCATATCACACCATCTATACATTTAATATCCACTGTTTGCAATTTAGATTGCTTAGCAATGTACCATAGTCGGTGCGATTTTTTAAATTTTAAATTATTTTGATATAACTGCACAGACTTTTAATGATATCAAATTATTTTTTTTTGAAAAGACAGCAGTATAACTCAGGTGGCAAATCGCCTGACTGCGGCCCAATGAAGCCAAAGCTGAACGTCTGTAATGGCTCCCTAGGCCAACTCGGCTTGCTATCCAATGAGTATCATGGAGGAAACTCCACAGGAAGGTAAAGAACAGTCGGAGCGTGGAGCTAACCCCGTCATATCCTTGTAGAGCCAATGGTTGTGATAGGAATGTGGAGATCTACCTCCGTGAATCCTGGAGAAAGCAGCAAGAGTCTTAGGAACCCCATAACAGTTTTGAACTAGTTGCCGCACATTGGCACAATAACAGGGGTATCAGATGTTAGCAAAATCCTGGGCATGCATTACTATTTAAATTCCTGTCCGATGCCCAGAAGCTACATTTAGGATTGTTATACTGTGTAAGGATGCCTGTCCCATTTTTCATTAAAAACTTAATAAACCTACATGGACGATGATTACATTATTAAAGTATTGTTAGTTTAATAGTGAAAACTGTTCAACACATTGTTATTGTTTACTCTTTAGTTTGTTGCACACATTAATATACATAATGTTTGTATCCATTGAGAAACTGGAAAATTAATTAATCCATTGCCTAATTAAAGATGATCTGGAGATTGGTACCTCGGTTACACCGATGCTTTATGAGAACACACGGCTCACTGCAATCTCTGTGCGACTAATAGCAAACAGGAACCTAGTGATAATGACCCCGTATACATTCGCTTCAATTGTTTGAAATAAACACTTAACAAAATATGTGTGTTTTTCTAAGTTAAAGCACTTTTGTTGGCATTCCAAGGCAAAATTCATAAAATAGGTCCTAACGTCAATTTAGGCATTTTTAGGCACTGTAACAGCCATTAAATCATAATATACTGTATATGCCATGTTATTTTCATCTAATTCAATCAGGAACAAAATAGGTTTTTGCCTAAAATCTGAGGTCTAGTGAATAGTTATCAAGTGTTAGTTTACCATCATTTAGTGATGATCCCATAATTTACCATATAATTTCGTAAGACCACTCACTCACTCAACCCAACCCAATAGCTATTGGTGACATTACATAACGGCCTTTGCCCACAAATTAACAGTGACTGGAGATGATATTAAAAAATTGAGGTTACGAGCACAGTTTTATAGCTTATCAACTGCTATGAAATTAATTGAAAGAATACATTTTTTCAGTTTGCTTTTTGAAGCAACATCATAGTTTAAAAAATATAGAAAAACTTTTGGCTCAAAAACCGTGGAACTACATTTCAATAACCAATGAAAGCAACATTAAAAAAACTTAAACTATTCATGACCTCTGCACTAATGATGAATTATCATTCTGGTCTAGGATAAATTTCAATTTAATCAAAATTTCCATCAATATTGCTGCTTGAATTTGGTCTGTACATTGTGGTTCACTTGCTTTTTACATGTTTCACAGATCACTTTAGTTATTGATCTTTGTTCATGTTCACTGTACATGAGTTATTTAAAGTGGATATCAGGCTTCCAGTGTGCCACCTAAATGACTATTAAATAATGCTCATAATCTGGAATTGTAGTAATACCTCTAACTGCTACGGACATGATGACCAATGATTATATTTTGAATGTTTGACCAGCCTAAATCAGAGCAATTGTTGTTGTGATAGATGATCACATTCCCTTCAAACTAAACCGAAATTCTTCAAATTTTGCAGACACAGCGTTTATGGTCAAATACAAGTCAAGATTGTATTTCAGCCAGTTGGAGTCAATCAACCATGACTTTAGAAACAAATATACAACGGTGCGATCGTCTGTCCATATCTAATATGTCTATTAATACTTCTAAGTTGTTAACGTTCAAGAAATTTTATTCAAATTTTGCAGAGGGAATACAGGTCAAATTCATTTTTGGTCAGATCAGGTCAACCTGTCAAACTTTGACCCTGAAAATGTCAAATGTGTAGAACTGTGACCATAGGCAAAAAAGGTCATGGGCTTTAGTAAATAAATAAAATGCTCTGTTCATGGTTTTGACATCTTATGAGCTCATGACATTATTTAAGATGCACCAAAAAGATAACTGAAACTGTATAAAGTGAGAGGTAATGTGTACAATGAACAAAAAGCCACCACTTGTTCTTGAGTAAAAGATAAGCAATTTATTACTTGAAATGGGATAGGCAAAAATCTTGACTGTAGAGAAATCTAATGTTGGATTGTGGCCCTTTAGTATGAAAAAAATATTTTAAGTCTATTTGGAGAGCACCATAAGTCTGAACAGCATCCACATGGAAAAGAATAGATTTTTAGTATGGGAAAGGTGCTCCACGTTCTGTGAGCCACATTATATCTGTATGATAGTAGTACACAGAAAACATAATTTACACACAAATTAACTGAACATTACTTGGTCACCTATATTATCATTATTATTTTTTTGACTGCAATAAAATACTTTTCCCATTGATGTCATTTAATAACAAAAGTAATAAGATCATCAAAATACAGTGCCACACTAATTACTATGCGTATTCTTTCTAGCTTCTCAGCTACAGAAAACAGGCCTAGCATAATTAGTGTCACATCATTGCCACTTACACCATTAGCGTAATACAGGGGTGGCCAACCCAAATGATCTTGTGGGACACTTTGAAAATGCATCATAACTCTGCGTGCTGCATTTTTATTATTCTGCGAACTCATAACTGTAAACTCATAAATAAAAAATACAATATCTGTCATATATTCACAAGATAATTATTTTAAAATCAAAATTAATTTTTCTCATAATTATGACAGTTAATTTTTTAATGTATGGATGCACAAATAATGTATTTTTTTAATACATAGGTAGTGTTGTAAAAAAAAACGGTTTTTTTTGGGCTTGAAAAAAAATGAAAAAAAAACTTTGAAAAAAAAAAAAACTTTGAAAAAAAAAAAACGTTTTTTTTTTCTGGAACACGTTTTTTTTTCACAACTACTAGATCTCAAATTTGTAAGGCAGTTATCGTTTAAAATGACTATTTTAGAGTTTATTCTAAGTACTTATCTTAGTTTAAAATCTACTATATTTTTCTGGTTCAGAAGGAAAAAAAATATACGAAAATATTGGCAAAATTGACTGAAATTTTTTTCATGAACGGGGATTTCCCGAAGAGACTAGGTTGCGCGAGAAGGAACCCCCATTCCCCATTGTTTGGATTGATACTTGCTATTTGAAATAGTGCTACCAACCCTACAAAATTACCTAAAGATCTTTTAAAAAAATAGGAATATAAAATTTATCCACGGTTTTTTGCCTCTTTTTATAACTTATTGGGCTTTCCTTATATTCGTATACTTGTTAACTCTCAGAGTATAGTGGTACTGACTCATTAAATTGTCAGTAAGGGAGCGTGCATAAACCACATAGCTCCATTTTGGCCTCCTGTGAACACCCCCCCCCTCCCCCCCCACTCATGTAGCACGTAGCTTTCTTCCGTTTTGATTCCAGAAGACATTTTATACTGTTTTCTCTTGTCAGACTATTGTAAATTACATACGGATATAATTAACTGAGGGAAATAAATACTCACATGCTGTTGTGAGTTCAGTTCCTCATTTTAACTGTGAAAAATGTTACGAAAGGAAAGTTACGTGGCCTGGCTTGGAACCCCCCCCCCCCCCCCCCCCCCTCTCCCCACGTAGCCTAGCGTAGCCTTCCAGCTAACCCCTCCTCCCTCTGGACCGAGCCACGTAGTTTGTGCACGGTCCATAATTATGAATCGTTTCTTTGCAACCGTTCGTGTAAACAAACGATTGAAAAGAAGTAAAGCTCCTATTTTGTATGATAATATATTTTAATTCAAACTTAAAAGACCGTAATACAGAACTATTGGCGCAGTCTTTATGCACAGTGTGTACTTTGCTCACAATTTAAAATTGCAATCTCAAAATCTTTTGCGTACAATACAAGTACAACCAGTAAAAGAAAATTTAACTATTTCTGAAGTTATGGATCTAGAGGAGACAGAAAATTCCGACACAGACCGAACTAGTGTTGGTAGTGATATAGTGAATGTGGTACTGACATATAGTATGAATAAAATTATGTTACCTATATATATACACTTATGAATCATTATGTGAGACATTATATGATTCAGTAAGACTTAAAACACACTTGTAAAATGGAAGTTCCTTAAATAAAACTATAATTTATCAAATATATTGTTTTCTGAAAAAAAAAAATTAGAAAAAAAAAAAACACGGGTGCTAGGGTTTTTTTCATGTTTTTTTTTTCACAAAGCTGAATTTTGTTTTTTTTTTTCAGTTTGCAACACTATACATAGGTTTTCACTACTTTGGCCATTATAAAATAAATATAATTTGTAAAAGTATGATGAATCTTGCGGGCCGCATGTAGCCCACGGGCCGTGGGTTGGCCACCCCTGGTGTAATCATTCAGTTCAAATGTTTATTATGTTTATATTAGGATGCAATGTAGTCTGAATTAAAAGCATTTTGATTTTAATATATGGAGAAGTAAAAACTTTTGCTTGTGACTTAAAAACTAGATGCAATTATGTTTAGAATTTTCTTATTTAACTGTAAGATATGGCCAATACTGATGACAAATTTTAAGTTGCTAGCTAATACCATTTTAAAATAAGATCTAATAGCAAAATGGTCTAGTATCTACAGTTAAAGTCTTTCTTTCCAAGTGAAAAATATCTTATTTCTCTACTATGAGCTCTAGATATTTATACCTCAGATACATGGATATAAAAATGTCCCCTTTATTTCAACGAAAGCACCCAAGAATACATTTTTTTTTTTTATAAAATATCAAGTACGATGTTTGGTTTTAGATGTGTGAGACACATGACATGTAAATTTGAACTCTTCAACTTATTCCGTTTAAGAGCTAGAGGCATGTGAAGGCTGGATGGACAGAAAGTGTCAGCAATAAGGCTCTGTTTTCCAATTGGCATGGAACCCTAAAAAAGTTTCTGTTCCTTGAAGATAAATGAAAAAATTACTCTCTTCCAACTATTTTCTACTGCATCTTCTGTATTACCTAGTTATATAATGGCACTGCTGAAATTACACTTAACCCAATCTGCTTGGCAAAGTCTTAAATCTTTTTATTAGTCTCACAAATAACAGAAATTTTAAATCAGTTCTGTCTCTGCCTATTTAACAGAAATCTACTGCAATGAAATGTTTATTTTTCAGTTCTTCTTGTAATACGAGTTTCACTTGCAGGTGCTGCAATAGTTAGTCTCTGAGACTGTTTTCAATGTTCAGTCTCAAGTATAGATTTATCTACTCTCTTACTAATCCTATCAATGGCATTATCTTGTTTTGACATCTAACAAACTTGCCAGTAGATGACTGTACTCTTACCCACCTGTTTGGCTCAGTACACTGAAGTGCTGTACAATGGACTTGGGGGTGGGTGGGGGGGGGGAGTACAACGGAGCTGGGCCTTTAGGCCAGACTCCCATGTACAGACCATCTTGATTGCCATTTTTAGGTGGTTTCCTACAATCAACTAGGCAAATGGCGGGATGGTCCCCAATTCCTGCCTCACAAACTGCACATTTCACAAAGCAAAAAATATACTTATCACACACACAGAAAATAGTTACATATTTTGAGGATAAATGACAACACATCACTTCAGCCATTAGTAGGAAGTACAATGTAGCAGCATTGCACTCGCTGGCATCAGCAAGGGCACGTGGTTGTAAAATCAAGGCTACAAATTTTACCATGCCAATGATGAGTAAAACTCATCAAAGGCAACAGATTTCTTATGTTGGGTAAAGGTGATGACTAAACCCAACTTGTAAAAATTATTACAAAGTGCTAAAAGCAAAGTTACTGGCCTCTGAGTGAATGCTCTAGTTATTAGTGCATATCATTCCCACACAAAATAACTTCTTCCATCCTATCCCCCCCTACATAATGCAAGGTAAACATGAATAATTGTAGTGAATTTCTGATGGAAATATTTGCAAGATGATTCTCAAAGAAATTCCAAGTTGAATACCGGTATGAATAAAGATTCAACGAAAGATGAAGTAAACCTACACTTAACAAAAGTGATGACAGAGAGAGAATAAAAAAAATAAGACAAGTATCACGAAACATAACCTTTTGGGATCTGTGAAGGTCATATTGCCCAAATATTTATATTTTATGTTGCACTGTGTTTGGCCATTGTTATTTGATTTTTTTTGTATTCTGTTGTTCTTGATAAGTTGTAGCTTACTTTATACCAGTCCAAATCGCAGCCAAAAACTCACTCAATAAAATGTTACTCACCTCACCACCAAAGTTATAGTTCTTTGCATTTAATAGACCTACAAGAGTAGTATATATAGTGCATTTTTCTGGCATTTTGACTGCACAATCTGTGAGAATCCGTAGAATTTTGTTTCGGAATGTAGCTAAATCAGCCTCAAGAACACTGGCAAGACCTTCCAAATTACTTTCCAAAGATGAGGTGCTCTGTAAATAAGAACAATAATCTAATAATAATTTGCATTTTTTTTTTTTTTTTAATAAAATTCTTCTACTATTTACAAATATAAATTACTGTCAAATATTAATCTAAATTATAAGCTAACTGAAAACAAGATTGCTGGATATGAGATATTTTCTTAATTAGCATCAATTTAATTATACAATAAAAATTAGTCTTTTTTAGATGTAATTATATAAATTAAAGAATGGCTGGATATTCCTTTAGTCTTTTAACCAAGAAATTCAGATTAACTCATCAGCTCTGGCACAAAAATTCAAAAGACAATGTTATCTATACCACCTGATTTCTCACTCCATTTAATAATACCAGGAATGTAATTCAAAAACTCATTATAAAATTTGAGTGAACAAATTTCGGTTGGTTTAAAGCACAAACATATTTATTCAGCCTTTGGATTTATGACAGGCACATGTGCTTTGAGAAACAGTTCTTCAGTCAACACGCTGATAGTAAGCTCTTATACCTCAGGGTTATTGTCTGAGTGGTCTGCAAACAAATTACTTGTGCAATATCTTTCCAATAAATAATTGGTAACAATGGAAAGAAAGAAGTGCCACAAGGCAATATTTATATGGAAAGGATTGATAAAATACACCCAAACTCACCAAAGTTGAAGCAAGGAGGGCAGCTTCAATACAAAACAACACACAAAAACAGAAAATACAATATTTCGGGGTTAACCCTTTAAGTTAAAACAAGTAAGCCTTGTGGTCAACACAGCCTCTCATACAATGAAATTGACTGCCGGAGGTGGTGGGGGGGGGGAGGGGGGAGGGAGCAACGATATTATAACCGCAAGTATTAATAAGAAAGATTAAAAGGGAAATAATAAAAACAATTGAAAAATTTTTGAAATAGAGTCTATAAATATATATGAATACTAGACAACCCATGCAAAAATTTCGCAAATAAAATGCAATGAATAGTGAAGTTGAATGCTTGTAATATAATGATAAGTAGAAATGTACTTTTTTTCTTAGTGTAATAGTTTCGCATCAAAATAATCACAACATATTACAAAACAGATAGGAAAATTTAAAACACTCTGTATTTATGACAAACTGTCACTGACCTTAACAGAATAAAACCAACCTGAAAAAAATGCACAAAACATATCTGAAATATTTGTTGCTGTGCGAATAAAATATTTACATAGGAATTGTGTAGAAAATGACAGTGTACCCGTAACAGAAAAAAAAAAAAAAAAAAAAATAAGAAAAGCTACTTATTGATTAAAAAAAAGTTTATTGACATCTCTGTGATATCCGCTATTGCAATTTAGGGACTTGGGTCTTGACAGTCTCAAACGCGCTACCTCTTTAAGCACCAAATTCCGAAAAATTATTTCTTAATTTATGATTTGACCTAGCTGGAGAACTTAATTTTTAAAATGATATGTCATTTATCAAAGAAGATAAATGGCTTGTAATAAAAAAATACGTTGTATAAATAAAATTGATACTTTCGTCCTTTAAGGGTCGAATTCCAAAAAAATTCTTTTATAAAATACAGTGTGACCAAAGCATCCACCTTGGTCTTTAAAATGATACCTCATTTATAGATTTCGGTTAGTTATCAAGTGAGGTAAAAAAAAAAAGTTTTGAGACATGATGATATTTTAGCCCCTTAA
>JARYHS010012519.1:187777568-187793058 GCA_031002005.1 Vandiemenella viatica
CAGTTATTTGCACAACAGTCATTCATCACATTTTATATGCATGGCACGATTGCTTCAAGTTATTTTCATAATGAGTAAGATTTTTTAACCTGTGTGTTGTGCAAAGTCATTTAAACATCAACTTAAACTTTGTTTTCTGCACAAATCCTACTTCCACAACCTGTAACAGCACATCTACCAAGTTACCACAGTCAGATTCCCAATCTGTCTATTCTACTAATATTCCTTTTTTCCCCATCACTAATGTTTTAAAACCATACATCAATAATGGTACAAAGTAATATAAATAATTCCATTGCATCTTCTGTGGTACTTCCCCAACAGTCCTATGGCACACCTAAATAGTTCTGGTGCTCTTTTTGCATCATTATCTTCTTTAGTGGCCTTGTGGCTCATATGGATAAGGCACATGACTGGAAAGCAAGGGGTTTCCGGTGTCTGATGAAACTTTTACAGGACTTAAAACTGACCTTTAACTCTGCCAAAGCTTTGCTTTGTTAATGTGAAGCATTCTAGGATTGTCCATGGTTCACTAAGTGTTGGTCTACATTCCATGGATGGATTATTGGGACAGGTTAGGCGGCTACAGCAAAAGCACAGCCAGTAAGAAACCCTGTGGCTAAGTTATTAAAATAATACAAAATTATTTATTTATTTATTTTTGTTTCTCACTTCCTCTCATGCCACACTTCAAAAATATTATAATTATTCTACAATCTTCAATCTCTTACCTCCAAATATTAACATTAGCATTGTTCTGTCATTATTCCATGTTGTAATTACTGCAGCTATGTTTTTTTGGAGAACTACACTCAGTAAGGTATCACTTGTTCTTGCACTGCTGCACAAAAATTTCTCGATATCATTCATGCAGCTGAAAGCTTTTGTGGCCAGGTTGAATAGCTTCTAGGCTGTTAGGTTTGTACCAATATCAATGTTACAGCTAACATTTTTTACCTTATGGAGAGATTAATACGCAACCACGTTAGAAGTGTCTGTGAGGAACGTAAGTGGTTTTCAAGTCGGCAACATGGCTTTAGACAAGGATATTCATGCAAACCTCAGTTAGTAGGCTATATGCAAGATATTTCTGATGGAATGGACAGGAGAGGTCAAGTTGATAGTGTAGCACTAGATCTTTCAAAGGTCTTTGACAAAGCCATAAAATTGTGCTAAATAAGGTAAAAACTATTGGCATTGATAAAAAGGTGATTTGCTGGGTAGAAGAATTCCTAAAAGGCAGAATGCAAAAAGTTAGGGCAGTAAATGCAGTATTAAAAGAAGTGGGAGTGAACATGGGAGTCCCACAGGGTAGTTAGTGTATTGGGACCATTGTTATTCGTTATTCTAATGAATGATTGTGTTAATGGTTTACTGTCAGAAGTTAGATTGTTTGCAGATGACAATGTTATATAAAATGATCAAAACAATAGAAGACTGTAAACAGCTGCAGGGTGATCTAGATAGGATAACTAGCTGGGTGAGTCAACATGGGATGGAGATAAATGCAAAGAAGAGCCAGCTTATTAGGTACACAAATAATAAGCTAAAGGTTGATGATGATTATAAAGTGGGGAAGGAGTTACTTATTGAAGACTTTAAATGTAAATAAATACCTTTGCATAACATTTTGTAACAGCCTTCAAACCTAAATTTTAAAGGGAATTGTATTTTAGGAAGCATTTGTAGGATTATTTTTCAGTTTAGTGTGATTCATATAGAAATTATTCCTTGCATTTTGATTCAGTTTCATTAACTATACAGCCCATGAAGCTGTGGGTAAAACAAGGACTTCATCTTTATATATCACTTTTTAGTTGAACTTGATTCATATAAAAACTACTGGTCAGATTTAATGGGGAGTATCCTTACAATATGGAAAAAATTAAATAACCAGTAGTTGCTGTAGACAACCTAAAAGAATAGTAGTTAAATTGAAATGGCTTACTGAATTTTCAAGCTATTTTCTAGAAACCTGAACCAATTTAGACTATTTAATAACTTTCTCCACATAAAAAAATAAAAAATGTTCTGGCTTTCCCAACACACACACACACAGAGGGAGGGAGAGAGAGATGTATACATGCTTGAAGGTTTTTAAACTAACCTTTGGTGTTATTTTTCTAGCAGTATTGATCACATCATAAAATCCTTTCCTCCAAAGCAATTCTTCCACTTTACGACCATACAGAAGAGGCTGCGAGAAGATGATTCTCTCACAATTTTCTTTTAACTTGTTCTGTTTCACTAACAAGCAAGGTGCAAACAGGTCAGACACCTGTTCTGCCAAGCCTCGTCCATCGTCCAATTGCCTCGCCACCTCTGTGACAGCCCTAGAACAATCAGTTAAAATTTATGACACTTCATTTGTAATACAGCAATTACCAATATTTCTTACTAGCTGTTACCGGCGACTTCGTATGTGTGGATTTAGAATTTGATTGCTAGAATTGGATACACAAAGCTGAAAGTTACCTAAGATATGTCGGCATAATATGACATATCAATACACCATTTTACTGTCGAACCTGTCTCATTTATTCATATCTGAAAAAGTATCCTATTTTGTTCCTAATGATACAAAGTATTATGGTATATCGGTATACACATATAGTCGTCAAAATGTAAAAAAAAGATGGATACTTACTTTCGCATATATAATATTATTAGTTTAGATCACACAAAAACTGCCTGTGGAACCAGTATACCCTGAATAAAGTAAACATTTAAGGCACTATTCTGTCACCAAAGATTTGCCAGAACATGGTATCCTCACTACAAAATCCTAGGCTTGGCTCAAATTATGAAAAACAATTCATAAAAATTTTTGCTCCCAGTAGGGTTTGAACCCGAAGCCACACGGGAGTTTTCTTAAGAAGCAAGCACATTAAAACTGCATTACGCTGCCATTGCTCTCTAACATTACACATTACAAAGATATATAGATATTATGCGTTTGTCTTTCACAGTTCAGATTGTTTTCATAATTTAATGACAATATGTTCTTATCTATACAGAATATGGTATCCCATAATGTCAAATGGCATTTCCTTGTCAAATTTCATCACGATTGGAGTAGTCGTTTAGCCCAAGAAACGTAACAAACAGACAGAGCTACTTTTGCCTTTATAATATTAGTATAGATATGGGACTTCACAAATTTAATTAATTTCACTATTGGAAATGTCACCTGATCAGTAATCTTTTTATTTTCCATTATATACCTGGTATATTGGTTTTCATTTGTTTCTATGCTAATCATCTATCTTTAGTTGTAGCCTCATCAGTCTCAAACCAGTTGCTTCAGAAGACTCCAATATTTAGAATCTGAACAAAAAGGGAATGATGGCTGGGGAGATAAACAAGACTTTCTAATAAAGCAATAAATTCCACCAAAAGCATCAGACTTATCTATCAACTGCATTTATGATGAATGTCTTGCTCTCGGCTTTTTGTTTAAAACACTCTATTCTATAAGTGTGTGTGTTTTTACCATTATACACCTTTAGGTAGAATCTGGGTGCATGGTAGTGCACCCGCCAAGTCAAGTCAATAGCGGCATTCACTTCCCTATTCTCTAAGCCATTCAGGCCATTTTTGTACCTCACCTTCTTCGGTCTTACTGACACCACATGCCTCAAATTTATAATTTATAATAATAATATTTAATTAAATTGCAATGGAGTGCATGCTCCGGTGGCAATTTTCTTACACACCCAACTTTCCCCTTTCCTGCACCCACCAACATTTGCCCCCTGCATATTTTAACTTTTTCAACGTTTTTGATAAATTATTTCTCTTGGCAACTTATTCCAATCCCTGCCACCCTTACCCAAAAGAGAGGATCTTCCTACACCCTATTATACAATACTATACAAAAAGTCTAAAACTGGTAAGTTTCCAAATATCTACTCCTTATTTATCAGAATCATAAAATCACTTTCTATCTTGGTAACTTTAGACAGATCTTACTAAAATTAACTAATGTGTTAGATTTTACTATGTTCCTCTCCATACTTAACAAGTGATTGAAAATTTTTATAAAAAATCATGAAACTACAACACGAATTCTACTATATTTCTCATGGACCTTGAAACATAATTTAGTTCTCATATATGGTTTTACTCCCAAATCCTAAAAAAAGTCCAATATTGGTAATTTTCCCTGTATTTATTCAGTGGGAACATGGAATGTGAAATGTTTCAATGCACATTTGCAGGTTAATTGCTTTGGTTTGGATGGAGCTATGTGCTTAAAATTTCTTTTATGGATTAAGATCAACAAGCTTAACTGATACATTAAATTTTAATTGTTTTTATGTTTAGTTTGGAAGTTACATGGAATTTACTTATGAAGACACTTAAATCTAAAGCAATCGGGATTCTTCTCCCAAGGCAATCACCCATCGATATCAAAGACCATGGAAATTATTGGTATCAAACATACAAATATTGATAAAATTTGAATTCTGAAATGTCTTTATCCACTCACCAAATAGAACCATTACATTTGAGCAACAATTTAGAAAAAACGATCCCACAAAAACAATGCTTGTAAAAATAAGCCAAGTCAGTATTTTTTACAGACAAAAAGTGATAACATGCTGTTCTAGGCCAAGTCTACACCATAGAGTGTGTATTCATTTAACTTTCGGAAACAGAATGGTTTCTCTCAGCATTATGGATAAACAATTTACAAAAAAAAGTAAAGTACCGCTGACTTGGCTATTATGCATGCCCTGTTATAGTAAATTAGATAGCCTTTTTCCCCACAACTTCCAAAGACATTTTGTACTTTTTTCTCTTAATAGACTATCATTAAAATTATTGCATGCATAATAAACGCAACTGATATTTGTGTTACGTACTTTTCTATAACTATTCTGAAATGAAATGTTGACACTAGCCATTCTTACGATGATAAATTATTGGAAAAACCTTTCTCGGGTACAGCCAGAGATCATTTTCTTCTTGAGATATTACTAAAAACGTTCTCTTTTTCTCATTCATAATTGTTCATTAACTGATAAAATAAAACAAACTATAAATGTCAGGTAAAAAAAAAAAAAAAACTAAGAAGAGCTGCAATTTTTGTTTTCTTTTGCTGCAGTTCTGTCACCTTTCTTTCTAAATTACTAGTGAGTGGTTCATTAATCTGCTTAAAAGATTTCTATAATTCATTGGATAGTGAAAACTTTTTTTGACAAACTTGGTAAAGTTCATTGTATAGCATTTCTTCATGCCACACTTTGAACTTGAAATAATGTCAGTAAGCACTATAATTGAAGTTGCCCTGAAATTCACTTGATAGAACCAAATTAAATCATTTTATCAATGAGCAAAGTGGTCACATGCAGGCAATCCTAATCAAAATAGCTTTATTTTAAACCAAAATCTTTGGTGATATCTATAAGCACTTTTGAGTCTAGATATGGCATATCTGATGTTTTTTGAATCAAAATGTTGGTTAGTTCAAATGCGCCTCCTGTTTGCAACCCAGCGCTATGATTTCAAGTTGGTTCTGACCTTGTTGCAGGATAACTTGGCACCTTCATTGGCTGCCTCTTCCCCGATTCCCACATGGCCGGGTACCCAGCAGAATAAAACCTCCTTTTCACAAGATTGGAGGGCATCCTGGATGTCCTGGACCAGACGGTCTGTTGGGCATATGTTTACTAGCACCTGAATACAGCTAAGGGAATCACAGCATATGTAACCTTGTATCGCGCATTAGTCTCATATGCTGGAGCGATTTTAACAAAGCATAATACCCTGCAGTGTATACACTGCACATGCCATCCAGCTTGTATGTATAAGTCACTCGAGGGAACACTACGGAGCTATCAACTCCTTTAGCCTGCTTAGACCCATCCATATATACCGGGGTAAAAGCGTGATGCACATTTAAACATCATTAAATTTTTTGTTAAAAACACTGTCATTGGTAAAAAGCTTGTTATACCGTAAAAGTTCAAATATCGTTCTGGGCTTCCTTAAAAGCCAAGGGAGAAGATTTACTCCAACCCTGATAATAAAAGGAGGAAGCCCAAACCCATACTCTTCTAAAATGGCCCTTGTACAGAAGCTAAACACTTTGGTTGCTCTTGGGAAATTGGTATATAGCCATTCGAAGTTTGGGTGAATAACTACATTGTACATGGGACCGCCAGCTGTTGTGGCATGAGAAGATGCAGGCGGATGGAAAGTGGCGGCTCACCCGACTCTGAACAGATGCTGGGTATCAGGATGGTGTGGTAGGCATCCGTGGTGAGCTGAATTCCTGCATGGTGGACACTATCCAGCATCCGTAGACAGCTGTCCCATTCCAAACTATATACTATGCAACTGATACTCCAATCATGACTGTACAAAGGCTCTATAAAATTGTAGCAGGCAAGAACGAGCAACACTCCATAACCTACCACACAGACATTTTAAAACAAGCAGAGCTTTTGAGGCTCTGGCTTTCACATCTTTAAGATGTTGCAGCCAACTAAGCCTGCTATCTAAAATGAGGCCCAGGAACCGAATGGTGTCCGTAAAACTCTAAAAGATGAAGTTACTCAAGGTAATTAGGGGTTTGGTAGAAAGACTTTTACTACGAGTAAAAAGTACACACCAGGTTTTCTCAGCTGAGAAACGAAAACCGGTGTGTACTGACCATTCATCCAGGCTGTTTAGCATGAGTTGCAGTTGCTGCTCTCAGGCTGGATAACGCACAAAAAATTAAGAAATCATCAACATAGAAGGAGTACTGGATTGGACTCCTTATAATGCTTGAAATGCTGTTAATCCCAATGGCGAAAAGGGTCACGCTTAAAACTGACCCTTGAGGAACACCGTTTACCTGAATAAAAAGATCTGGCACTTCACTACTGACTCAGTACCGGAAGCAACAGCCTGATAAAAAAGATTTAAAAAAATCAGTGCAACTTTCCCCTAAATCCCCAATCGTGTAGTTGTTTCAAAATAACATGGCACCAAATAGTATCGTAGATCTTTTCAATATCGAAAAATACACCAACAAGGTGTTGGCTACGAATGGCTGTATCACCGCTTCCAGCAGGATCAGGTGGAACAGAATTTCCTGAATCCACACTGAAAGCAGCTCAGCAGGTTACGGGACTCAAGACACCAGACGAGGCAGCGGTCGACCATCTGCTCAAGTGTCTTCCCCTTGCAGCTAGTAAGGGCAGTACTATGATAGCTACCTGTCCTTCCCATGTTTTAAAATAGGAATTAGTATTTCCTCTTTCCACGAGTCTGGGAAGTGTCCTCCGGTCCAAATACGATTAAAATATCTAAGAAATACTCTTTAACATCTTTTTGAAGATGCCTCATCATCTGGTACTGGATCAAATCAGGCCCTGGAGCTGGCTACTTAATGCCGATACCAGCTGCCAAGATGTAAACGGGCAGTTGTTTGTATGCCTCTGTATCCGATGAAGCGAAGCACAGCATACACCTTTCGGCAGCAATATTTCATTACTGGACCCAAAGGTCCAAATTGGCAGATGAAATGATGGCAGCGAAATTCTATGCCAACAGCTGCACTATGCTTTGTTCATTGGTAATTACATGTCCGTGATCTAGTAAGCCAAATACTGGTGATCTGGAGCTCCTTCCAGATATACGGCAAATAGACTCCCATACTTTTGATGAACTTGTGGCTCGATTAATAGTGCTCACAAACCATGACCTGTTTCTGCTCCTCTGCTTACCCGATGCGCATTACCTATTGCAACACGGAATGCTGCCAGGTTGTTGGATGTTGGGTGCAACCTAAAATGATGCAATGCCTGCCTGCGATCCTCCACCAGGGGATGGGCATCCTTCACAGCGATCCGGAGCTTTTTGGCATGGAAATTTCAGCTGCATGGTGAATCACTTCTGTTAATTGATTTACCTTCTGTTGTATACTCTCACGAAACTGCAGTAGAACAGAAGCTGCCATCTGCATTATTGAGTTCCATGCTTCAGGTGTTCCCTTATTTCCGCTCAACCCCTACATGCATCCATATAGTGAAGTGGTCGTTTCCACGAAGGTCTTGCTCCATTAATCTACCAACTACTCGGCATCTGGGGCAATCACTGTTGGAATCCCACAACACACTGTGTATATTGAAATTTCCTAGGAGGAGGAATGGCTGAGTAAGTTGCCACAATATGTCTGAGAGGTTGTCATACTCAACGGGCGCATTCGGTGGTAGATAAAGGGAACGTACAGTCAGTTTAATAGGACCGTGTATCCTCACATCCATTGCTTGTAGATCAGAGGTGAGAGCAATAGGTTTGGAGTGGACAGTGTTTTGCAGCCACTCCCCCATTCGCTCAATCACCCTCAGTAGCGTCCTTTCTATAAACATACCCTCCCTGCACTGGTTTGTGAGTTGCTTTTAAAATGTGTCTGACACTGGTTTAGATCATGCCGAGTTGAATTCTTCTGGAAACTGTTAATGTCCCACTGAATTATGGGAGCCATCCTACCTATTTAATTTCACCCACCTAGTTTGGGTATGTCCTCAGTGAATGCATGCTGAGGAACGAGACCAGGTTCATCCGCCAGCATTTGAACGCCTTCAGGGCCCGAAGACCGGTCTGATTCCTGTTACTGCTGCAAGTGCTGCTTTTGCTGTTGCAGAGTGACCTATAATTGTATCTACTGTAGCAGATGGCCATGCTTTTACTGGTGGACTTGCTGAAGAGTTGCTGCTGACGTACGTGATCCTTGATGTCAAGACCTTAAGGGGTTTGGTATCACATTTGCGACACGAACATGTTGTGCTTGTGCCCATGTCTACAACGGATGTCTGCGTAGCAACACTTTCTTTCCTGACAGGAGTTGATAACGTTTTAGTGAAGCTTGTAGTGAAGACTTGTGGCGCAAACGCCTTAAACAGTTTCTTTGCTTCGCCATAGGACAGTTGTTCCTTTGTTTTCAACAGCTGTACCATTCTTTTCATCAAGGAACAATCAACACTCCCTGCACCCGGAGCAGTTGACGCACACCTGTGGGAGGGTGCAACTCGTACCCGGCTCTTTTCAAGGTTGCCAGTCAACCTTCATGTGATCTGACGGAATTCTACCACATTTTGTGATCCCCACTCCTTAAGGAGTTCCTCAGACTCTATATCTATTAGATCCTTGCAAGTGATCACACCTTTGCTGGAGTTTAGAGTTTTACAGAGTTTGCATGTCTCTGATGTTGATGACTTTCCAGATTTCTTCCCTCCTCTTCAGGTCCACATAGTTTGTTTCCCTTGATGTAATCCACGATCTTGTACCTCCTTCTTCCTCTCACTCTCCCCCCAGAAATTAATCCTTCCAAGGCATCTATATGCTAGCAATGTCTCCCATCCAGTTCTATATTTCTCTTATGATTTGTTGCAGTTTCCTTCTGTCACCAATCCTTTCCAGCACTTTAACATTACACACTTTTTCCATCGAGTTTATCTTCTCAATTCTCCTATACATCTCTAATGCTGCTATCGATTTTTTTATCCTCTCATCTCAGTGTCCATGTCTCTGCCCATAAAGTGCCATACTCCATACAAAACATTTACCAAGTCCTTCTTCAATGTTTTATCTGATTTTCCAGTTAATGATCTCCTCTTTCTACTGAATGCTTTCAAGTGCTCAGTGATTGCACTTCAAATTACTGACTACAAATGAGAAGTACAAAATTCAGCTGAATATAAACAGTGTGGTGGGTGAGCGGTTAATGATCTGGCCTCACATTTGGGAAGACGCCGATTTCAATCCTTGTCCGGGAATCTACATTTGGGTTTTTTCCCAAATCACTCCTGGCCATGGCCGAATTCCTTCCTGTTCCTTGTCCCCAGTCCCATCCTGCCTCTAATGACCCCGACAAGGCATAAAGCCGTAAGTAAAAAAGGGAATGCAGCCTCTAGCTGACAAGTAACCGGAATGTCTTGGCTCCTTGTGGCAGGATGTCAAAAAGTGGTGTTACTGTTCGGATTTAGAATTTAGTCATGGCTTGTGTGACTTAAAAATGACAGGTAGTGCACTGCAACTGAAGCCAGGTCGACATGGGGCCAGAAGGTTAGCTGCCTTGAGAGTGGGATTTGTATGAAAGCTTGTTAGGTACAGGTATGTTGCCACCATGGATATAAGTGATAACACAGCAAACGGCAGTTACAGTAAGACTGACATTGACAGAAGCTGTACCAGATAAAGACAACAGAACTAGATGTCAAAATATTGTTTTAATGACTAAATGAGATTGGACATCTTTGAAGATTACTTTTTTCCCCCCAAGATTTGTAGCTAAGCCTGGAGTCTAGTTTTAATTCCAAATTTGACCTCTTCCACATCTTACCCAAGTTTAGTTGGCCACACATAAAGTACTGCCTATTGATTGAATGAGGAAAGCACATAAATTTGATGGAACATTTTGAAGTCGCTCTCCGATTTCATCTTGCAGTGATTCCAGTAACCAGACACTTTGCCGGATGATGAAGTTGGATTTTTTTCTTCTTATGCAAGTACACATCATCTATGTCAAGATTGTTGGAGATGGTGAAGGAGTGGTAACAGGGAACAGGAATGAATTTGACGATGGCCAATTTAAAGGAACCATCTGGCTTTAACCAAGAGCGATTTCGGGAAACTGTGGAAGACTGGCATCTGGATGGCCAGACTAGGATTCAAACCTACGTCAACTGGAATGCAAGGCCACAACATTGACCCTCACCCAGTGAAGCTGGAGAGAAAATTCGAAATGTCATATCAAACTGACAATCGGGTATTATCTAGATCGCGATACCGCTTCAACCACTTACCGCCTCGCGATGTAAACACTTCCGGATGGAGAGAGTATGACACCACTACGTTACTGAATGTGACGTATACGTTCCTAGCGGAGCTCTAAATGTCACGAAAAGTATGGGTTTTTCAGGTGGGTACAAAAAAAGCAGTGTATTTAAATAAAAATGTAATTCCAATTTTATTTTTTTTTTAACAATTCTTGGTATTAGAATCTAGAATTAACGTCTTCTACTTGTTTCTAATAGGTTATAACGAAACTACACCAACAGCTGTAATTTTAGTTATCATCAACGTATTTTATTAATTTTTATATTGAGTTAGCAACAAATATGGAAATACAAGGGCTATCTAACACTTTATTGCGGATACCTAATTTCTATGTCGTATCTGTCGCTGTTACTGTCGTCTTAATGCAGCCTGGACCATAGTGAAACGTAACCGTCGCACACGATATTGCTGATACCCAATTTCCAAATCATATCTATCGCTGTTAGTGTGGTCCAGGCTGCGTTACAACATAAACGCATAAGGTTATTAACGAAATCTTTTTTTTATAAATATTTTATTTTGTAAGGTATCTCCATATAGAATCACGTGGATCGACTTTATTCTAGATACCGATATCAAATATCTTCAACTGTGATTGTAATTTCCTATTAATATTTACGTTCATACAGTTAATAAGAATTTTTGGGTAATATCTAGATCCCGATACCGCTGCAATCACTTACCGCCTCGCGGTGTAAACACTTCCGGATGGAGAGAGTATGATGTCACTGTTTCCGTGTGTGACGTGTTCAGCCTTCGATCGATTTGTGAATACACATTACGTCATAGAACGTATCCAATGGTAATAATAAAAATTACGGATTGAAAAAGTTAAAGAAAATTATTACTTGCGCAATTATTAAAATAAGTACAACATTCCAAACTGATAATTGATATCATTCATTAGTAACGTTCAGTTATGTCGGTTCCTGTAATGTTAACTTCATTAGTCACAATTCCATTGATTTGTATTTGACTATGTTCTTCTGTATTTCCTCTCGTGGCTGAAATTGCTATTATAATCATTCATACGACATAAAATATTTATATAAATAAAAGATTTCGTCAATAACAGTTTGTGGTTAGGTTGTAACGCGGCCTGGAACATTCTAGCAGAGACAGATGAGATTTGGAAATTGGATATCAGCAATATCATGTGCGACGGTTAAGTTTCACTGTGGTCCTGGCTGCATTGAGACGCAAACGACAGTAACAGCGATTGATACAACATAGGTATCCGTGATAAGGTGTCCAATAGTTACGTTTCAGTTTGCTACAGGCTACATCAAAACTTCATCACTAATGAATTTATTCCTGCAAAATTAAAGATTTCTCGATATGAGACGTATTAGCGATGGACTAGTTTCCATGGAAGGCCCCGTTAGTGACATTTAAAGATGCGCATGCCACGTATACGTCACATTCAGCAAGTTAGTGACGTCATACTCTCTCCATCCGGAAGTGTTTAAATCGCGAGGCAGTAAGTGATTGCAGCGGTATCGCAATCTAGATATTACCCTATTACCAAAAGTTGAATATTTAATTTCTCCCCTCTCGAAAACCCCTGTTTTCCTTGCAGTCTCGCAACATTTGTTGCATCGCGAAGACTGAACGTCACACACGGAAACACAGTTTACAACGCTGTAGTCGCAGAAGCGTTAAGTGACTATAGCGGTATCGCGATCTAGATAGGAAGGAAGCCCTAGAACATTTTATACAGTACGCTACTTTTTATTGTTTCAGACATACTCTAAGAAGCTAGTTGTTTGTTGCTGATATAATTAACATATCCAAGTGGTATGCCCCAAAACAGTTATTACTGAAAGAAGCTGTTGTTAATTTGAGGTTATAAAAGATGAATATACCTACTATATACAAATATTTTCCACGGTTTTCTATTCCTGAAATCGACAGACTAAAGAACACAATCTAATACACTGTAGCCCGAAATGCCATAAACAAAACTATTGTGTGCTGTGTCAATAAATTCAAATCTTGCATCAACAAATGAAATTCTTGAACTAGTGTGATCATTTTCCACGATGGACAGTGTAACGAGTGATGACACATATATGTAGACATTATCGTTGGAAAAGATTTTCAAGATTGTGTGAACAGCCAAGTCATTAAAAACATGAACACAAAGGTCATATAAACACGTAATATATTTTTCAGGAAAGAACATAACGCTGAAGCATTTAGTACAAAACGTAGCATCAATAGTAACAATTTTAAATAGATACTAACGATGTACAGACATAAAATTATATTATTCCCACCTGTAAAGACGTTTTATAACATCGACGCTTTCGTTCTTTGCATCTGTACTCCCGTTAAAAGACTTCTTCATAGCGTCAACTCATTTTTACTCTCAGGAGTTTCGACGAATTTCTCTCATTTCCCCTTGTAAATAGGTAGCAAATTAGCTTTCTCATGATCCCATTTTCTATTTTTCTTCGCACTCCACAACATGCTTACAGAAGCTGTTGCGTCAGTGATATCCTTGCGGAGCAAAGATGTATTAATTGTGAGTGATTCTTCTATATCCTCTGCGGTCTCACAGCGAACACTAAACGTCATTGGTCAAAGATAAAAATCAAATAAAATATTAGTTTGACGTATGTAATCTTTGATTAAGTGCTTGCTTGTGTACGATTACAAAAATAGTGTTTAAGTGTGCTACGGAGACAGCTGATTGTAGTGTGTTGGAGGAGGAGGTGTCACTTATTTGCATTGTAGGGACGAAGATCCTGAGAAAGTGACTTGTGATTAGTGTAGATCATCAGTGATTTAAAAATGAGCAGAAGGAGGGCACACGATGATGATGATGGATATGGTGAGTTTTTGGGAACCTCATTACATAGCTAAAATATCCTAGGAACATACAATATTAAATTAACTTAAGGTAGAAAATTCACTCATAAAACACTAAGGTTTGTAGTTTCATACTCAATAATGGAGTTAATAATAGTATACAATGGTTAAACAGTTTCAAACATTAATAACTATTTTGGCCTCTCATCAACAATGTTATAAGGCTTCTTAGAAAGTAATTGCCCATATTAATTATAAAATAAAATATTAAATTTTGTCAGAGATGAGAACCTGTTCACTGAAATGGTTATATCCAGAGCATCTAAAAATGCAGTAATAGGTTAAATTCCAGTCATTAAGAGGGAAAGGTAATAATAAAGTAGTGTAGAATTCACGGAATTCATGGCATTTTTTAGTGTATTCTGCAGTAGATATTTAATAATATCCAGCTTTGATTATTTTAAAAAAGATAACAATAAAATCATTTGGAGGGCGGGGAGCTGTATGACATTGCCCACCTCTTAAAAACATGGTTGAAATGCAGACAGGACCAGAATAAATATTTTCATCAAACCCAAACATAATTTTCCTTGTTGTGAATTCTGTTTTCAATTGTGAGCCAAGCTATCCACAAGGGTCTCCCATTAATAGTGATGATAATAATAAAAATGGCCACAAAGTTACCGAGCGTGGTGGTGTAACGGTTAGCGTTCTCGCCTCGCATTCGAGAGGACGGTGGTTCGAATCCCCGTCCGGGCATCCAGATTTGGGCTTTCCATGGTTTCCCAAATCACTCCAGGCAAATGCCGGGATGCTTCCTTCAAAAGGTCATGGCGGAATTCCTTCCCATTCCTTGCCCCCCATCCTTTCCTGTCTCTAAAGACCTCGCTGTTGAGAGACCTAAAGCAGTTAATAATAAATAATAAAAATTGAAATGTTTTTACAATATAATTAACAATTTTGCATACCTCGAGTTTATTCTCTTCAACCTATCACCCTCACTACGTGTATCCTAGCAGCCTCCAGGATGTAGTAATTACCACTGATGGAGTATTAACGTAATAATTGCAATGCTTAATGTTTGTCCATCTTATGTTTTGAGAGATATATATATTAAACATTTGGATGGGAAATAACCACTGCTTAGATGATTGCTGTGGCGTGGACACACTGAAAAACACATGGTGTGATAAAAGTTTTGGACTTATAATCCCTCAATAATAGAGTACTGTAGCTGCTTTATGGAAGATGACAGCTAACTGAATGTGCAGAATGTAGGCTGGTGGATTGTGGTGGTGGAAAATCAACATGGAGGGAAGTGTGGACGGGAATTGAAAGGCATAAACCCGAAAAAATATGAACCAAATCACGGAAATGCAGCAGAGGTCAACAGAAAATATTTTATATTAATATAAAACATATTTAAACAAAAATATACATTTAAAAAAGAATATCACTCACTAATAATAGGTAAGCTCCGGTGAGTAATGGTTCTGTGGGAAAAGATGGAGTGTATCGGGAATGGGTGGAAAAGAAGTAAGAATACTGGTGCTATCTTAAATTAAGATCTGTCAGCTCTCTGTTATCCAATTTATCCCACCTTTTGAGAGGACTCTGATGACATGGAAAGTGAAGCAAGCATTGAAATTGTTGATATCATGCATGATGCCATGATACGATACTGGTGCTCTGGGTTGTAGGTAAATACCATTTGTCTGTGTCCACTCATTCTGATGGTCAGTGAATTGGTGTGTAACCTATGCATGAGGCTTGGCAGTTGATGCCTGTGATTTGATATATTAGGTGGATGGATACAAAAGTGTCAAGTTCTGTGATGGGA
>JARYHS010012519.1:187794058-187932771 GCA_031002005.1 Vandiemenella viatica
TTCAGAATAGTTATAGAAAAGTACGTAACACAAATATCAGTTGCGTTTATTATGCATGCAATAATTTTAATGATAGTCTATTAAGAGAAAAAAGTACAAAATGTCTTCTGGAAGTTGTGGGGAAAAGGCTATCTAATTTACTATAACAGGGCATGCATAATAGCCAAGTCAGCGGTACTTTACTTTTTTTGTAAATTGTTTATCCATAATGCTGAGAGAAACCATTCTGTTTCCGAAAGTTAAATGAATACACACTCTATGGTGTAGACTTGGCCTAGAACAGCATGTTATCACTTTTTGTCTGTAAAAAATACTGACTTGGCTTATTTTTACAAGATTGTTTTTGTGGGATCGTTTTTTCTAAATTGTTGCTCAAATGTAATGGTTCTATTTGGTGAGTGGATAAAGACATTTCAGAATTCAAATTTTATCAATATTTGTATGTTTGATACCAATAATTTCCATGGTCTTTGATATCGATGGGTGATTGCCTTGGGAGAAGAATCCGATTGCTTTAGATTTAAGTGTCTTCATAAGTAAATTCCATGTAACTTCCAAACTAAACATAAAAACAATTAAAATTTAATGTATCAGTTAAGCTTGTTGATCTTAATCCTTAATCCATAAAAGAAATTTTAAGCACATAGCTCCATCCAAACCAAAGCAATTAACCTGCAAATGTGCATTGAAACATTTCACATTCATGTTCCCACTGAATAAATACAGGGAAAATTACCAATATTGGACTTTTTTTAGGATTTGGGAGTAAAACCATATATGAGAACTAAATTATGTTTCAAGGTCCATGAGAAATATAGTAGAATTCGTGTTGTAGTTTCATGATTTTTAAAATTTCAATCACTTGTTAAGTATGGAGAGGAACATAGTAAAATCTAACACATTAGTTAATTTTAGTAAGATCTGTCTAAAGTTACCAAGATAGAAAGTGATTTTATGATTCTGATAAATAAGGAGTAGATATTTGGAAACTTACCAGTTTTAGACTTTTTGTATAGTATTGTATAATAGGGTGTAGGAAGATCCTCTCTTTTGGGTAAGGGTGGCAGGGATTGGAATAAGTTGCCAAGAGAAATAATTTATCAAAAACGTTGAAAAAGTTAAAATATGCAGGGGGCAAATGTTGGTGGGTGCAGGAAAGGGGAAAGTTGGGTGTGTAAGAAAATTGCCACCGGAGCATGCACTCCATTGCAATTTAATTAAATATTATTATTATAAATTATAAATTTGAGGCATGTGGTGTCAGTAAGACCGAAGAAGTTGAGGTACAAAAATGGCCTGAATGGCTTAGAGAATAGGGAAGTGAATGCCGCTATTGACTTGACTTGGCGGGTGCACTACCATGCACCCAGATTCTACCTAAAGGTGTATAATGGTAAAAACACACACACTTATAGAATAGAGTGTTTTAAACAAAAAGCCGAGAGCAAGACATTCATCATAAATGCAGTTGATAGATAAGTCTGATGCTTTTGGTGGAATTTATTGCTTTATTAGAAAGTCTGTTTATCTCCCCAGCCATCATTCCTTTTGTTCAGATTCTAAATATTGGAGTCTTCTGAAGCAACTGGTTTGAGACTGATGAGGCTACAACTAAAGATAGATGATTAGCATAGAAACAAATGAAAACCAATATACCAGGTATATAATGGAAAATAAAAAGATTACTGATCAGGTGACATTTCCAATAGTGAAATAATTAAATTTGTGAAGTCCCATATCTATACTAATATTATAAAGGCAAAGTAGCTCTGTCTGTTTGTTACGTTTCTTGGGCTAAACGACTACTCCAATCGTGATGAAATTTGACAAGGAAATGCCATTTGACATTATGGGATACCATATTCTGTATAGATAAGAACATATTGTCATTAAATTATGAAAACAATCTGAACTGTGAAAGACAAACGCATAATATCTATATATCTTTGTAATGTGTAATGTTAGAGAGCAATGGCAGCGTAATGCAGTTTTAATGTGCTTGCTTCTTAAGAAAACTCCCTGTGGCTTCGGGTTCAAACCCTACTGGGAGCAAAAATTTTTGAATTGTTTTCATAATTTGAGCCAAGCCTAGGATTTTGTAGTGAGGATACCATGTTCTGGCAAATCTTTGGTGACAGAATAGTGCCTTAAATGTTTACTTTATTCAGGGTATACTGGTTCCACAGGCAGTTTTTGTGTGATCTAAACTAATAATATTATATATGCGAAAGTAAGTATCCATCTTTTTTTTACATTTTGACGACTATATGTGTATACCGATATACCATAATACTTTGTATCATTAGGAACAAAATAGGATACTTTTTCAGATATGAATAAATGAGACAGGTTCGACAGTAAAATGGTGTATTGATAGCATTCGTCATATTATGCCGACATATCTTAGGTAACTTTCAGCTTTGTGTATCCAATTCTAGCAATCAAATTCTAAATCCACACATACGAAGTCGCCGGTAACAGCTAGTAAGAAATATTGGTAATTGCTGTATTACAAATGAAGTGTCATAAATTTTAACTGATTGTTCTAGGGCTGTCACAGAGGTGGCGAGGCAATTGGACGATGGACGAGGCTTGGCAGAACAGGTGTCTGACCTGTTTGCACCTTGCTTGTTAGTGAAACAGAACAAGTTAAAAGAAAATTGTGAGAGAATCATCTTCTCGCAGCCTCTTCTGTATGGTCGTAAAGTGGAAGAATTGCTTTGGAGGAAAGGATTTTATGATGTGATCAATACTGCTAGAAAAATAACACCAAAGGTTAGTTTAAAAACCTTCAAGCATGTATACATCTCTCTCTCTCTCTCTCTCTCTCTGTGTGTGTGTGTGTGTGTGTGTGTGTGTGTGTGTGTGTGTGTTGGGAAAGCCAGAACATTTTTTTATGTGGAGAAAGTTATTAAATAGTCTAAATTGGTTCAGGTTTCTAGAAAATAGCTTGAAAATTCAGTAAGCCATTTCAATTTAACTACTATTCTTTTAGGTTGTCTAAAGCAACTACTGGTTATTTAATTTTTTCCATATTGTAAGGATACTCCCCATTAAATCTGACCAGTAGTTTTTATATGAATCAAGTTCAACTAAAAAGTGATATATAAAGATGAAGTCCTTGTTTTACCCACAGCTTCATGGGCTGTATAGTTAAGAAACTGAATCAAAATGCAAGGAATAATTCTATGTGAATCACACTAAACTGAAAAATAATCCTACAAATGCTTCCTAAAATACAATTCCCTTTAAAATTTAGGTTTGAAGGCTGTTACAAAATGTTATGCAAAGGTATTATTTACATTTAAAGTCTTCAATAAGTAACTCCTTCCCCACTTTATAATCATCATCAACCTTTAGCTTATTATTTGTGTACCTAATAAGCTGGCTCTTCTTTGCATTTATCTCCATCCCATGTTGACTCACCCAGCTAGTTATCCTATCTAGATCACCCTGCAGCTGTTTACAGTCTTCTATTGTTTTGATCATTTTATATAACATTGTCATCTGCAAACAATCTAACTTCTGACAGTAAACCATTAACACAATCATTCATTAGAATAACGAATAACAATGGTCCCAATACACTAACTACCCTGTGGGACTCCCATGTTCACTCCCACTTCTTTTAATACTGCATTTACTGCCCTAACTTTTTGCATTCTGCCTTTTAGGAATTCTTCTACCCAGCAAATCACCTTTTTATCAATGCCAATAGTTTTTACCTTATTTAGCACAATTTTATGGCTTTGTCAAAGACCTTTGAAAGATCTAGTGCTACACTATCAACTTGACCTCTCCTGTCCATTCCATCAGAAATATCTTGCATATAGCCTACTAACTGAGGTTTGCATGAATATCCTTGTCTAAAGCCATGTTGCCGACTTGAAAACCACTTACGTTCCTCACAGACACTTCTAACGTGGTTGCGTATTAATCTCTCCATAAGGTAAAAAATGTTAGCTGTAACATTGATATTGGTACAAACCTAACAGCCTAGAAGCTATTCAACCTGGCCACAAAAGCTTTCAGCTGCATGAATGATATCGAGAAATTTTTGTGCAGCAGTGCAAGAACAAGTGATACCTTACTGAGTGTAGTTCTCCAAAAAAACATAGCTGCAGTAATTACAACATGGAATAATGACAGAACAATGCTAATGTTAATATTTGGAGGTAAGAGATTGAAGATTGTAGAATAATTATAATATTTTTGAAGTGTGGCATGAGAGGAAGTGAGAAACAAAAATAAATAAATAAATAATTTTGTATTATTTTAATAACTTAGCCACAGGGTTTCTTACTGGCTGTGCTTTTGCTGTAGCCGCCTAACCTGTCCCAATAATCCATCCATGGAATGTAGACCAACACTAGTGAACCATGGACCATCCTAGAATGCTTCACATTAACAAAGCAAAGCTTTGGCAGTTAAAGGTCAGTTTTAAGTCCTGTAAAAGTTTCATCAGACACCGGAAACCCCTTGCTTTCCAGTCATGTGCCTTATCCATATGAGCCACAAGGCCACTAAAGAAGATAATGATGCAAAAAGAGCACCAGAACTATTTAGGTGTGCCATAGGACTGTTGGGGAAGTACCACAGAAGATGCAATGGAATTATTTATATTACTTTGTACCATTATTGATGTATGGTTTTAAAACATTAGTGATGGGGAAAAAGGAATATTAGTAGAATAGACAGATTGGGAATCTGACTGTGGTAACTTGGTAGATGTGCTGTTACAGGTTGTGGAAGTAGGATTTGTGCAGAAAACAAAGTTTAAGTTGATGTTTAAATGACTTTGCACAACACACAGGTTAAAAAATCTTACTCATTATGAAAATAACTTGAAGCAATCGTGCCATGCATATATAAATGTGATGAATGACTGTTGTGCAAATAACTGTGAAAGTATTGTCTTTGGTTTGGATGATTTTTTTGTTTACATTTTATGGGGTTTATGGTGCCACAATCATGGCGCCATAATTCAACTACAACAAATATAATGGAGTATTAATGCTGTTAGTAATATGAAACCTCACTTTATACAGATCACTATAATTTGAAACAAAATGAGTGTATTATTGTACACCCAGTGTAGAAATTTACTACAGCCAAATTGCATTTTGCTTTGTAATTTTCAGGATAAATGGAGTGCCTACGAAAAAGTTTTGGTACAGTTACATCTTGGTTCAGGCACTGGATATTATCAGCATATATTATTCCGTCTTCAGACAGATTATAATATGGATCTACGTAGTATAGTTGACTTCCCAGCTATGTTGTCCAATCATTTCCACCTACAAGGTAAATAAAATTTAAGTAATAAGAGTAGTAACTACTTTTACAAAAATTAAAAAATTCAGATATGTATATCAAATTTCTTTGAGTTTGAAACATTTTAATTAAATAGGGTAAAATAAGGCATGTTTTATTTTTACATGATTTGGGAGAGCTGAGAAACAAAGGGAAAAAAATTTCCACTAGTTTAATTTAACTGTATTATATAATCATCTGCTAATTGCTACAGAGTGGTTTAATGGACCTGCTTTCAAAATTTGGGGTCTGTGATTCAAATCGCAGCAGGTCAGGAATTTTTGAGAGTTGTTGTTTGATCATTTGAAATATGCCAAGATGCTCTGTTTGAATTCCATCGAATGCTGTGGTTCCACTAACAACAGAGGTGTAATGTGAGGCAAATTGAAATTCTGTCATCAGGTAGTAAGACCTGGTGAATTTATTTTATTGCCTGCCACTTGTTGTAAGTTACTTCTCACAGTTAAAGTGTCTTTTTTTTTTCGGATGATGGCTGTCTGTTATGAATATCTACTTCTGATTCCTGAATAAATTTTAGAAAAGTTATCAATTACTTTTTTCAAATCCACAAATATCCCTATTTATCATTAATCACAATGCAAGAGGTTTTCTATTGTATGCTAGTTTTCTTCCTGAATAAATCTATACTCATGTAATGCGTTTTACACATTCCTTTCCAAATCCATTTACACTACCCTATTTTAAATTGTGTAGCTCAATGAAATCCTTGTTTATGTTCAGGAAAGAAATCGCCACCACCTGAAATTTGTGCTGAAGTGAGAGAGTGGGCAAAACAAGCTGCCCACCGATGCCTTGTTTATCTTGGAGATTTGAGCAGATACAGTGCAGAACTGAATTCATGGCACCTGAATTTAGAACTGCCAACTAGATACTATTTACAGGTATGAATGTGACAATAGATTTAATAAAGATGCTAAAAAGAATCCCAAGTGATGCTCAGTTCCAAATCTGGTTAATAAAATTTAGTAGTATGTCTTGCTTTTTTTTCTTCCCCAAAACACAATGTTTTGGATTAAGGTCTTCTTGCCTTTTCTTTTGTTATTCCTCCCTTCAACTTTGGAGAGTGTTGGGTATGTTTTACCTTTCCTTTCCACATAACAAAACCCTGATTGACTCTGCTGGGATCTTGCAGAGCAGCATTATATTACCAACAACAAAGTTCGAGCTTTTGTGAAAGTGCTGCTGCTATTTCCACATCATCATAAATGAACCAAACAGTGGTTTATTATTGAAATGGTTAAATCTGACTTACTATTACTTAGAACTATAAACAATTTTAAGGATTATAACATTTCTTTGTACATAATAAACATTTGACAAAATATAGAAATTGATGCATCATCATATATCAATGTCTCTTAATTAATCACCAAAACCATTTTAGCACAAAGTCTAACACGTCAATTTATAGCTGTTTTACATACTTTGCAGAGCAAGATACCATATATTAACAAACCTTTTTACGTAACACCACTAAATAAATAATTTTCTTTATTTTATATAGATTTATGTAGTTGAAGGCAGGATAAATGAAACAGGACTGTAGTTATATTCCAACCTCTCCATGGCAGTTGATTGTTTTCACAGAAATGATCTACTTTGAATCTTTATGAAAGATAAACTACATACAGTCCAAAATTCCTGAAAGTTTCTCTTCTTCTCTTAAGAATAAATAAAAGATCCAACTAATAAGGAGAAAGTATACAATGTTAAACATGTATGAAATGGTCTTGGAACTCCACAAGGGAAGCACATCAATTTGAGCCAGTCTTGACATGTTATTTTTTTTATTTTATGTAACATCCATAACATTATTAAGATATTATTCCCATTATTATTTTTTTTATTAAATAACAACCACATAATACTTTATCATAAAATCAAAGTATTCAACATCTGCTACAGTATTGATCTCCAGATAAATGATCTAAGTCACTCAACACTGAAATTTATTAAAAAATACTATACTACTCCTTTCATTTATCATTAGGGTAAATAGTTGCTCTTATTTTACACCATAAATCTGTTTTTCTATCTAAGTACACAGTCATTATTATATATACAAGTGAATAGGCTACATGCAGTCAGAAAAATAGCATTTCTGCGCAGCTGCTCAACATTACAACCAAACTAACGGTTACAAACTCACCAACTCGCACAAAATCACTAAAATACATTAGGTCTATGCAATAAAAAAGCCTCATCAGACTTCTTCTCATGCTACGCAATTCAGAAATATTGTGTATAATACATGCTATTTTAAAAACATCTTCACAAACTATTGTCTATGTGAAGTATTAAATTGTGCAAAATTACTTGTGCAATGTACCTCCTATGCCAACAGCTGGGTTGGAAAAAACTGCTTCTCATCACTGAATATTCAATGTTATTTTTGGGTTTCAGCCCCCCCCCCCCCTCCTAACCCCCCCCCCCCTGAAAACTAATTTTTTTATGTCTTTCCAATTTTACTCTTAATTTAAATTACAACTATTTGTTTGAGGACTCCTGCTTCCTCTTCATCTGTTTTGACTAAAATATTGTACATGTTTTTCCCATAATATCTATTGCCTGTACCTGCATACATATCAATAATTCTTCTGTGTTTGGATAGTCAAAGTATTAACACCTCAACCAACACTTCGAAAAAAGTCATTTTGAGGTTCTCTTAGCAACCCTCAGGGCCTACATGTCATTAGGTCTACCTATTCTTGGATCTGTCGTATTGTAGACCAAGAATTTATAGAGAAATTTTCTCTAATTTTTTTTTTTTTTATATGTATTCAATCTTCCAACTAGCCAGTTACCTCTACATCCTCACATATGACTTAAAAGGCTTAAATATAGGCAACTTCCTCTTATTAGGTCATGAATTGAAGTAATTGCTGTTTTGTTATACTTTCATATATCAATCTGTAGCAGGCCATATTCTGTGGTTGTGTCAGTTATGGCATCACACAAAGCTATCAAACATATATGAAGTCTTCACGGGTTCTCCGCCGTATGGTGTTGAACGCCGTGAAAGCCTTCGTTCTCATATCAAACATATTTCGATACAGTTTTCTCAGTTTGAAAGCTTAAGATCTAGCTTAAAATCTGCAGTAAGACTTACAACTCTATGGAATCGGGCACTGGACCAGAAAATGATAAACTGTTTTTAACCTAAAAAAAAATAGTGATATAATACCAATCAGAGGTGGTAATGCCATAAAAAGTTAAACACTTCAATAATCTTAACACTTTGTAACAACATTATTCTAAGTGTTTTCCCCTATTTGTGGCACAAAAAATTTAACATATTAAACTGTGTGTATGTTTTTTTTGAGGCAGTGGATTCTGTTAATATTGTATTTGATTCTTGCTCTTATTATTAAACTTATCTATTTCTTCCGCTTTCTGTTTTTTAGTATTTTAAAATACAGGAAAAACATAAATCATATCTTTCAGAGCTTTCTGTTAGCTGTTTTTTGGGGGGGGGGGGGGGGGGGAGAGTAAAGTTGTGGGCAATAGTATTGATATGAGTAACATGACACTCATTAGAGCAACTTAAATTATTATACACTTACAAACTAACTTCTTTAAACCTTATACTGGATTACAGAATGGCAGTTTCAACATAACCAAAGCATCTGCTAATATTGCTGTTCGAAAATCTAGTTATCTTCCGTACACACGTTTGTCGACACACCTAGGTCCACGCGGTTGAAGCTTTGAGTGAATGCTAGTTATTAATTAAATAAATGGAGCGTCTTCATTCCTCCTTGAATTCATCATTTAATCAGATTGCTGTTAGTTAAAGGACAGGGTAATGTTTTTTATTATTATTGTTTAAAACAAATGGCTCTTTAACCTCCACCATAAAGCTTGCCACTTTTGTTATTGCTGTACTGTGTAACACATCAGGTAATTAATGGATGCCCCCTTACCAATTAACTTTATTAATCGCATCACATTCAACCATCCTCTTATTACATATTTGCTTTACATTTTGACCACATGTTCACTCTGAATGAACTCTGTACTTTCTATAATGCAACCTAGGTATTTTTCTGACATCTACAACTATTTCTTCCAACTTTGTATTTAATCAGTCTTAGTACTAAATACCTTATCACCTAAATCATTACTCAATAATATTGACTTTGTCTTCAGATGTGCTATCAAAGTTATACAAATTGTTATTAATATCAGAAGTCTTACCATTGCACTCATGTTTCAACTCAAAAAATTTTACATCACTATCCTGGCTTCAACTCAGCATTTAGTATCAAAAGTAGAAATTTTGAAAACATTATATGATTTAAATCTAGAACACTTGGTGTCTTTGTCTCGTTTCAATTTTAAAACTTTTTCACCATTAATTTTTTCAATTCAGAAAATTAGTAATTAATCTGTGATACAAATGTTGGCACCAAAGCTTGCAAGTCTTGATAAGAGACTTTCAGCTGTATTTAAGTAATAAGAAACTAATTGGTAAAAAATTTAGAAAATCAACAAATATTAAAACTATCTAACTTCACTACTCGCAAACAGATTCTATTCCCACCTTGAAGTTCACCCTATCATTGCTCCTAAATATTTTATAAGTGCAGTTTTCACTAATTGTGATATGAAAAACCTAATTAAAAATTTGACTCTCCTGTGTCTGACAGTTCTGCATCACTTGGGCTAGTTGCCAGGTTGATTAACTCCCAGATATATATATAGATTGTTAGGAAACAAAGGCATAAAAGCGGATATATTGAACATTAGGATAGGATAAAAAACCACCGCTTACCAAAGAAGGGGATTCCAATGGCGTTGGTACACGAAAAAAAAACACGAACACACAAAGAATAGAATTTTCAAGCTTGGCTCTTCCTCAGTAGAAGTGAGATGGCTGCACGCAAGTGGTCGGCAGCCAGTTGGCTTCCAAATAATTATCACTAAAAACAATTAATACTTTCTTAAAACTGTTTAGAACTAAATAGAAATAATAATAAGAGAAACTACAAACAATTACAAGAATTTAACTTTACTTTAAACAAAATAAACAATCCCTTAGCATCAAAAATAGACCTAAATATGGTAGCTGATGCAACATCATATATAAATGTTATTTAATTAAAATGTTATATACCAATATCAATTTTGTACATTCATAACCATTTCACTTAACAAATCAGTCCCAGGTAACTTTGCTAAAAAAAAAATAAGTTTCTTTATTTTACATTTATGTAATTAGTTAAGGAGGGATAAATGAGAGAAAATAGGGTTTTATAGTTTCATTGCAAGGTAACTGTTGAGCGATAGCCACTTTTGCATTGAAGATAATGTTCACTAGTATTATTGAACGTTTAAATCAAACGGGCTGAAGATTGTAAAATCTCGTTTGTGAAGAGTGCGGTAAAAGTGTGGTGGAAGAGTGGTAGCATAGATGGGCAATAGATCCACTCGTTTCATGGCATACGAGAGGATGTGGATGAGAAATTTCAAAGTTGTCTACTATTTTTTATGGTTGGTGACTTGGTAGAAAGGATCAACAAGTCTCATTGGTAATGGGATATCCCATGATTTCCTAGCCACTTTCATGCTTTACAGTTGCTTGTGCCATGCTTTGACAAGTGTCTCAACAATAACTGGGATTGTCTCAAAAAATACTATAAGGTTTGTAAAACTTTCTAATATTAATTGTTTATTTTATCGTTTTTCTTCTATGTTCCTAACAAAACTTATTTTTGTTTTATGTCAATATGTTATTCATAAAAAATGCTACAGGGGATAATACCTAGGCCTTTCAGGTAATGTTGCATTTTTACTTTGTTCACTAAGCTGCAGCCTTCTTTTAATTTGATATGTTTTGTTTACATGTTTATCAGTAAAGAGCTTTGAGCATTATGGATTCTAGCCTGCTGTGTTTGTTAAAATTGTTTCTGTTCTTTTAAATTCCCAGTGCCTCCTTCACTAATGTATGCCACAACTGGTCTTCATTCCATTTCAGCCTTGTGTTTTCAAATTATGTGTCTGGTGTTGGCTGAATTCTGTCTGCCACAGTGCAATCTGTTCCATTAATATAAACACTGCTACAACGGCAGGGAATTTCATAAATACCCATGATCTGTTAGGAATGTGAATGATGTTTCACCCTAGTCAGTGATGTGTTGCACTGTGGCAGATAGACTTCGAGAGAATATCCACCACTGCAAGCAAAACAGTAACAGATTCACTAGTTTTCTGCATGGTCAACACTAGGCTCACATTTAAATTCTAAGGCACAAGGCTACTGTGGGGAAAGGACCAGTAGCATCCTAAACAAGTGAAGGACACCCTGAAGATTTGAAGAACAACAACAATTTCAACAAGGAAAGTGTATTATAGCCATGATGCTAGGTGCTTTTTGTGGAGAAAAACATATTAATTCTGAAGAAAACGGCAGTATAGCAGCCAAAAGCTTAGTGAATGAAACAAAAATGTGGCGACCTGGAAAACCTAGATATTGCTAATTAAGACAGTCACCAAAGATTAAAAATTCATTACAGAATATCATATTATGCCTGTCAGCACTGGTTTGTATGCAGACTTATTTGTGAATGTATCTTGAATTTGCAGGCTCTTATTTTGATTCCTAAAAATGGAATGCCTCACAATCAACTGGGAACGATGGCAGGCGCAAAAAACTATTGTGTGGATGCAGCATATCGCTACATGCGCTGGTAAGTTTTAATCCTCAATTGTTACCTTTGATTTTAAATTACAATCTAAATGTTATGTAACATACACATATTGTCTTTATTGATCATGTACACCGAAACATTTCTTTTTGGAAATATAATGACTGTATATACTCATCATCACTATCCTGGACGGTTTCCAGTCTGCCAGGAATACAGCCCCATCCAGCATTTCATGTCCTTCCACCATTTCTCCTCTTTCACTTCTCTCCAGTTCACACTTTTATCTTGCACCCACATTTTTACTTCCCCAATCCATTTATTCTGTGGTCTTCCTGGAGGCCTCCTCACTTTCAGTTTTAAATTATGAATGTACTTTGTCAAGCTGTCATCACTGGATATAATAAGACTTGCAGAGGCAAAATGAAAGGAGCAGCCACAAAAAAGTTTAGTAAAGGTTTTAAATTGTATTGGGTATGTAATAAGGAGAGACAGAGAAAAGTGATGGGATTCATGGTAAGGGAAAGTCTGCATAAAAGGTAAATGGAATCACTGTATCTACTAATGTTGTAATTTTAAATGCTTCACCTCTTTAAATTTTATGGTAATCTTAAATAACAGTGGTGATAAATACTGGTATAATTACTAATCAGCAGTCTGCTGGCTCAGTGGTAAAGGTGTCAAGAGTTTAGTGTGAAAGGTCCCCGGTTTGAATCCATGTCTTTTCTGGGATTTTCAAAGGCTGTTAATCTGACCTCTATCTCTGGCACATCTTGCTGTGAAATATGAAGTCAGAATGCTTCTGTGGTTTGATTCCATACATGTTAGGGCCACCAGATTAAGATTTGCAGTTGTGATGAGTGGATTGTGCTGCTGGTAAGAAACCCTGTCACCAGATCATTACTACAACATATTATTACTAATGATGTAGTATTATTGATCCTAAATCAGAAAGTGGGCCCTATTGTACTGGTTTGAGAACTGAACTGTTTTGAGCTGGCAATCATCTTTTTGAAAAGAGAGTAAATAATTCAGTAATAATAAATACAATTAACATCTGAACATGGCATAAGCAATATTAGACATCCAGTACCATGAAAAGGTTATCTGTTTGCTTTTACATATTTTCAAAGGCTGTTTGTCTGACATCTATCTCTGGTTACGATATTTTGTTAACTAAGAAAGTCATACCTGTTGTGAGTGTTTGTATGTTAATTGTAGCTTCTTTTGTTGGAAATTCCTCTTTCATCTGTAGCAATCTGATTCGCTCTGTACTGAGCAGTAAAAATGTTACATTTCCTATGGTGAGAAAAGAATGTTAAATATCATATGGAAAATCTTGGCATGACCTGGATAGATTGTTGGAGGACATGCGATGTGGTACCAAAATGTCTGATATTTAATACCTTAGCAGTCGACAAATTCCATTAAGAACTACTAGAATTTTGGGGAACGATTGGCTGTCAGACTAACAGCTGCTAAGCTATACAACTTTCAAGAATTTTAGATTTTAACTAGATTTTCACAGACCTTTGTTCGATCAGTTGTACTTATCCATCTGTTGACAGTTCTATGTGCTTCTCTCACATAACATAGGAGTCACCCACAATGTTTTATATTATTGTTCATCTTTTTTATTGTTGTCACAACTCTTCTGCATTTAGTTTCCTTATCAGTGTTTGCTTTCACATTGCCTTCAAGCATTTTAATTTAGTTATTATAAATTACAAGAAAAGGGAAAATTACTCATCACTCACCAAAGTTAAAGGTTGCGACAGGTGAAGAACATATATGACTAACACAAGAGTGCACTATATTTCGATTTAGTTATTATTGTAGTCATTAAAAAGAAATTAAAATGATGTTGAAGATTCCAAACAACATCATGATTAAAGATGTGACAAGGGGAAAAGTGAACCACAGGAATGCACACTGGAGACAAACATAATGTCAAGTGTAAGATTAAATGGAGAGCTACCATTTTAACATGATAGTATGTAAGAGCTAACGTTTTTGGCTTGGGCTATGATTGTGCCGGACTGTGATTCTTGTGTTGACATTGAGTATAGTAAAAAGGACTGGTTGAAAAGGAACTGCTTATGTAGCAGTGCATGTGATATACCCATAAAGAGGGGAAATTTGTGCAGTTGTAAGTTATTTTAGTAGGCTGCAGGGTTCAGATATTGCAGTGTTGCCTTTCATGGGGTTTATTGAAATATGTGTTCACTGTTGCTCTCCTGCCTTCATCTACAGTAAGTATTCTATTTACATTGCCTATCCTTACTTTTTATGTCTGAAGACATGTCCTTAACCAGAAATTGTATTGTTTCTGTACACGTTTTTTCTTTTACTGTGTAGGTACTGCTTGTGTTGTGCTCTCTGCGTTCCTCCTATTTCTTCAGTGTGCCATACCTTATGACTAGTCCATAAATACTCTTTCCAACCATCATCTTGCCTTACAAATTTCCATACTCGGTAGTTTAGTTCTCATGAATAATCTTTTTTCCTTCTTCTTCTTTTTTAAAGTATAACAAGTGAGCAGACATTTGATGGAGCAGACGGAAATTTGCGTCGAATATTTGACCGAAATTCCAAGTGGCTGGAAAGTAAAGCCAACAGTATACCACCTGTGGAGCCTTCCTCTGTGAGCATGATTCATCAGTTTATATCAAGATTCCTTTTACTGGTAGATATTTGGTTCTACAACAAGAGTGCAGTGCCAGACATACATCAGGTGAGTAAAACTGTGTATCTAAATTAAACAAACAATACATGAAATACAAGATATTTAAAATCTTCATTATTGGTAAAATGACCAGTCACTCTCATTGTGATACTGGATACAGGCATAGTGTGGTCATTTCTGTTCCTCTGTGTGTCATAAGTGTTCCTGTATGTGTGCAGGTGACTGGCAGTTGCTATGAGTAGTGTATTGTAAAATAGTGAACCACCACCTTTCATGATAAAAATTTCTTCTGTCATCCATGCTTGAAACAGCTTATCTCATGTTAAGTAACTATTAATTTGAAAAATTGATGATAGCATAGCAGAAAACATTAAACACTGTCATCATATTTAAAATTCATCTCTAACAATATCTTTGTGTGCTTTCTTTCCTGCTTTATTTTGTTACCTTAATAATAGATTCATACTCAACAATTCATTACTAGTGTTAAAAGTTTTATGTGAGTTTGAAACTCTGTTGGATATTTCCAGATATTGTCTTTATGTTCTTCCAGTTGTGTCACCAAACTTTGGTAGATCTTCAACACTGCCTTTCCCAGCCAGCACCAGATAGTGAAACCTGCTCTTCAGCTGAAGATGAACACGATGAAGAAACATCTCATGGTACAAGCACACATTCTGATGAAATCAGTTCACCCACTCATTTGTCAGAAGAACTAATTTTTCAACTAGTAGCAATGTTACTCATCTGTGTGCCAAAGCTGTTGGAAAGTGGTGAGTATGAATTATTTCATTCTCATTGCTAGCCATCTGAATTCTGTTTCAGAAAGTTTGTATACTGAAATTCGTATTTCCTAATACTTTTATAAACTCTGTCTCGCTTCTCTGACATAAAAATTAAAGAAGAGAAAGAAAGTTCCAGGATCAGTCAAATAGAATCAGACTTGTGAAAGTTTCACTACATAAAGCCTACCAAAGAGCCTAATAAATGCTTCAGGAAGTTCCCCAGCAGTATGAACATTTGGATGGCTTTTAAAGAAGCCACACATTTGCATCCATAAAAGTGTTTCTCTCCTTTTTTTCCCCTTAGCTTATAAAAGATTTTGGTTTTATTATGGTTCAGTTTTGGAAACAGTGGACACAGGAAGCCTTTAACAAAAAACATCTTGCAAGCCTAGACATCCCACATAAAGAGATTTGTAAATGTTCATCCAACAGTTTCTTGAATTATAGCTGCACTTCAACCATCCTGCTGTTGAAACATTGTCTCATAAGTGTCAAATGGAGATATCTGAGCTGTTTGGGAAGTGGGCAGTAATTCCCCATACTGAAAAACACTATTTGAATATAGCAAAGTAAATTATATACATTGTACCTTTGTTTAGTTAGTTCAATTAATAATATTCTTTGTTTATTTGGGGAAACTGAAGAAAACATAAATAACGAAAGAGGAAGGAAGCATTTATTATCATAGGTGATACAGGACAGTAGACTCACACAAAATAACCTGGAGTATATAGAACAGCCAAATTTAAATGCTTTGCTCACAGAGCAACATGTACTGGGGGGGAAATCATATAGTTACTGTTTAACTTAGTAAACATAATTTCCTGCTACTAATGAATGGTTGAAAGCTTAATATTCAGTATGTGTATGTTTTCATTTTGTATCTCTGTCCTGCTTTCATACTTTCTCTCTTTATTTGTATTTACAATGTACTATTGAACTTTAATCACTTAACACAAGTGTAACATATGTCAATGCTGGAAGTTGAAATAGGGAATAAAAAAATGAAAGCATAAATAATATTGACTAACAGAGTGAGATAATTAGGAGAGTAGAAGATTTAATAAAAAAAATTAGTCATATTTAGTGGTCACTACTTGTAATGTAATTACACAATTTTGAGTCATGTCCTTCATGCTATCATACCAGTAAGACCATTTTGCCATGAACTGTGCTCAGGACTGTTACCTCCCATTTCTAATAATGAGTCTTATATAGCCATACAGAGAAAGAAATGTCTTTGACAAACAGCAAGTGTAATAGATGGGCGGGGGGGGGGGGGGGGGGGCTGGGTCGTAATCTTTTAAAATTATGAACTGATAATCTATACTATTATAAATCTGTAAGCAAGCTGCGTTTGTAGTGAGGCTTGATCTCTAATAACGCAAAAACTAACGCATCAATTTGCATGGTGTTTCCAAATTTTTAAAGCTAATGTTGCTGATTAACATCTGCAGAAGTAGCTAACGACTAATATGTACCATGGGAAGAAGCAAGTCAGTAAAAAACTTCAGAAATGTGAAACTGTAGACCATAGATAATTAAACACATTCAGACGGTCACTCCTTTCATAAAGAGACCTGAAAAAATTTAGAATTTCCCCTTTTTTTTTTTTTTTTTTTTTTTTTTTTTTTTTTTTTTTTTTTTTTTTTTTTTTTTTTTTTTTTTACTTCTGCGATTCATTTTTCTGGACCGCAGTACTTCAAAATAAAAAGAATACGTGAATCAAGTAAAATCAGCATTTACTTGAATCGTAACAGGTCTGTTGAATTACGAAAAAGTTGAAAGTTGAAGACATGTGTTGTCTCTGGTAGACTGTTATACAGTTTGTCTCTGGAACAAAATTGCTACGTGAACGCTGTACAATACAGCCACAATAAGCCAATACTTAATACGAAATTCAGTTTTTTTTCTCGAAGAGCGATGTCTGAAAAACAGCTATTATAAATATCAGCAAGTAATAAAACATACTTCTTTCATAATGACTTGTGCGGAATTGCACATATTTGGAAGTACTTTATTCGATTAATATGTCTCGTGGCTATAACATGCAAATATAACTAGGCATCCGAAAATTCAGGTACATGCGACTCAAATAATTACATAGAAAATACGGATATATTGAAAGAAACTCAAATAAAAAAATTTTCATATCCTAATGCTACACCGCGTAAATTATAAAGCTAAAAGCATCGTCCCTTTGGCCTATAACAAAGCATCATATCAGCTGTCAGGTTGCATTTCAGTCGATTTACAACTTGCGATAATTTTGCCACTCAGAAATAATTGCTTGAGTTACATGCACATTAGTACATATACTGTACCATGATCCATTTTGACATTTTTGAATTAATTATATCTGACTGAAATATTGACAATAATGATATGACGATTTGAAACCAAGATTAACTCCAATTCACGTAAATTTCTATTTTAAAGCAGGAATAATTGATGGTGTATCAATATAAAATAAAAACCAATATCCAAACAACAAAAAATAAATAAATCTTCCAAGAGGACTAAGTCGTAGATTACTGCTATATTTACATAAATTTATGGCACCGCGGTTATGTTGCAATCCTCGGTATCCACATTTAAAAATAAACTTTTTTAGTTAAGTATCATGGAAACAATATTTTTCATTATATCCACAGATACATCCTTAACAAAGTTTATACCTAGCTATATAATCCCAGGCAAAGTTTACACATAAAATCGCCAAAAAAAATTACACATAATGATTATAATATCAGCTTTCTTAACGTTACAACTGTTATACAGGGTGGGGCGTTTAATATGTTTTCTGGAAATATTTCGGAAAGAAAGCATTTTAACAAACAATAACCTATATAAAAAATAATCTTACAGTAGGGGGCTACAATTATGTGATATTGGTTTTTTCACAGGTGGCGCTGTTGTCGTTACAACAAGGTCAACTTAATTCTTTTAAATGGGAACCCCTATTTGAAGATTCCGATTCCTCATGAAAAAATAAAAATAGTTTGCTTAACTCACTTTTCTGTTAGCCTCACAGATGGCGCTATAATCGCGAAAAATGAATATTCGCGTTTTTTGTGTATAATTTTAATTATTGTTTAAATAATTACATGTAATTTTCATTCTGTAAACATGGAAGGTAATTTTAAAGGATAATGACGAAATTGATTTTTTAAATGCTGTTTCTTACTTATTTGCAGCCATGTCTACAGCAGGTGCTCAAAAAGGTGACCATTTACTTCCAGACATTTTCTGACCCTTTGCAGCAATGCTGCCTGAACAGCTCGAAGTGTGTCAGAAAATGTCTGGAAGTAAATGGTCACCTTTTTGAGTACCTGCTGTAGACATGGCTGCAAATAAGTAAGAAAAAGCATTTAAAAATCAATTTCGTCATTATCCTTTAAAATTACCTTCCATGTTTACAGAATGAAAATTACATGTAATTATTTAAACAATAATTAAAATTATACACAAAAAACGCGAATATTCATTTTTCGCGATTACAGCGCCATCTGTGAGGCTAACAGAAAAGTGAGTTAAGCAAACTATTTTTATTTTTTCATGAGGAAGCGGAATCTTAAAAAAAAAATAGGGGTTCCCATTTAAAAGAATTAAGTTGACCTTGTTGTAACAACAACAGCGCCACCTGTGAAAAAACCAATATCACATAATTGTAGCCCCCTACTGTAAGATTATTTTTTATATAGGTTATTGTTTGTTAAAATGCTTTCTTTCCGAAATATTTCCAGAAAACATATTAAATGCCCCACCCTGTATATCCATTTTAATTTTCGGTACCACGGTTAACGTGGAATCCTCCATATCAGCATTTAAAAATATTATGTTTTAGCTGAGTTAAATATTGCTTTCAGAAATAATATTATTTATTACTACCACATATATTCTATATTGTAACCAAGTTTATGCTCATCTATATACTCGCAGCCAAAGTTCACGCATAGTGATAATTGCAGCTGTGAAAACGTTTTAATTGTTAGTGCTGTGAGTTGGGTAAGTATAAAAGTTTATGATATGCCCTTACGAAAGAGATCTAATCTGTCGGAGTCAACTTCTGCAGCTAAAAGATGTCGCCGAAATCGGCTAAATGAGAGTGAAATATACTGACAACATCGTCTGCAACGTCAAAGAGAACGAGATGAAATAGCTAGAGCAAATGAAAGTAACCTGCACCGAGAAAAGCGATTGACCTATAACCGGGTTCTATACGCTAAATCCATAGCTTCTGAAAGCGCACAGAAGAAAGAATGTCGTTTGAACCGTGAAAGCCTTTCTAAACAATAAATGTTTATACTTCGCACAATAATTACAACCACGAATTACTACTGTTAATTTTTCAGGAACCTTTCCTACTATTGAATCAATTGCATCACGTTAAAATATGAATAAAACAACTCTCTGACATCAGTATGAAAACCGAACCTAACGTATTAACCGAAACAAACAAAACTATTCAGAATACATTAACAGTTCATGTCTTTCCACGTTAATGTCTGATAAGAGAATAAAATCGGTAAATAATTTCTACACCTGCCAAGGCTCGCGCGCGTGAAGCAGCGGGCAAATGCTAGTATTTGATATTTCTTTTACTATCCATTGAAGAATTCAGCTGGATAATGTCCCACTGTAAACATTAATTAATTTGAAAAACATAAACTCTGATTTATTGACAAAATATAGAAAATAGAAAGATACAAAGAAATTAAATTCACCTTGGCAAAATACAAGTGCTGTATGAGAAAGTAGTATTAGTAGTTGAGGCTACCGTATCACAGTACCATGGAGTTAACCAGGGCTGGTTGGCGTAGGTGGCAGGTTGGCCATCAGCTTCTAATTTTCTCTGTAGAGTGTGTGGAAGCACCACCTGCTGACCACATGACCTTCACAGCCTCAACTACTTCCCAACGAAACAACAGTGTGAGTTCTCTCTTTGTGAGGGAAATATAGGCGATAGTTGTAAGTTTCATTCAATAAGTAATTTTTCTAAACTATCTTATTTGTTTTCTGTACCACAAGTTGCATGGGATGGGCTCAACTTGTGTAGTACATTTGAATCATTGAACTAAAGGCTATGTTTTCCGTTGTTAAAACATTCATTGTCCGTATAGTAGTTGTTAAAACTGCCATCTTTGTTATCAAAATGTGTTTGGGGCAGGTTGGCCATGTGTGTTTGGGGTTTGTTGGCACATAGTCAAAAGTGTGAAAATGAAGAAACTAAGCTCAAAGAGCAAAATCTATTTGATTATTTCAAGTGAGAAGGAGATCCTAAATGTGAATTATGCTGACAGAGATGATAGCTTTGATGAATATCTACTTTTACATGGTAGTAACACGAGAGAGCCAGTCTCCAAACACCTCGTGGGCAGGAGGTAGAACTATCTAGATGATAATGGTGAGGCCAGAAGCTCAAGAATAACTGGTAGTGGTCACCTATGATGGTACGCAGTATATAGGAATCATAACATCATTGGACAAAATTGATGTTCTAGTTTAACAAAAGGTAAAATGTGGTAAGTTTTGGATGTAGTTTAAAAAAGTAGATGAAATTTGGTACAAATAAGAAAATATGAAAAAAGCTCGTTAGCCACAACTAATGAATGAAATTCAACAAACCTACCTCATTGACATGAAGCCTATTTGTTTTAATTCCAATATTTACGGTCTCTTGTTTTTTTTTAGTTTCTCTCAGGCATGCATTCTGTCTCCTATTTTCTAGTTTTATGGTTAAAATATATGCAAATAAGTTACAATAATTTATTTTTATTAATGTAAAGCATTTCCACAAATTTCAGATTTGTTTCTTTTTTTCTCTTTTTTATTTGACATTTGGCAAGGGCTACGCCAACTAACCCCATTCTGTGTGCCAACCAACCCTGCATATGGGGTTGGTTGGCCAACCACGACTTGAACTTTTTGGTGATTTCCTGCAGTCATATAATTTAATATTCTCACTGAAAAAAAAAAAAAATGTAACCTAATAGATACAGATTACAGTGATATATTCAAAATTTTAACAGTGTTCACAGAATAAGCTGCAAAAATGAAAATGTCAAAACCCGTGCCAACCATCCCCGTTCTCCCCTACAGGTCTGTATGTACTACTAGAAACAAGTCACACTCGCAGCCTTATCTTATAAATAACTTGTGTCCCCACCAATTTTGGCAGGACATCTTTTTGTTTCTATGATAAGGTCCAGAGCCAAGTTCCTGGAGATCTTGTTCCACAGGAAGGGTTAGGAGCCAAGTTATCCCTCTCTCCTCCTCCACTAGCATCCATAAAATTCCACCGATGATATGTGCCATTTCTTGAGGGGTAAACATCAGTCAATAATTGTCTTAATGCAGAGAAGTTCCTCCCATAAAACAAATTCACATCAGTATTAAATTGTTTAACATGATTATTTGCAACTATTGACTAAACCAACCACTCCTTCCTATACCCCTCAAAGGCCTTCATTGGTTCATAGAACACCCTTCCAAGTCAGGATTCTGAAAAATCTCTGCAACTTTCCCAGCTTTTGTCCATTGCTACCACACTTATGATTTATTATGATTGCGCTGTTGCAAACATAATTATGCAGACCCACACTTTAAAAAATACTGTTTTATTTCAGTCTCAAATGTCTTCTATTTGAAAACACATTTATTCATAATTCGGTCCCTGCTGAGTCAACACGGAGAGGAAGGATATCGTATTCAAATTCTACTCCTTTATGTGTAGTGGAGCTTTTATGTGCCTGTTACTATTGTTAACTGATAACAGAGGTGGACCCCCCCCCTATCTTATCTGCATCAAGATCGGTCGATAACTGATCCATGTGCTTTCCCTCGTATGACATACACACAAAGCCCATGTCTCCATACTTGAAGAAATGTTCAGGTGTCTGAATGGAGCTGCAATAACCCTTCTTGTCATCCATATATTCTCACTTTTTTTGAATAATCCTGCTCTGAGCTTATTTAAGGCCTTCCATTCATCGTATGAAAGTTTCCACCTGGCAGCCAGTTCTTCTTGGGCCCTGAAGTTTGTAGGGGTGGTAAGCATGTACTTCCATAAAGATAGTCTTCTTTCTTTTGGTGTTCTGTCGATGGCCCTACTTCTTTTTAAGAAAATTTTCCATAAGTGAAGGCATGGTGAAGCCATGGTTTGGTTGTGCGTCGGGTGCTTTGGGTCTGTCTCTTGTTTGAGTTTCTTCTTCTCTATCACCACTTTCTGTCTTATATCCGGCAATACTATTCTTGCCAGAACATATTTTTTTTTTTTTTTTGTAGAAATTTATTTCATGCACTGGTTACCAACCTGACTGTCTCATTGAGTGCTATGTCCACCTCTAGTGGGAGTGGAAGCTTCTGCGCAATATTCTGTGGTTGAAAAACAGCTGTTGATCTTAAAACTTCAGGGTGTGCTCCTTAGGCAGAACCGGTAAGCTCGCGTAGTATGTTATATCTGGCACTTATTTTACGTTTGAGCTCTTTTTATTGTTTTTTATATGTGAGATACTTAACGAGTGGTCCCATTCCATACAATCTTTAGTGCTTCCTTAATTCTCAGATAGAATGCACAGACCTGAGTTTTCCTTGGGTCTGGTCATAGCAGGTTGCCATCATAGTAAACTGACAACCACTCAACGGATTCAGTGAGCTTCCTTTCTACCTCCTCGAAAGTTCTGCTTTGGGCAGTAATAGCCGCCTCATCAACATAAATGTAGTTTCTCATGTCAGTGTATCTCAGTTGTTTGTTCGTATAGACATTAAAAGAGTATTGGAGACAACACTTTTCCTTGGGGTAGTCCATTTTTCTGGTCTCTCTACATGAATACTGCTCTAGTAAGTTTTTCTTTCTTAGCCATGTTGGGTAAAGTTCAAGACTTGATTACTGAATGCCTTTCCAGCTCTGAAACTTGCGTATCTAATTGAAATAGGCAGTTGTAATGACTTTCACCTTTGCCTCCTTTTTGTTTGTACCATTTTTAGCGTGAAACTGGGACTGGTTTTCGAAATGGCTTTCTATATTATATTAAACAATATGATGTTTGGTTTGAAATTTTCCATTTTCATTTCTTTTCACTAGTGGCCACAGAAATAACTACTGTCAATTTTTCTAGGTTTACTTCTGGAGATATGAGGATATTCACTGTACATTTCAAAAATTTCATTAGTATGTTTATACTATCAGCCATGATTATTTTGCAAGATACTCATTATGTCGGTGCTGCTTCGTTGACCTTACAGTTACTCTGTAGGCAGAATTGCTTGGAGCTCATGACTCAAAGGAGGATGTGGTGGTACTGCCAAGCTGAGATGTTCTTGTGCAGTGAGGTGACACATTGTTCTGCTGGAAACAGAAACTACTTTAGCTAACAAACCTTGGTCAAATGTAGTGTGGTCAGAAATAGAACACCTTCAGCAATATCCAGGATTTTCCCTCAACTTTTATGCGCGTTTTGTAGAACTAGACGGTAATTCTGTGGATATTCTCCTTGGGGTGGGAGAAAAAAAACAAAACACAAGTGATGCTACTTTTATCCCATAAGTTCAGGAATTAGTCATTCTGTATGCCTCCATTTACATGTTGTGTCAGGGATGCAGATATTGTATTTTTTGTTTTTTGTGGTTTTTTTGTTTGCAGTTTATTAAATTTTCAGAAAATTTTAATGTCTCTTTATTTATAGCGCAAGTCATTAGTTCCTGTTGAAGATACTTGGTGTGCACTAATCCTTCTAGAAATAAGATTTTAGTGGATTACTGTGTGTACAGTTCACATACAAAGCTGCATTTCTTCTGCAAATTTGCACCATTTTATCCATTAAATGTTGAGGATTAAGTGTTCCGTGTGCTGTTTATTCACAAGAACAGTTTCAATAGGTTCCATTCTCCACTGACCAAGATAGTTATTTGCAGACATATGATGATCCTTAAAATATTTGTTTTATTAATTTTTTCCAGTGTCGTAGAGGCTTATCACTGAGGTACGCTCAAGTTTTCTTTGAATGACAATTGATGTTACTATTTAGAAATATTTTAAACCAGTATCACACATATACCCCGGTGTATATGGATGGGTCTAAGCAGGCTAATGGAATTGGCTGCTCTGTAGTGTTCCCTCGAGCGACTTACACATTCAAACTGGATGGCAGGTGCAGCGTTTACACCGCCGAGTGCTACGCCGTGTTAAAGCCGCTCCAGCATATGAAAGTAATGCGCGATAAGTGGTTCATCATATGCCGTTATTCCCTCAGCTGTATTCAGGCCATAGGAAATATGTATCCAGCAGACCGTCTAATCCAGGACGCCCTCCTTTCCCTCCAATCTCACAGAAAGGAGGTTTTATTCTGCTGGATACCCGACCATGTGGGAATCGGGGGGAATGAGGCACCTAATGTAGCTGCTAAGTTAGCCTGCGACAAGGTCAGAATTGACTTCGATCCAGTCCCAAAGTCAGACCTTGCCTCAGTGGCGAAGAGGTTTGTTTTTGATGTTTGGCAGAGGCAGTGGCTGGAAGTGGGGCATAATAAGCTCTGGCTGGTCAAACCGACCGTTCAGCCGTAGAGCAGCTCCTTCCAGTGGGCGAAGAGGGATGAAGTTCTCCTTACTCGCCTCTATATAGGGCACTGTCCTCAAACTCATTGTTTCCTTCTCCGCCTAGAGGACCCTCCGGAATGTGATGCTTGTGGCGTACCTTTGACGGTACACCACATTTTAACCGAATGTGTACTGTTTTTAGATTTATGGGCAGACGTTGGCTTAGCCAACGATCTGTCCCTTATTTTAAACGATGGCGGTGACAACGTGGCTAAGGTTTTAAAGTTTTGTAGCTTGGCCGGTCTTGTCCCAAAAATTTTGGGCAGTTTGGCCTAGGTTTTAGATTGGATTGGTGGGCTTTTACAACCACCAATCCAAGTACTGTTTTTACTTGTGACCTTGTTTATATGGCTGGCCCATTTACAGTCAGCCAGTTAATGTATGTACTTTTATATTTTAAGGCCCATTTACAGCCATAGTCCCAGTTTTATATTTTACGTTGCCACCTGTGTGGCCGATCTCTTTACAGTAGGCCATGCAGACAGTATTTTATTCAGTATGTTAGTATTTTATTGTGCTGTCTCTGTGGCCGACCCCTTTACTGTTGGCCACACAGATGGCAATTTTGCCACGTTGCCATGCCAGGTATTAGTTAGGGCGCTAATAACCTCGATGTTGACGTGCCCTAAAGTCCGAAATACAACAACAATTGATGTTATATTTGTTTTCATAATATAGTTCATCACAGTATGCTGTTCCAAATTTCCATTAAGATACTTTGCATGATGTGGGACTTGTAACTCCAATTAGGTGAACTACTGCCATGGCTATGATATTTATCCTCATGAGATTTTTTTATATGTCTTTACCATCTCATGTTGTTGAAGTTAATTGGTTTGAAACAAATACACCATCAGGTTATTTGATGGGTGCTGCATTTAAATTATTTATCTACAAATATTCTTGACTGCCATATATCAAACAGTGTCCTACTTATACAATATTTTACCCTTTTAGCAGACGTTATACTATTCAAATATCCCACTCACTTTTAGCGTACTAAGTTGTCTTTATTTACCACTTTTATTGTGATTTTTCAGGGATCCATAATTTTTTCAGTATAAATTTCAATATTATTTTCTCTTGTGTTTTTTCTTGAGAGTTGTGTGTTTATAAACTTACTTGACAAATTTCACACTCATTAAAAAAAAAATATATATATAGAAAAAGATAAAATACAAACATTCTTGAATAAATACACATTTGAATAATACAAAATAAAATATATAATATTCAGAAGAGTTGGTAATTAACAAATGGAAACTATTATAAAGTATGTATAGAAATTATGGAATAAACTATCACTTACAACCGATGAGAGACCAGTGTCAACTCAGGAAATAAGATGCAGACACGCGCGAAACATTGTATATACTGTTCATCAGCAAAAGAACATGGTGTACACAAGACGGTATCCCATGGCCAATTCAGCCTTTGATATATTATTATCCCTTGACTTCCACCTTGAGTGCAACATGTTCTTTGGCTGGTGAAGGATATATATTTTGTGCATGTTCCAATCTTTTCCATATGTCCTTACCATCCTTCCAGCGTTGAGCATTATTCCTCTATCCCATTTTAAAGTTTTTGGTTACAAATGTAATCAAGCAATGGTGTATCAGTATGGTTTTATGTAACATTAAGGTCTTGAAGGATCTCTACTACCAAAGATGTGTTGGTTGACTTGTTCCATACCACCAAATTTCAAGTCCTTATTATCACATAAAATTCTGACTGCCTTAGCATTAATGATTTTGAAAATTAACATTGGCAACTAGTTAGTCCACTTGTGGATTGGTAATTGCAGTAAATTACACTATTTGTGTTAGTGGGAAGTGTACCTGTTGTTGTCTTATTGCAGGAGTTGGTTGATTGTTGTTCAGGTAAAATGTCAAATTATGAGGTTTATTTGATGGTAAAGAAATGCTAGAAGCTCCAGGTTAGATGTTTCATGTTTGTAGTTAGGTTTCTGTGGACTATAATGTTTTATTGTACAAGGTGTCTGCAACAGTCATTGGAATGTTGGCATTATTTTGGACTGAAGGTGGTGTACTTCTGAACACTCACTCGATTATAATGATTTGTAAGCTGTGGGGTAAAACAGACTGAGGAATAGACTGCTGTGGTTTATTTTTGATGGGGTATTTTTTGTTTATAGTATAATAAATTTATCTGTGGATCTACTTGGAAATGGTTGCAGGAAATAAATTCTGGGATAAGTTAGAGTTTTTAATGAAAAATTGTTGTTTTTAATAAATAAGTTTGCCTCAGCTGCAAATGCTAAAAAGAGGTTAATGTGTGTTAAAGAAGGAATTAACAGCAATCAGAATGATTTTATTGTAGAGATTGTTAGGCATAATGTAAACAAGTGTTGTTAAGTGGCCTAAGGATACTCCATGCCTTGTAGAGGTTATCTTCATCAATTTCCACTAATTATCCAGGCATGGCAGCAGTTAGGACATTGGATGAATACTCATTGCTTTTGGTATAGTCTGGCATGTAAATGTAGGCCTTGGCATCCAACTGTTTCATTTATATGTTCACCTCTATCCTGCCATTAACTTTGGACCCGTCTCTAATGACCTCGACGAGGCGTAAAGCCATAAGTAAAAAAAAATAATAATAACTTTGGAAGGTGACATTTATATTTTCTCATCTTATGGTAATCTACAGTTTGTTGTGTTTTCTATTTGTTCTAAAATTCTTGATATTTACTTACGTTGGGTATGGGTCATATTAAATTTGTATATTGCTGTATTGGTTTATTTTACACCTAGGGATTAGTATGTTTTTAAGGGATTTTTTAAAATTGAATTAAAAAAAATTACACGAGGTATGAATACAGGGTCACAACAACTGTGTGGCAATCTGGTGGCTTTCACCCTAGCAGTCTTCTCTCAACTGGTGCAGCAAGTAACTGTCCATATCAAGGAATCTGTGTTTAGCCTACCATTGGCAATGGCAGCATCCCAACAGCAGCGTCAACACAAAGAAGAAGAAAATGGTGGCTCTCAGCCAGGGTCCAAAAAGAAGTCTGAATTTAGTCGACATGTGGCCAAACTTCGACGAAGGCGTAGACGCTTCAACTCTGAGGAATCAGACCTCAGCGATGGTGAATATCTAATTTGTCTATATGAACATAAGTTTACTATAATCAGCATTTTATTGCATATAAAATTAGAGTTTTTCCAGGACAGTGGTCAACTGTTTCACAATTACACCCATCATTGTCTTGCTTCACTATCCTTCTAAAACTACATCCCCATCACAATTTCCAACTTGTGAACATCAGCCATTTCACTGACCCCAGCCTCCAATAACACCTTCCTTGCCCCTATTCCAACTTGGCAAACTTCTCATAAGTAAATTTATATCTTTTGTTGCTGTTTTATTTTTATTTAATTCTTCCCCTTATTTTTAATTTTCATTTTTTTAAAAGTTTTTATTTTTTATATCCATGTGTTATTAATTCCATAATAGTTTTGATTATTATTTCTGTTTTATTATTTGGATTTTTCAGTCTTCCCCCCACCCATCAACACTTTGGTGGTTTTATTAATCTTTATGATCTTCCAAAACCATTTCCAATTTGAATGTGGTAGTCAAGATAAAATTTCTTTAATTCAGGTAGTAAGGTTCAAGCATATTTGTTTTATCTTTTGTTTCAGTTTCTTTCTCAGATTGTTAAGATATTGTCCAAAATGTTTTATTTGTGCTATTTTGCTGTTTAATTTTGCTTGGTAGTAGCTAAGGGTAAATCAGAAATTTATGTTCCAAAAAGAAAATAATAGCACAAAGTGCTTACTGTATTGAGTGTATGACAGGAAATTATTTCTGTGAAATTTATGGTCTTGTTGATACCATAATTTGATTAACTGAGGGGGAGGGGGGGACCACATCATATTAACCAGAGTTGCAGGTGCTTTCATACTATAATTGCTAAAACAACAAAAATGCCAAAGAAATTTTGTGTTTTTCAATTTTCCAGGTGGAGAATTTTTGTACCCACCATCTTCTAGCTCTGACGATATTACATCAGAGGGTGAAGAACCAACAGTTCTCAGTTCTGAAGATGGTGAAGAGGAGGAAGAAGAGGAATCTGATGAAACTTCAAGTAATACACAGGTAGCTTTTACATTTCTTCAGTACGCATGAGATTATTTGTTATGTGTGTGAAAAGTGGAAACTACTGTTATAACACCAGGAATTAACATAGTCTTTATAGGGATCTTAAACTGTTAGTTATGATACAAAAAAAGAGTTAAATATACTGACATACTTATTTTCAATAATTTACCATTAAATATGCCCATATGAGTGTCAAAAAAATTGATTTTTTAATTCAATAGTTCCTCCTGTTGCTGAGTTTAATGAAAACTAAACAAGTAACTAATGTAGTAGGTATAGTTTACTTACATTGTAATTATTATTAATAATTATGATACATCTGTACCATGAATATGACTGGTCAACTCACCCTTCCCCCCTCGTCAATGCAATCCCCACCCATTGCAAATGGTTCATCTATTTCATGTGACAGATCTGGATGTGCACACATCTTTCCCCTTGCCACATGTCTCACATTGTACGTGGCTATGGCTTTTTATTGGAATATTGTAATTTGTGTTCATGTTTTTCCTGGATCTCATACCTTCGTCTGTGGCAAGTGGTAGGTTATTTTTCTATCCTTACTTGTTTATATATATAACTAAGGAAGCGTAGGGAAATTCAATCCAACACTTTCTATAGATGATGGTGGTTGGGATCAATGAACAAGAGACAAACACATGTAACACAATATTTCAGTGTTTTATTCTTTCAAGCAGATGAGACACTTAACATCATCAGATATGATCAAACTGATACCTGCTGAGTGAATGGAGAACCAAAAGAGCAAGGTCCAGATGAATCAAGGTCATTAATGGTGGGAAAGGACAGGAAGGAATTCTTTTGAATGAACCATCCTCGCATCCGCCTGGAGTAATTTTGGAAAACCATGAAAAATCCAATTTTGGATGGCGAGACTGTAATTCAAATCCTCATCCTCCCAAATGCGAGGTCTGAATATTACCGCTTACTCACCACACCAGGAAGACAGAAGGGGAGGGTAAAAAGAGTGTGAGGGACATTCAAGGTGAATATTGATGATGAGGCATGGAAGGATATTGCTGGAAGAATTAATATTAGTTATGCCTGGAAGGTAAAATATGACAATGACTACAAGTTGAAACGCAATTCCAGGTATAAGGGAGTGGGAAGGTTTTCTTTCATGGGTAGGCGAGTCTGATATTTGAATGAATTATCGAGGGAGGTTATGATAAATTACCAAAACTATTAAAAGCATTTAAGATTAAAATTTGTAAACGGCACAAATAGATAAAAGAAATGGGGAAAATAGGTGTGTAGGGAGATTGAATTGAGTTATGATGGAGCCCATGTTCCAGTGCAAATTTCCCTAGTCATCTATTTGTCCTTTCTTACTCTTATTATGTACTTTGAATGTAAATTCACCCACCCATCTATGTTTTGCCATTTACAAATTTTAAATTCATCAGTATTTTTTTTTTTAATTATCCATCATTTAACTTGGTAATTATTCCAGTCTGTCACACACTTACCCAAAAAAGAAAATTTTCCCATTCCCCTATGCATGGAATCAAGTGGCAGCATGTGCTCATTGTCATTTTTTCCCTTTGATGCACTACTCCTGATTCCTCTACCTAGACTTGTACACACTTTGACAATAAATTTGGCCATCGCTGAAAAATTCTATCACTCTTATTTTGCAAAATCTGACATCAATGTCATCCCAGGAAACAGTAATGTAATACTGGCAAGCCAGTATTGCATTACTGTTTCTTAGGATGACATTGATGTCAGATTGTGCAAAATAAGAGTGATAGAATTTTTCAGCGGTGGCAAAATTTACTGTCAAAGTGTGTACATTCTCACTACTCTTAATCCTCCTCCTGTCTACCAGTGATTGCTACCAAACTGTGTACTCCATTGCAGTTAAATTAAATCAATATCGGTGGAATTTGAAACTGTCGCACAGTAAAGTAGATTTGGTTTGATCAGACATTATACTGTGAATCTTGTAATATTTACACAGAAAGCTTATTGTTCACATCATACAGAATTTCGTAACCATAGACACAAGTATGTCATAGTATTTTTTTATATTACTATCATGCTGGTAGGATAAAATAGTTAAGAAGCTTCTAGGTTTTTTAGACAAATATTTCATTAAATAATACAAACAAAAGAATACCAAAAGTAAAGTTTAATGCAGAATGGGTGCGTTAAATCAAATAAAAATAATTTAAACACGCATAGTATTTCAGGTTATCCCTTGTGAAAGGCAAATAATACACAAGCAATATCAGCCAGGTTGCATGTATAAAACCTTAATGTGAGTGTAGGTGGCCAGGTTATTATTGTTTATTTTGTGGCTACCGATTGACTGGAGGATTACCTTAAATAAGAGTAACTATTTTTGTATCATTGCTATAGTCCTGGCATGTGAAGGGTTTGCTTCCCTATTGTGGTTTGATTTTGCTGTGTCATCATTAAGTAGTAATATATATCAATTATTTTGTAAAATTAGTATTCAATTATATGATAGTAATCATTAAACTTTTTAAAATTCCTTAGGAGAGCTTCTTACAGCTTAACAGCAATGATATGAAGCGCCAACAAACAAACGGTGAAGGATCACTAGAAAATCGATTCAAGCATCAGCAATACATTGTTGAGAAGGAGATGAAGATTCAGAATGAGGAAGAAATGCTGGACAAACAACAGCAGACTGTACAACAGAATGGCACTACATCATTATGTGGTGATAAGGAGGATGAACGAGCATTGGAGCCTGCAGACATATTGGAGCTTGTAGTTGGGGAAGGGCGACTTCTGGGAGCCATTCGTGCACTAACTGATTGGCTGCGTGCTGAATCCAACCGAGAGACATTGGAGGCCTGTGGCAAGACACGCCCCCGAACACTCCTCACACGTCTCGTCACACTTCTTAACTTACTCCGCATTGACCCCATAAGGCTTAGTGCAGGTAGGTATTTTTTGGTCTCTTATAATTAAACCTTTCCCAATGAAAATTTACCCAACAATGTGTGGAATTACATTATGAAAGCTGTGCACACACCATTACTTTTCTGATTAGGTGTTATAGTTAAAATGGCAACAACAAAAAAATTGTGTTTAGAAACAGACGCAGAATTTGGATGAAAACTTGAGAATTGATAGACAATTGTCTTGTGTACACTGAATTGTATTGAAGTATTTAAATGTTTCAGCCAAATGAGGAACTCTTATTCAAAATAAAATCTTGACCTGGAGGATCTGTTGTACCTTTGGTAGCTGAGTTGGGGACATAGGAACTAAGGAACAGTGCTCAGACAGTCATAGGCATTTCCAAAATCTATAAACATTAGAGCACTTTCGGGCAACATGCAGATCATCTCTCTATTCATTTGTAACATGTAAAATTCCTTGGCCTGGAATGGGTCCTTACTGAAATATCCTGAGAACTTTGGAGAGGAGAGTTTCCTTTCATTTTCCTGTCACTATTTTTTTGATTGTATTCAAGTGATTGACTCTTACTTGGAGACCATCAGACCTGTTCAGAACGGATTTCGATCCCCCAAGTATATGTTGAAGGGTATTTACTCCATATGTCTGTGTTACAATTATTTCTTCAAAATGAGCGCTAGGTATCGAGAAATTAACGTGCAAACCTTCTAAATATTACAATTTTTGTAAAATACTCAAAAGCTTCAGCGTGGTGTAAGCAGTAAGGCGCCTGCTTCCCATTTTGCGAACCCGGGTTCAAATCCCCATACTGCCAAATATTTTTATTTCTTCTTTTATATGCAGTAATCATTGAACATTGATTTTATTTCATTTACAAATTTTTATAATGCGAAATAACTTTTAAAACATTATTTACAATAATACAATTATTTACATTAATATAATTACTTACAATAGATACAATAAACAATTTTTATTACAATGCTACGGCCATAAAAGGGATATTTTGTTAAAGTTCATTTCCTCTGTAGAACATATTTGCGGGTGGTAATTATCGTAAAAACATTCAAAACATATTTCGAGTTGGCACCAAGCGCATTCGATAAATGCCACTTTGCCACATGCACATTTCTTTTTTAATAAAGATATTGAGAAACAAACGTCACTAACATTCCTGAAAATATTTTTTTCTTTGATCAGGTGCGCACCGTACCAAGAGTATTGAATCTTTGGGTGGAATACGGGCGCAGAAAGTTGATGCATGACTAGGGAATGTATTTTAATCACGTCTTCGCATGAATATATTTCTCTTTGTAATATTTTGTTTTAAAACTTGTTTCACATGATAAAAATTCGTAAAAGAATTTTAAATGAAATAAAATCAATGCTCAGTGATTACTGCATATAAAAGAAGAAATAAAATTTTTTGGCAGTATGGGGATTTGAACTCGGGTTTGCAAAATGGGAAGCAGGCGCCTTACCACTTACACCATGCTGAAGCTTTTAAACAATATATAAAAATTGTAATATTTAAATGGTAGTCACATAAGTTTGCGCGTAAATTTCTCGATATCCAGGGCTCATTTTGAAGAAATAATTATAACACAGATATATGGAGTAAATACCCTTCAACATATACTCGGGGGATTGAAATGCGTTCTGAACAGGTCTGGTGGTTCCCAAGTTAGAGATATGTTTATCAAAACTATTATTGTTGCAGAGCGAGAGGTGCTTAAGGGAGCTCAGGAGCTATATACAAAGGTTCCATTGCCTGAAGATATAGAACTTCGAGGCCTTGTGGCACTGGAAACTGCACATTCCTCTCTTGATTGGGATTTCTTTCGGTGGCACTCCATCAGCCCAAAACAGGCAGTAAGTAAAATACCGTCTCCTTATGTTCTGCTTATTTGTTGTATTCCAGTTATAGTAATTCCCCATTATGGGCAAGATTTTATCTGTAGTTTTGATCATCTGAGAACAAGACATTGCTCAATCAAACTTGGAAAATAGATGTTGAAATAGTTTGGGATTGTTATATGCACCTTATTTACTTGATAAGATAATTTTTTGGCAAAAATCCATACAAAGGGTGTTTCAGTGAGAGCACAAGATTTGAATTGTGTGGTATTTGCGCTGTTATGATTTGATAGGTTGATAATTATGACAGGTTTATAGGAGATGGATAGAAGTGTAAACACGGAGCACTATAAATACAACAAATCATCCTTGTTGTTAAACTTTACTATCAAAAAATTGAAAGTTTGTTTGCCATAGTTCGTAAAGCTTATTCAATTTTTGGTAGAAATAATGTTCTGAATTCATCAACTGAATAATCAGACAATTGAAAAGTACAGGTTCAAGCTTGTAGTGGTCAGTCAGAAGAAAACATAACGGCTATTTGTGAGATTATGACTTAGTCCAGAGACCTCAATTTGACATCGTACACAAAAATAACATTTCAGCAACCACTCTTCACTATATTCTCACCGAAAATTTGCATCTCATGATCACAAAATCTAATTTAATCAAGAACTTATGCCAACAGACCATGCACAGCAAAAAAGTTCACCAGTTGGATCACTGAACAACAAGAAATGAATGCCAATTTTGTGGACAAAATCATCTTTGGCAATGTGATCCATTTTAACCTCTATGTCTTTGTTAATAGGCATAATTACAATATTTAGGACTCGGAAAATCTAGGAATGATTCATGAGAAACAAATGCATCCCCAGTGTGTGACTGTTTGGTGTTCATTGTGGACTGGAGGAATCATTGGACCATTTTTCTTTCAAAATGAGAAAGGTAATGCATTAACAATAAATGTTGAACATTATTGTAACATAGCCCAGTTCTTTATGCCTCAATTGATAGATATTGCTCTTGAAGGCATGTGGTTTCAGCAGGATGGCGCCACTTGCCACACTCCATTGACATTGATGGTCTTGCACGAGTTTTCCTTGTCATCTCCCATTTTGGTGACTGGAATTAACTGCCCGATCTTGTGATTTAACACCTATGGGATTTCTTCTTTTGGGTTTTCTGAAGTCTCAGGTTTACACCAAGAAGCCTACGGCCATCAAAGTATTAAAGGCCAAAGTTGAAAACTGTATGAACAGAATGCCATGACATTTATGCAAAGCTGTTTTTGAAAATTTTATTAGAAAAGTACTGTGAGGCAACGTGTTTGCCTCCATGTAAAATATGTTTGTGTAGTTTTTTAATCTTGCATGCATTTTATTAAGTGTTTGTTTTCGGAGAATGGCAGTTAAAGAGGTGTGGTATCTTTGGAGCATTTGGTATCAACAGAACTGGGATTCTTATGAGAGGATGTGGCACAAAGCGGAATTAATCATTGTGTTTCAATTGATGTATACGAAATGTTAATGTTGTTTAAGTGAATGTTAATGTTTACCGAGTCAAATTGTTATACAGTTTGTACTAAAAAAGATTTGAGTATTTTACAGTAAGATGTCGAATTTATAGTGTACCAAAATAAGATATTTCTTACAATGCTTGTATGCCACCAAAGCCATTTGGTGGCCATTTACCGGGTGTGTTGTTCCATACATAATTTCAAATTTTGTACATTCAATTAATACTTCAATACTTTGATATAGAAAACCACATTTTATTTAAAATTCAGATCTTGCAGTCTTATTACATTAACGTTTATATTGTACGATACAGAATTTCGTGAATCTGATAATGAATAAGTCATGAAAATACTACGATACAGAAGTCATGAAAATACATTTAAAAACAAATATTATAATATTATTATATTATTAAGTTGATTTTTATGTGTTGAAAAACAATTTAAAATATTATTCATTTTTTTAATATACAATTTGTGTATGGGACTAACATCCACTTGACAATCCTAGTGTTTAATTATTGTATACTTGTGATTCTTCATTTATCTCAATTATGTTCCATAAAAATCAGAAAGTAAGTCACATTCTTCTCTTCCAAAGGCCATTAGCTTTACTTGCCATGTCTGAAGGATGTAGCAATATGCATGCAAGTTGCTTTTGTGTTAAAACAATCGATCAAATGTTTGAGTGTGGTTTTCTTCTAGTTCCATATCTCAATATCACTAATATAAAACTATTATACCATATTGCTTCTGGTCTATAGAAACATCTGTGTTTTAACATTTTGGTGCCCACCCAGTATTTATTACCTTTTAAATTGTGAGAAATCTGGATGTCCTATTTGAGATTAAAGTTTGTATTGATCCTGTGTATAGGTTATTTTCATATCAGTATGTGCGTATCAGAGTGGTCATCCAGTGGCTCTATTCTTTGTTTGAGGATGATTCTAAAGTTCATACAGCTAATGATAATATAGTGATCAAATGTTCAATATCTGACTTTTGCTTCTTCTCTCATCTCCTTATAGCTCTGCATCTAGCATTTGATGATTTACCAGCAAAAGGTGCAAGTTTTAGTCTCAAATAGTCAACTATTATTTGGATAGATTTATTCATCACTGTGTCTAAAAGATTGTTGTACTCAGAAAAGTCTTATGCGGACTCTGTACACTTTATTACTCTAAGACTGCCAAAGCTATTGAAAAAAACACTTTTATATCTTCTCTTTCAGCTTGTGCATGATACTATTTCTTGAGATAATTTTTCTATTATTTCTTGGTAGTGTTATTTGAAAGACTTGTTTTTAACTTTGTATGTGTATAAAGAATGTAAGATGCATAAGGCTTGTGTACCTTTAACTTCATTAGCACTGTTACTTAGAGGAGTGGCGGGAACTTAATTGACACTAGAGCTAAAGTGAACTATTCTGCCATTTTTCAGGCTTTACTACGTTCATACAAACTGGCAAGCTTTGGCCAATATCTGACCACAATTCCAGAGACTGGCGTAAGTTATGATCCATCTTCAGGATTACTGCACATCACAAATGATGATCAGGATAACAACAATGAAACAGAACAACCAGAAATAGAGAATGGAGCAGATGAAAACTTGGTAAGTAGCTTCATATAACTATACATATCCCTGTCTAGTAATATCACATGTAAATTTAACTGAGGCGTAATCAACACTGTGTTCCCCAGTGTCAGTAGTGTCAGAATGTATTTTAAGTGTGGATTACCGATTGTTTGTATGTTTTGTGGATGGAAGGAAGATGGTAAACTAAGGAATGTCACTTCTGGCCTTCATTTCCAAAGGGCACTAAGTTTATCCTCTTCATCTGATGGATCAATCATCAACAGTGTCACATGCCCCCACTTCATATGCATGTGAAATGGTTTGAAATTTAAACCAGGACTTTGGTAGTCAATCAAGTGATCAGGAATTTTGCTCTGCCAACCCTTCTATGTCATGTCATGATTGATGAAATTTTGTAAACTCCATGGTTAGAAGCAGCAATATCTGTGTCAACTGCTAGACACATATTGGAATGAGGTAAAATGTTGACAAGTATGAAGAAAATTGTTGTACACTTTAAGATGTCCATACTGAACATCAAAAATTGATCTTATAGCATTGCAAAACACTTACAAAATTTGAAAAATACTAAATAATCGATGGTATTCTCTGTTAGATTCACAGTTTGTAACTTCATTAATTCAGGAAAGTGTAAGTCTTTTACCTCCTGTATAGGAACATTATTTGCTTACCATCCCCACTTGAAGGTAGCTGCTAATAAGTGTTTTGTCACTAAACTCGTGTAATATTTAATCTTTTAGATGCAGTGATGTGCTCCATGTTTTATACATGCAGTTAACCACCTGTGTTTGTCCCAAAAGACTATTCTCTTTATTTGGAGCATTCAGTAATTATAACTTAATAGATTTTTTTTAGTTGGTATTTCCTTTGCTGTGGACATTATAGAAGGGGGTTAGACCACAATGCAATAGTTGCACTGGTGAAAAGTAGATTATAGTTTGTTAATATAGATTCACTCAGTATGGTGTGTAATTAGTTCCAGGATTCCCCTACTTCCAGGGTGAAGCTTTAAGTGTGTGGCATTGACGACACCATCACAGTCTAGGTACAAAATGGCAGGGAGAAAATTGTGGAGCTCTACCTCTCCAGTCTCATGCATAGCTTTCTGGTCCAAAGTGGCAATATTTAACTTTTACCATGCTTAATATTAGTTGTCGGGAGAAAGGGGGGATTGATAGGATGTGGCATAAATCTCAGAGTGATTGACAATGTTAAACCAAAAGTATTTTGTTATTTATATGTATGGGCAGAAAACGGTGAATATTTTGAGGAAATTTGATAGTCTTTGCTGACAAAACAGAGCTGATTACAGCAAGCCTTGCATTTTTTATGAGATTCAATAACAAAGCCATTATTCCTAAATTCCTACACAAATCCAATTTTCCACCATGTAAGCTCAGCATTAAATCAGAAATGGATCCAGCATCCAGTGTGTGAAATGGAGAAATCTACACATCAAGCAAAGTTGAAATAAACAAATGAAATCATACTGAATGGAATTAGTTTGAAATGATGGTAATGGAGAAGGCCCATGATACATTGTGGAAGTTTGACAAATGCTATGACACATGTAGCAAATAGAGGAATGTTATAAGAAATTTACATATTACACACTCTGTTCTGACTACTAATTCCTAACAGCTCTCAGTTCTCCATGAAATGTCTAAAATGCTGAAAGGACAGCATCAAGTTGGTTTCTGTGTCCACTTTATACTTTATTAAATGGGAAGCATGGCTCACGTTAGTCTTACATGTGCTGTGCTGTCACTTTGCTTCCATCTCTCATGACTGCCAGCTTCAGGTGACTACAATTACTTTGCTACAACACTGTGCACTTCCGCGCTCGAAAATGCTTTGTGAAACAGCAGAGCCTTTACAAATAATTAATCCTACTTGTTTCTCTATCTTGTACTTCCAAAATATTTTATTAATCCTCAGTATCATCTAAATACATTAAATTTATGACTGCCTATCCACTCTTTCTGCATATTGCTGTCCTAATACTGTCCCACCTCAACATCATGGGAAAAGAGAGTTGCATTGCGAGAGTTAATAACACAATCATTATAATTTTATGAGCTGACAAGGGCAGTTGCACAGTTATCATGGATTCATCATACTACAAAGAAAAAATAGAACAATTATTGGTGGATAACGCATACAGAAAACTGAAAAATAATAAATGATAATACAGACTACTGGTGACTTGAACCTGGGGTGGACAGTCAACAAAATATACTACTAAATTGTTGCTGAAATAAACTGTATGGCACACCCCTTGACCCTTTCCTGTATGGCCATCCTAAAATTCACAAATCTCAGGTACCTCTTAGACATGTTGCAAGTGCAGTTACTTTAGTCACACTTGGATTAGCAACTTGGTAAGTTGTGATGTTAGATCATTTTTTGATAGCATCCAAAAAAGCTATTGAGCTATTGCCTTAGTCCATCTGGCTCAGAAATGTAGATAATATCTTCATGGTAAGGGGAACAAGGTCCTATGGCGAACAAGATCTGAACTGATTCCAAGATCTTATTAACATTATCCATCCCATAGTAAAGTTCACAGTGGAATGAGAGGTAACGGTCAGTTGGTCTTCCTAGACTTTTTCAGAATATCGGACCATACTGCACTTACCTAAAAGCTTTATTACCTCATCACCAGGCATAAAATGAGCTTAAGAGCAAGAGCGATGACTATTAAACTAGAGAAAACTGGTGAAGTGAAGGCCACAAACAAAAAGCTGTGCTGCTGTTTGTGAAAGTTATCACAGAAAAAAAATCAGGAGAATACTAAGAAAAATTAATATACCACCCATATTTAGAACTGGAGAAATATAAAGATTTACATAGCAGAAACAGAATGTGCTATAGTGGTGAGGATGCATTAATTACTATTCATACTCGCTATTGCCGAACACCTTAAAATTCTAAGGGAAAATACAGAGTAGTTTTGGTTAGACATAAGGGCTATATCCAATAAAATGTAAGGGAGGCTATCAAGATTTTCACCGAGCGTGGTGGTATAACAGTTAGCATTCTGGCCTCGCATTCGGGAGTATGGCAGTTCGAATCCCCGTCCGGGCATACAGATTAGGGTTTTCCATGGTTTCCCCAAATCACTCCAGGGGAATGCTGGGATGCTTCCTTCAAAAGGCCATGGCCGAATTCCTTCCCATTCCTTTCCCGTCTCTAAAGATCTCGCTGTTAAGAGACATTAAGCAGTTAAAAAAAATCAAGATTTTCGGGCAGCCAGACATTTTAATAAAGATGGCGGCTATGTCTAAGCCAAGCGTGGAAATGAATGCTGATCAAAGAAATTGATTACAAGCATTGCATTTCTGAGTAATTGATGGTTGGTAGAGAATCAATAGTCTATTCGCTATTAAATATTGTAATGTGTGTTATTGGTTTTTTTTTTTTCCTCCTCCTCATTTCCTGCCTTCATCTGTGGAAAGTGGTTATTTTCTTTATCCTATCCTATTCTATCTTCACTGTAAAGGTGAAATTAACTGTACACAACATCATTCTCAAGTAGACTTTGCAGGTGGCTTTACCCTTCAGGAAGATCATAGGAATTGATCAAAACGTCGGGAGAGAGGATTGATTGAATGTTGCATAAATATTGCAGAAGGATTGATAACATTGTGACAGCTGCGAAAACTGCAACTGCCTTTATGATCTTTCTTCAGCCCATGATACCATCTGGATGAAAGATGTGATATATGTTACAGAAAATGACAACTTGCAGGAATGTTCACCTCCTTATACCAAATATGCTAAGAAATGATAGAATAGCATAGTATTTAAACAATGAGAGAAACATGGTTCCATGGTAGCCTCTTTGCTATTTACCATCTACACAAACTATATTCCATGAAAAGCCTCAAAAAAACTGGCTACCTCACAAAAGTTCTTTTAACACAAGGTTCTAAAACGGGAAATATTTCATTTATATCAGATGTTGAATTACTGCTTTAATAGAACATAAAGTGATATTTTAAACCAAACATTTTAAAATTAACACAGTATTAACTACGTTTTTATCAATTTTTCCAGACTTGTTTGTGTTGGGCAGTGTCAGTGGCAAGATTGCAGTAGCTATAAAACGTTATTGTCATGTTGGTATTGTTATGCATATCTCACAGAACTTCTGATTGACACCATACAGCAGAAAATCTACATTACTATTTTTTCTATGAGAAGCAACATGACACACAAAAGTAGGAGCATATAATTAAAAATATGGAGAAGAAATAAATACAGAGGGAAAGAACAACACAGTGTCAGATGGCGTTTTCTATGATGTTGAGTCATTGTACTAAAATTTTATTGCAACTTGTGCAGTGTAGTATGGACAGCCTGGATTTTGTTCAGGGGAGGGAGGGGGGGGGGGGAGGCAAGAGTAAACTGATAATATGCATGCTACAAAAACGTTTATTAATGGAATACATTTATATATTTTATTAATTAATTTATTATAAATAATACATACACACACACACATATGTATATATATATATAATAACAATGAAAAAAAGATGCTAAGTAGCGGAAAGGAATCAAATTAGGATAGGGAAATGAGCCACCACTTACCTTTAGATGATGGATGTGGGGCGTGAACACACAGAAAAGACACAAACACAAATAATAAAGAAATTTTCAGGAAAAAAAACCCTTCGTCAACAAGAGTAAGGCATAGTAAAATGAACCACCACTTACCTTAGATGATGGTATCGTGGGGTGAACACACAAATAAGCGCAAAACACATGAAAAACAATGAATATTTCGAGATTTGGCTCTTTGTCAACAAGAGAAAATGGAGTGAGGGTGGTGTAGACCGTTTCACAGAATGACCTTTAGTCAGGAACATGATGGGCGTAAATTCAAACAGAGGACAGGGAGAGGGGGCCAGTAAATTGGAGCTAGTACCTGAGAAGGCAAAATATGCAGAAAATGTTCATAACATAAATTTGAGAAAGTAAAAGTAAACAAAATAAAATTGAAAGAATATAATGATAATAATAATAGAAGAATCTATGTAGTGAAACATCACTTCTGGTATGTGGTGGTTCGATATACAGTGGGCATGGAGGCATGTAGAGGATAGAGGGAAGGAAAAGTACTTACTGGGTATTATCTCAGATTGAGACCAGGAGGTTGCCTTGTGCCTAGTTTGTATTGGTAGGCAAGTTCCCACCTTCTGAGTTCAGAGAAGCTGCTGTTGTTTGGGAAGACTCTGATAGCACGGACCATGAAACAAGATTTGAAATTATTAGTGTCATGGGAGATGGCATGGATAGCTACTGGATGTTTTGGATTCCAAGTGAAAACCGTCTGACGGTGGCCATTCATTCTAAATGATTCTAATTCATTCTAGAATTTTCCCGACCGGCGGTCTTTCTGTGAGGCAGTCTCCATTTGCGCCCACCTCTCACAATGTTCTCCTGTTGACAAAGGGTTTATCCCGAAAATTACTTTATTATTCGTGTTTGTGTCTTTTCTGTGTGTTCGCGCCCCACAGCCATCATCTAAAGGTAAATGGTGGCTCATTTCCCTATCCTAATTTGATTCCTTTCTGCTACTTAGCGTCTTGATTTCATTGTTATATATATATATATATATTACACTAATAGTAATTTTTGAGCTACTTCATCTGCAATTTTATCACAATTTTCTTGTAAAAATTTTCTGTGTACACTAAGCAAACATAGACAGTTTAGATGGTTCTCTAGCATCGTTGAACTCAGCAATGTTTTAACATGGCGCAGTGTAGAGTAGGACTCTCTATGTTGCTTGTTGTACAAGGCTGAGCCAAGGAAATTAGGATTGAGCTTTTTGTCGCAGAAAAAGATATTTCCACCTGATTTAACTCTTTTGGAAGGTCTAGTTCTCCAAGCTTTTCTGTTGTCATACCCTTGTTCTTCCATAGTTTATAACATAGTTCGACTTCATAATCAAAAAATTTTAAGTTGTAGTATTGGCAGAAACTTTGATTTTTATTATTATTATTATTTTTTTAACTCAACCAATGACATTCTCAAACTTTAACTGGGATGTAGCTAGGGATTGCAATCCAGCAATGCGGGATCCCGCATCATTTGGCAGTCTGGCAGATCCAGCACAAAATTAAGCGGATCTGCAATCCGTAAAATGGAATAAAAACATGTTTCAGTCTTTGTCACCTTGCCTCCCTGTCATCACTTTCAGGTCCGAATTTTTCTCTACTTGTTGTATCGTCCCATTTATCCGTGCCCGTCAAGTTAACATTTGACTCATGACAACAAATGTGTGTTGATGTCATCTGTGATAATAAGTAGATTCACTTTTACATTTTTAAAAGAATTCTAGTTTGTTTTTGTTGTGTGTATTACTGTAATTTGAGTTATGTCGTCCTATTGCAAAACTAGCTCCCCGTTTGTACACACAAAAGTGATACAATTAGAGTTGTTTCTCAGGAGGAAGTAGAAACAATACAAAAAGGAGGCTACAACTACTGACAGCTATTTCAAAACTATTGAATAAATGAGTTAAATGTTTTTGTCATAAATTGTACTTCATCATATTTCAGATATTTCTTTTCAGAAAGTTGATTTCAGTTTGCTAATTCTGTACGCTCGATAGATCCCTTTCAAAAATCGGTTAGAAATTCGACGGGGTGATTGGAACATCGTTGTTGGACAGATACAAATTGCTGGACTTTCAAATCAGTTCCAATGCCAGCTGCAATTCTGGTAGATGTGTTTAAAATATTTTAGCTCTCTGTGCCTGCATAGCTGCGATGATCTTTTATGACAGAGATTACTCTATTAATATGATCCATGCAAGTATACATGTCAATAGTCTTTGATAGTAATGCAGTGGCAACAGTTTCCAATAATCCTGAGTATTTAATCCGACGCATATAATGAATTCTGACTTAGTAGCAGCGCACTGTAACTGGTAAACACCTTTCTTCACCACATCTTTCCCTTCTCTAGAAGCATTTGAAAGTCCATTGACAATGTCTTCAAAATGTTCATTAAAAATAAAACATGTATTTTTTTAGACCAGCAGGTCTCGTATAAAGCTGAAATATTTTAGGCATACTTTCTCCGTAAAAAGGTTTCTGGTAAAAAGTTTATGATGTACCCTATGGTGCTAATAGTATTCCGTATTTCTTTAATCTGATTTAAATTATTTACTACCAGGTTAAGTCTGTGGCTTGCACAATAAACATACTAGGCTTTTTTATAATTTTCTTTAAAAAAATTTTTGAATCACACCAAAATCACCCGCCAATGTAGAACACCCTTCATATCCTTGGTTAACATACATGTCACGTACATGTCCTTCGTTTTCTAAAAACCTGTCAATTTCTGATGCTATAATTTGTCATTCAATGCCATTAGTTCTACGAATCCGAATTTTTTTGTAGATTGTATTTTTATCTTCATTATAAAAACTGATTTTTACGGAAAGCTGTTCTTTCCTAGCTGTGTCACACGATTCGGCTGTGAATACAATATAAGTATAAGCCTTCTTTGCGGCCTGTATAATTTCACTTTTAATGATTTTATTTTGGCTCTGTGTGGAGATATAGATGACTTTTTCTTAAGTTTTTCAATATTCTATTTCAAAACTAGAACATTTGAATCAATTCTTAATTTCAGCAGCTCTTCAAGAACACTTTAATGTTTCTCTTTACTTCTTAAAGACTAGTCATTTGCACGGTGTACCACAGAAAATAATCAAAGATATTATAGATGACACGATTTGTCAATTGTCTTCTACTTCCTTCTGATGAGCAGTATTCATCATTACGGCGACCGGTATTTTTTCTGAGACGTTCTTAGCATCGTTAGCTGCTGATGATAATGTGATGAACCATGTTTTTGCAGTATTCGTGGATATTTTTAAAGTGGCAGAAAGTTCAAGTAACAAATTAATTAGAATATACTGGCAGAGGCACGTAAGTCTGCAAGCAACCATGATTAAATTTTCATTTCTAATTAGAAAACTACAGAAAAGTTGTAATTTTCAGGAAGGTACCCAGCAGCATTTTAATATGTTTGTACACTATAGGCTTTAAGTGTACCCATATATTGGTGAATGTTGCATAGACACACTCACACGCGTCAAATTTTCCGGCGTTGTTGCAGTCCGAGGACGGCCTGTAGGTTTTTTTTTTAGTGCTGAACCTGTCTTTCTAAAGTTTGACACCCACAGTTGAATAGTTTTTCTATCCGGGACACGATAATGTAGGTCAAGTTCGAATCGTCTCCGAAAATCTGAGAACAACTGTTACGAATAAATTCGTCCACAACAAACGCACGATGCTCACCAAGCCATGACATGACTCACACTGAAAATGGCATGCACACCTCTTTAAAACAAAACACATTCCACATCAGTATCCTCACTACAACCCGCAAGCCGGCTACGTGAAATGTGGGAGGTTTTATTGCCGGACCCTGTACTATAAATTCAAGAGTAGTAAATATTTTGTCACAAATTAGCTCTTACACTATCGACTTGTTCACAATCCCTAAGTGGTAATAAAAATAAATAAAATACAAACTATAGTTATTAAATAAAAGTCATACTTTTTGTAGGTACTGTGTGTAGTACTGTTAAAAACTGTCATTAGCCTTACAGTAAATGCAAATTAATTACATTTAAAAAACTTAATTATATCCATTGTTATAAAAAAAATTATTAGCCTGCACTCCTGCGATGTCACAGTATAAAACGATCCGATGTGTCGGGCCGAGTCAGCCTGCAGTCTACCGGTTTTTAGGCAGGTGGCAAAGGCTACTTGGCTCACGCGTAGTTAAGACGAAGGTGTCTTTGTTCGAGTTGGCTCACACAGCACAGCAATGGTTTGTTACCGTGGATAACGAAAACTGTCACATATTAATACAATTGTACGGTGCCCAAAAAAAATTTGCAATAGCAAATGTGCTGTCTAATCAGACTCAGATGGTATTACCTCCATCACTTGAAACTCCAATCAACAAATCTATAGAATCGCCAAATGCCATGACTATCTAAGTACTTTTTACCTAAGTAAGGAGTAAATTTTTGTTGAGAATGGCAACAGAAAATTGAATGGCAATAAAAAATTTAGTGTAAAATGGGTGCTATTATCTTATCTTTGCCCATTCTTTCAGAACTTCACATAACACGTCAAAAACATCTGAAAATTTTCAACAAAATGATTGTTTTGACACTCGAAAAAGGTATTGCAGACTAGTACTGGAGTCTCCAATTGCTAGAAATCTTGAAGACACAGTGTCTTTCGGTAATTGAAATCACCTCCCGAAATTGAGTGTTCACTGGCTCAATTAATGACTTTAGAAACACTACCATTGTCATCCTAGTAAAATTTGTTTATTGTATCATTGATGGCTGCAAATCTCATGTCTTCCATGGGTTTCTTACCATACTGTATTGTATTAAAATACAATTTCACTATTCACCAAATCACTTTTCGTCTAGGTGTCTAGTATACAGTGTGATTCATCACAGTGAAAGTTGCAGTTACTCGTGCATGTGAAATGTCCACGGCTTCAAGAAAAAACAATTCCTGGATAGTTTACCGCACAATCGTGGCTGGACTGCATTGCCACGCACGGCAGCCGTGCTTGTCAACAGAAATGGTTCGCGTGGCAAATAATCGGTATGGCACGCTCAAACATGGATCGCGTGGCAACCGCACAGTCGATACGCAGCTTAAGAGTTGCCAGCAGCACTGTGCATGGTGTGTTGTGCCGCCTCGCTCTTGCTAATGTCTGTTTCCCACAGATAGCTGTAGCAAGCAGGTTTAAATCGCGTGAACCAAATTAATTTTTGAAGGTTGCTTAACATTGTTTACTCTTCGGTTTACCAGAACTCCTATCGAGGGAATACCCATGTCCTGCAGGGGGGGGGGAGCAGCTGCCCCCCCCCCCCCCCGGACCCGTAACTGGCTATGCCCTTGTGACCCACATTTTGGGTATCAATGAAAGGGTTGCAAGAATGGCTGATAGATTCGCCTCTGGTAATTACTGCATAACACAATCAGTAACTGATATAATAAAGGAACTGAAATGGGATTCATTGAAAGACAGGAAGAGGGTGAAGAGAGTCGTGGGAGTGGACAAGGTGTATATTGGTGATTAATTTTTGGTGGGACACAATATTTCACTAAGTGCAGGTCACCATAGTATTCAGGAAGATGTTTCCTTCGTCAGAAGTAACAAGACAATATGGATGTGGTCGCACTAAAGAAACTTACATTTTAAAAGAAATGTCTGAAAATGCAATATCAAAAGTTGTTAAGAGTCTTCAGAATGTTCCATTTTCAATGGCAACAGATGGAAGCAATGATACCAATACAAAATTATATCCTGTTGTTACATTTTACGGCGATAAACAAGAAAAAATTGCAAGTACTGTACTGTGCTATGCATACCAGCATTTTAAGGGAACTCAACTGGGTGCAATATAGGTAACCTCTTGTTATCACAGTTGGAACATCGCCGAATACCAATTGGAAACTGTGTAGCATTCTGTTCTGATAATGCACCTGTAATGATGGGGCAGAAGAATGGAGTTTCAGTAGCTTTGAAAGAAGCTCATCCAAATATTGTGATTGTTGGATGTGTGTGGCACTTAATTTAGCTGCTGAAAAAGCTGCTGCAAGTTTACCATCTAAAATAGACGAGATTCTTGTCGATATTTTTTTATTATTTAGAGCAGAGCGCCAAAAGAAAAAACTCTTAAGAAGTTTCAAAACTTGCACTAACAAGATTGTAAGAAAATACTAAAGCATATATGTACGAGGTGGTTGTCTTTAGGCAAGTGTTTGGACAGAATACTGGAGTAGTGGGATCCACTTCTTTCTCTTTTTAAGGATGAGGTGATAACATGTGCTCCAAATATTTCAGCCATCTTGACATCATTCACAACACCAAAAGTTGGACACAGTAGATCCAAGGAGCAACAGAAGAAACGAGTTATTGATTCTCCATCCTCATCGACTCCTAAAAGAATACACTTTTGGGTGTAGTGAAATACTTCTTCCACCAACCTATTTGAGTCGGAAGGACAGGAAAGATAAAATTAGGGAAATAAGGTGCCGGACTGATTCTTATATGAATTCTTTTTTCCCTCGTACCATTAGGGATTGGAATGCACAGCAAAGAGATTAGCTTTGGTGCTAAGCACCCTCTGCCACCCACAATTTTGTGAATTGCAGAGTATATATGTAGATGTAGAATAGCTTATTCTATTGAATGCAACTTGTGTGATCTGAAAAGCAAAAGTTTGATTACAACTCGTAAGGAAAAGCTGTTTGTATGTGTGTCTTCTGGCTTGAACAAGGGTTATTGTATTTGCGTGCACATCATTATACCATTATTTTATAAACTCAATACTGTTCTTCATAGTGTTTCTCTACAAGTACATGTTTTGTTAGATTTTTTGATGGAATTCCTAAAGCAGATACTCCATAAATTTGTGAAGCCAAAAGTAATTGAAAGTTCTACATTGCTTGAAGTGAAGTACCACCTAATTCAAAATCAGAACAATGATGATGAATTAGTTATTCTTTTCATCAATCTGATAATACAAGTGACGTGCATAAGTAGCCACATTTAACAAAATTGAAAATGCACGATTTTCTTCACTCAATTTCTTCGTAGAAAAGTTTCCTGTTATCTTACATAAGAAGGAAAATGAAACAAGGGATGATGCTGTAAATGCAATTCACACACAGTTCACAGCTCTTCAGTTATATGACATTTCAACTGTTGCAGATGTAGATGCTTCAAATGATGTTAAATGGACACAGTTATCAAATATTCATGGTGCTGATGGAATTCTTAAATATAATGGGATTTCCATAGTAATATTTTTCATACTTACCATTCCCCACAGCAATGCAGAGTGTGAAAGTGTTTTCAGTATGGTTAAGAAGAATAGAACACAGTTCTCTCTCAAATGAAATCCTAGAGACTGTTTCCATTCTGAAGACCACCAGTCCTTGTTATACAAACTTTCCAAACTTTCTTAAGAAAGCTAAGAAAACCACTGCTTCATCTTTGAAGTCTGATTGAAAGTACACATATAATGTATATCAAACAGTGTAAATAGGTGTAATAAGTGAAACAAAATATTATCTCTTCAAAGTTTTAGTTCACAGTTCTAAAAAAAAGAGAGAGAGAGAGAGAGAGATACTGACTTCGAAGTTTGTTTTTGAAATTGGTGTTTGTCAATAATTAATATGAAGTAAGTAGACATGATTTCAATTTGTATGCTGTTTATACAAATTTCTAGATGTTTAGTTAATTGTCGATTAAATGTAGATTTTAAAATTTTTGTGGTCTAGGGTCTTTACGGAAAAACAGTTCTGGAAGTTGGCTGGTATGTAATTTTAACTTTAAATTCGTTCAACGTTGGTAAATTATTCATCAGTTACTAACTTTTTTCAATCCCTTATCCCCTTACCTACAAAAGAAAATTTTCCCACACCCTTGTGCTTGAAGTCGAGGGCCAGCTTGTGGTCATTGCCATCTTCTCCCTTTCATGCATTACTTTTAATTCTTTCATCAATATCGTTTGACACCTCATCACCAACATATACTCCTTGCACACTCCCATGACACTCTTCACTCCTGTCTTCCAATGAATCCCATTCCATTTTATCATATCAGTTACTGATTATGTTCTGTGGTAATTTCCAGAGACAAATCTAGCAGCCCTTCTTGGCATTCCCTCCAACTCTAGTATTTGATACCCAAAATTTTCCATACCACACCACCATATTCAAGCAATGGTCTGACCAAAGTTTTATTATCCAATTCCTTTACTTCTTTCGTACATCCCCACGTCATTCTCCAACAAGTGAAGGATTTTGAAACCTTTCCGATGTGTCCTACCCAGTTAAGCTTTTTATCAAATGTTATGCCAGGATATTTACTTTTCAAGTCTTCAACAAGCAATTCTTTCCGTACCTTATCAAAACAACCTTATCTGTGTCTCTAATAAGCTGACTCTTCTTTGCATTTATTTTCACTCCTTGTTTACCAACCCTGCTAAATATTCTGCCCAGGTCACCACGCAGCTGTTCAGTCCTTTACTGTTTTGATAGTGTTATATAGCATTATGTCATCTGCAAACAACCTAACTTCTGATAGTAAACCATCAACACAATCATTCATTACAATAATGAATAGCAATGGTCCCAATATGCTACCCTGTGGCACTCCCATTTTTACTTCCACTTCTTTTTTAATTGCATTTTCTACCCTATCTTTTTGCTTCCTACCTCTTAAAAATTCTTCTAGTTGCTGACTTTCATTAGGCAGTCTGATGATGGCTTCAGTGTAGTGAGATATACTGATGATATCCACAGAAGTACTTCTGAAATATTTACATTAGTTTGTAAGCAGGAATTAAGTCAAGAGGTGGATTGTGGTTTCTACATTTATATTTACACTCTGTTTATTTTTTACAATTACAAATGTCAATTTAAATTGAACTCCTACAGTTATACACTAGTCATCATCAATCAAATCCAAAGGCATTGGATGTAAACAAGTTCCATTTAATAGTCTGGTATTAGGGGACTTGATTATTAAGTACTTTGAAGAAAAAAGTGGGAAAAAAAAGATATTTGTGGGTATTAACCCTTAATAAGCCTGAAAGCAAAGCAGATTGTGTATTAGTTGGAATATGTAAAATCAGTTGCTGGTAAATATTGTGGGCTTGCCAATTGTTTCTTTATTACATGTTTTTGTAGGCAGTCTATATCGTCTTGATTAGTAAGAAGTTTAATTCTAAAATATATCCTTCTCCCTCATTCTTCTTTTTGCCTAGTTGGATTGGCAAGGAATGAGAGGAAAATAAGTTAACACTAAAAGAGGATAATCATTGTTCACTGTAGAAGACACCAGTGGTGGAGATAAAAGGAAAAACAAAGTAATGAAGTTTTAAAGTTAAAATCCGTTTTCATCCAGAAAAAGTTCTTAATCAAATAGGAACTAAAAACACACTGCGCAATGAGTTATAAATTTCTGTATGTCTCTTTGAACATAGATATTCTACTGATGAAGAGTTCAAAACTAAAGTGTTGTTTAGTATTCCATGTTTATCCTTCATTAGCATGCTTTCTTTTGTGATAGGGGACGGTTGCCTTGTATTTCCCTATTCATATTTGGATAATTGTGACAATGAAGCTAACGATAGCAAGGAAAATGAGGACATAGTGGGTAAGCTTCACATTCAGGAGGACATGGGTTGGAAACCCCACTGGCCAGCCAGATTTTGGTTATCCGTGGTCTCCCGAGATCACACCAGGTGAATACCGGGATGGATACTTCAAAAGACCATGGCCAAATTCCTCCCAGTGCCTTTCGCACCTCTAATGACCTCGACAATGATGAGGCGTAAAGCAATAAGCAAAAGCAAGGATCGAAAAAATAACCCGTCGCTTACCACAGTGTCAGGAGTGCCTATTTGTAATCACTTATGCAGTTTTTTTCAATTTTGTTGAGTTTCCTATCCTTTATTGGTATTGAGAACCAATGTTTCTCTGTTTTTCAATTAGACGTGTGGTATAAAATTTGAATTCAAGCAAGGGTAGATAAAGTAAGCTCATCATTTACCAGAGCTGAAAGTAGTCTGGCTGATGATAATAGAATACAAGACATACAAAAATGTTTTCTTTGTCTCTCTATATCGGACTGTTACTGTTACTTCCATTCATATTTTTACTGTGAGATGTTTAAGCACTGAAGTGTTAATGTTGTCAACTTTAAAAGACAGCATAATACATATATGCAATGACATTTTAAGCATACTGTGTTTGTGGTGAAATATTAATTTTATGAAGTCAATTTGATCCCACCGAGAATGGTGGGTTAGTGGTAATGTCGGCGAATCCTAGTCCAGCCATCTAAATTTCGGTTTTCCATAGTTTCCTGAAATGATGCCTTCAAAAGGTCCCATTCCTTGCCACTCGTCCCTTCCCACCTCCCATGATGTCGATGAGGCATAAATCCATTAGAAAGGAAAGGGGGGGGGGAATGATCCAACATGAGGAAGGAGATTTTGTAATGTGGTTTTAAAGTGTTTTCTGTATTTAATGTTTTTGGAAGACCTGTTTTGACAATTAGTTTTTTTAAAAATTGAAGAGTGTGAATGAAGATACATAAGAGCAAGGAACATCTAATTTATAATCGGCCAGGAAACGGCTGAAAAGAGGTCATTCCAAATGCCGGGTAAATTTGAGATGTCAATTTGTATTGCTGTTATGAAGCGCGAGGTTGCTCTTTACAAGCTCGCCGTCGAGTTGACTGCGCTCTGGAGTTGGGTAACGCAGCTAGTCGAGGTGGCGACAATAACCAGCTAATTAGCGCGTGGGGTAAGCTGCCTCCCCCTGGCCGCTTGTTTACACGAGACGCGTCGACAGAGTGGAGGCGAGAGCACACCCACACCATCACACCCTGCTTGGCCCTGCCCGGACGCCGTTTCCGGGGGCGCAGGCAGCTTCGCTTGCTCTGGGCGGGGCCGGATTAAGACGCAAGCTGCACGCGGGAGAGCGCCTGCAGGCTCACTCCCTCCGCCGCCTCTCCCCCCTCTCCTACCCGCAGCCGCCGCCGCTGTATGGATTTTTTTCTGGCTGCCGCCGGGCTTGGGCAAACACTCTCGCATTTGTATCGACCAGACGCCCCGCTGCTAGCGCTCCGTAGCGGGCGAGCGGCACATGTTTATACACCCCCTCCCTGCTTCCCACTCACCACTCCTCTCTCTCTCTCTCTCTCTCTCTGACAACCGCTTGTCTGCGCGTCCCGAGGACTGCGCGCCACCGCTTTTATTTTAATATCTTCTTGTTTATATTTCTCGCCCTCCACCCGTGTCCTGGCCTCGCAGCGCCGTCCCTGCCCGCCGTTTGTGTGGGTTTATATTTACGTTCTCAATTTATTATTTTATTTTCGCCGCCGCCGCTGCCTCGCGCAGAGTAAATGCTTATTTTAAAGCGTGTTTCCAACCGCCGCTCGACCTCCCCCTCAGCTCTGGCGCTCTCCAGAGGAACCTCTTTCCTCCCTTTTTTTTTATTTCGCTAATGAATTTAGGAATTAAATGAAATAAGGCTGCTCGTGTTTCAGCGGGTGTGAGTTGTAATGGCTTTTAAGCGTCGTCCTAAAATCCCGAATGCGTGCCTGTGGTGTAGCAGATATTTCGTCCCGGATGTACCTCGAAATTAGCTACTTAGTTGCTCTTGGAACGTTCTCTCGGCGTGCTTGCCGAGAATATTCACGCGGTGTTCGTATATCTCTTCGACTGCATAAGTCGAGCTATCCTCTTCCTAGTTTTTTAACGTCATCTTGTTAATTTCTTTGCGCACCTCCGGTCACTATTTATTAAAGAACGCGTTAGAAAATTAAAATTTCATGTCTAGTCCTTCCTTACTCGCGTTAAGATAACAAATTCATGTATGTCTTCGACGGCTGGTGCTGCCGCTGCTCGTTCTGAAGAAATGCATAATCTGCCGTATTATAAAGATGATTTGATGCGATAGGAAACGTTTCTACCAATCGTATAACAATTTCTCGACTCATATGCAGAATAACTGAATGTTGAGAACATGTTAGCAAAAGCGTGCGGAAAAAATAGTCTTCCTCCGATGAGCATCGTCAGCTTATTTTCACTAGTATGCGGTTCTTGTGTCTGTGTCATGTGATTGAATAGTATTATGTCTAACGTTGTCTTGCAGGTATGCGTGATGATATTTAATATTAACTGAAATGTGAAAATATCCCGTTAATTTTACTGAATTTTATCGAATACCTGTTGATATGACACGTGAAAACATTTTTTCCATTTATGAGGTTATATTCCTTCTTCCTGTTGTCCAACACTGTTGTTGATCCACCTGACGAGCATATCGGATCAGAACTCTTACTCTTCCAAAGTTTCCTACCATTTCTCACAGTATGTTCTTTAAGCTAAACGGTAACCATGATACATCTTATTTCTTTTTTGGGAGTTCTCCTTCGTCAAATGGCTAAAAACGGTACCTTCAGAATCTTCATCCGCCCTTACGTCTCGTAATCTTGCCGCCTTTGCATAATTTCTGATGAAATTTCACAGGCATGAGTTACACTGACCGCCAAACAGATAATCTTTTATTTGGGAAAGGGATCGATCCGCGGTATCTGTCTGTTGTACGTTCGAGACGTCTGTCAAAAGGGCAGTGCCTCATACGCCGAAACGTCCAGTGGCATCAGGCTGCCACTTGGTTTAAACTTTGAAATTACATTCGTGAGCTGAGAAGTTTAAAGTCGATTTTAAGGGCGCATCGGAAAAGGTTTCTAATTCACGGCATCCTGATATCTGTAGACCTGTTTTTTTATTTTTTTTTACGAAACAGGGGGGAAGAAAAAGCAAACTAGTGTGGGGAAGTATCCTTTTAAAAAAGCGAGGAGAGCATTTTTTTAGTCTATGCGATAGGGTGCAGGGGGATTGCTGAGTTTCCTACTTTAATACTGAATCAAAAATAAGAAAATACTGATGCTTTGAATGTCCCGTTAGCCGAAATTTCTGTTTTTACCGTTTGCCGGAAGAAGCAAATTAGCTTAGTTTTTGGCGGAGTTGGCGTGATTCATGTGTTTGTCGCCAGGGTGGCAAGAAGCGCTGTAATTAGCAGATTGAAGCAGCACTCCACGGGATTACAGTCCTGTGTCGTGGCCATCTTAGTTAAATTGGAAGCTGAACAAACTCGTTTTCAATTTTTGGCGGAAGGGAAACACGGCGCTTCCATTCACACTAAGTTATTTCATCTGAATAGCATTGTGCAAGGCGGAGGTATCTGGGGCGGAAGGTAAATCCACTGCTACCTGTTAGGGACTGGAAACTGCGTCGATAAAGTGCGATGACGTAGGCAGAGTTTAAACCGGGCAGAAATGGTTAAGAAACATTAGCTAAATGGAAGTGACCGTTTTGGGAAATTTATTTCGCTTTCTGTCCTGCGATAGACATTAAAATCAATAATCTAACATCCGAAATAAGATGTAAAAGCATTAGTTTTTATATTTCAAATTTTCTTTCATTTTACTGGAGATTCGCGCGCAGGGTTGGTCCCGAATCCAAATCCCGATTTCGGGTTCATATGATTTCCAGGAAACGTTCCTAGATTCCTGACTTGTTGCTACAGTCCTTATAAAAGCGTCACAGAATTGATACATAGATTGGGCTGGGATAGTTTGGAAGACAGACGACTTAGTATGCGTTTGAATTTATTGGAGTATATACGAAAATCTTTCAATTACGAGTGCAATTAAATACTTCTTCCGCCAACCTATTTAGGCAATGACCGGAGAAATAAGATGCCGTACTGATGCTTTTACGTATTCCTTCTTTCCTCGTGCTATTCGGGGTTGGAATGCGCGGGTTTAGGTTTGGTGCTTAGCACCCTCTGCCACCCACAATGTTTGTGATTTGTAGAATATGGATGTAGATGTAGATCGTTCCATATACTGCAGTACGATCACGGTTCTTGTATCGAGCGTGGAGGATGGGCGGTAACGCACTGGCCTGACATTCAGAGGATCTGGGTTCAAATCCCCGTCCGGCCATTCACATTTCGGTTCTTCGTAGTTTCCCGACACACTTCAGGCAAATGCCTGTACTGTTTCAAAAAAAGAAAGGCCGTGTTCAAATTCTTCCCATTCCTTTTTCACAATTCCTTCCCGCCTTTGATAAAAAGATTCTTGCCGTCGAAGCTCACTGTCCTGCCATCCGTAACACTTCATATTAGTTACAGGTCACACAGTTATTAAAGAAGTTTAGTAAAATCCATTGGATTCAGTGGGTTTTTTTCCCCTTAAATCTATGTTCCACTCGGACGGCTACAATGTTACGGCGCCTTTTAGGCTATTTCCTTTTATTGTTTGTATTCTACATTCACTGGTCACTGTCATTAACGCTAATAGAGTTCGGGTAAATTTTTTATATAAAGTACGAGAAGATACCATCCCTGAATTTCATTGGAGTTTTCTCTTAGCCATAGAGAAATAAAATATGATTTGGCTGGCTGGAAATCAATCTTCGCCCATTACGAGACCTCAAATTTAGCGCTTGCATTGTAGGTTCAGCCATATATCATTTCTGTGGAGTGTAAGGGAGACAAGACAGGCGAAGGAATAATTTAAAAAAAAAACACCATGGATGAGGGTGGGGTCGAATCGGCGACCCGTCAAGCCCAAGTATATTACTCCAGAGCAAATCTTGTTGGTTGTTGTTTTCAAGAAACGACAGAAATTGAAAATCTTAATAGGTACAGTCTAGTGGTTTTGTGGGAAAAAAATGTCCTGTGTGAAATTAATTTCTCTCTTCGCATTTTAAAGGTCTCTGCTTTTTACCGGCGATCTGAGAAAGGCTTAAACTCGGGTGTGACACGCATCATTTGGCTAAGAAGGGCAGGGCCTTGCCAAGAGCCGCAGCCGGTGTATTTAATTATTAAAAACTCGCGAGGCAGACGGCGCGTAAAACAGCATTAAAGCGGACAGCCAGCGCGGGGAGAGATAAAGTTCTGGGCGCCGCAGCGACGTGACGACGCACCAAGTTTCTCGCGTAATTGCCGGGAAAATTGAGGCTCCTTGAAACGCGCCATTACGGGTCACGGTGCTGGCTGGCGCTTCCCTAATCTTATTTTAACGAGCCCTCAGGCCGCGGGGATTACTGCCGCAATCTCTTAGTGGAGCCCACACCACCTACGACACTTTCTCGTTTTATCTGCCTCCCCGTTACCACTACGTTAGCAGCCAGAGGTTCTTCAGACAACCTCTTGTATCAAATCACCATGAAAGAAGACGAAGTACGTATACGAGGTCCTTAAAAATGTAATCAGATTTTGTCGACTTGTAAAAGAAACAAATACCGCAGCATGTAGCAATGCAACAAGTAGTTACCAATTTCATTCAGAAACGTGTAGTGTTGTTTGAGAAGTACAAGGGGGTACCCCCCCCCCCAAAAAAAAAAAAACCGGAATAGCATTGCCGTAGGCGGAGCTTGTGTAGTTCCCGTTTCCGCGGTTAGGTGTAAATGGCGCTACTCATTGCCATTTCAGTACCACCTGTGTTGTCGACCTGGCTTGTTCTGTTAATCTCCAGTGATTGTTTTTGCTAGCGCTGTTTTGTTATTGTTTCGTTTTTTATGATGTCAAGTTTAAGTGGACAACATGCAGCTGTGAAATTTTGTTTCTTATTCAATAAAAATGCTGCTGAAACTTTTTTAATGTTGAAAACAGCTTACAAAGATGACGCTATGGGAAAAACGAGTGGTTCGTTCGGCATGTCTATTGATGACAAACCTCGTGCTGGACGTCCATCAACTGCCCGCATCGACGAAAATGTTGAAAAAATTCGAGAGCTTGTGCTCTCAGACCGTCGACAGACAATTGAACAACTGTCAAAAATTAGTGGGTTATCTTGGAGCTCGTTTCAGTGAATTTTAACTGAAGATTTGGGAATGAAAAGGGTTGCCGCCAAGTTTGTTCCTCGATCTCTGACTGACAGTAAAAAAGACCTTCGAGTTGAAACTATCGTGCTTTGAAACAACAGCTTGAAATCAATCATAAAAACAATGCTCATTTTGATGCCAAGGGCGTACGTAGTTCATTCAGAGTTTGTGCCCCCACATCAGAGCGTCAACCAAACCTTTTATTTGGAAGTTTTAAGAAGATTACGCAACAGTTTTTGTCAAAAAAAGATTCGATATTTGGAGACAGGAGACTGGTTCTTCCACCACGACAATGCACCTCCACACACAGCTGTCTCTGTTAGGCAGTTTTTGGCTAAAAATCGCATTGTTCCGCTGCCCCACGCACCTTACTCGCCTGACCTGGCTCCGTGCGACTTTTCCTTATTTCCACGGATGAAAAGAGCATTTGACAACATTGAAGAGGTCAAGAGGGAAACGAGGGAGAAGCTGTCAGCCATTTCTAAAGATGACTACAGAAAATGTTTCGAACTGTGGAAGCACCGGTGGGACAAATGTATTAGTTGTAATGGAGAGTTTTTTGAACGGATTTGTAAAAAACTTTGAAAATATATAGCTTTTAAAAAATAACTCTGGTCGTTTTGGGTACCCCCTCGTATGAGTGAACCTGACATTTGTGAAGATCTTAGTTCGAGTCCCAGAACGGCCTCCCTCCCAGATTTTGGATTTTCCATGGTTACTCCAGACCTATGCTGGGATGGTTCCTTCGTAAAGGGTACGGTGGTCGGTTACCTTGCCATCCCTATGTGGGCTGTAATTAATTTGCTACCGATGAGCTAGAAGAAGTACATACAAATGTGGATCAATGCTGTAGTATTAAATGTAATACAAAAAAAAGCGTCAGACCATTAGAAATTATTGAAAGAATAAAACGGCTATTTGATGAGGAAATTTCGTGTGAATCTGGCGTAAAGGTTTCAGAGATGACCGGGGACGAGTAAAGATTGAACGACCCTGTCGACGTTAGAAAATATCGACACCAGAAATAGCCACCATACAGGATAGGCTATACAAGTGCATTGTGTAGGAGGGAGATTTTACTGGAAAATTACTTGCTTCCGATTTTTTAACAGCTACTAAATTATTTGAATTTGAACGCTTTTCGTAGATAGCATTTTCTCTCTGTCTCAATGTACGCTCTGTTCCAAACCTGTAGTATGAGTGGTTAACGCTAGGGCTCAGAATTTGGGAGGATGTGGGTTCAACCCTGGGTCCGGTTTTCCATGGTTTCTAGAAATCGCTTCAGGAGGAATTGGGAGGGTTCCTTCGAAAGGCTATTTTCGAATTCCTTCCTACCGAACGTGATAGGTGGCGGTAAGGCTCTGTCCTTGCATTCGGGAGAACAGCGCTTCGAATCATCGTCTGGGCATCCAGATTTAGGTTTCTCCATGGTTTCCCTAAATCACTTGTAAAGAATGCTGGGATGCTTACTTCAAAAAACCATCGCCAAATTCCTTCCCATTTCCTGTCCCAGTCCTTCCCATTAATTGTTTCCCTTGCTCTTCCACTAATAATTATCTGGCTGTCGAACCTGAATGCAGTAAGGAAAACAATGTTATTAACGATAAATCAGCCTCTAAATTTTAGGAAAATATTAGAAACGTTTTTCTACTTATACTCTCATTCAGATTTAGTTTGTAATATTTTTTTGGGGTCTGCTGCAAAACAGTAACTCCACTTTGAACGTTGTTTTTTCTCATAAATTATTTTGCAATATTTTTTTTATTTCACATGCTTTGGTTGTGTTCCTTCCTACACCTAGAGTATTCTTGTGACTGTTCCTACTGTCATACTGGGTTGGTACCACTTCTGATCAGAGGCTAGTGGGTGAGCAGTAATTTTGGGTTATGGCATTTTGGAGGATCTTGTTCGGTTTCTGGATGTAAAATCCTCAGTTTCTGGAAATCATTCCAGGCTTCCTTCCCATTTCTTGTCAACAGTTGTTTTCCAGCTCTACTAATCCCACTGTTGAGAAGCTATAAAGCCCTCACTCTATAAAATAAATATTTTTCAAAAAATGACTTGAGCTAACTCAGAAATAAATATTTTTTTTTTAAATTAACAGAGTTTGTATTGCAACATGTGTAGCCGAGATGACACTGTTTTTATTTATCCACTAGCTCATACCCACGACTACGTTCGTGTTTGTAAAGAATTTGGACTGACAGTATTGACATCTAACAACCATAGTGCACGATGGAAGACTCCATGCTATTACCACACACAAATTCCAGTCATCTGCGCTATGTAGGTCAGGCAGCAAAGTAAAATTTAGGGACACACATGTCTTTGAACGAAATGCGAAAATATCATTGATCGACCAATTTCAACCACCATATCTCCCACACTCCCAAAGTTACTGAAATTTGGCTGACGTTGTGATTGATGGGTGACTCTGTGTTACTACCACACATAATCGCCAGTGATCTGTAGATAGTTTTCGCTGAAAAGTGATACACCAAGAAACATGCGTCTTTGGCAGAAATATGGAATTGACGCAGGTCGACCACTTTCAACCCCCGTATCTCCCACACCCCCACAGCTACTGACATCTAACCACCATAGTGCACAACAGGAGACACGATTCTACTACCACACACAGACACCAATGGTCTATGCTATGTAGTTGTGGCAGGAAAGAGAAGTATAAGGGGACACAAATTTTTGGTTGAAATATGAAAACACCCTGCATTAACAAACTTTAATTATATCTCGCACAGCTATTGGCATTCGGCCAACGTTGTGCATGACAGGAAACTCCATGCTACTTCCACACACAAACACCAGTGATCTGTGCTAGGTAGTGGTGGCTCAAAAGTGAAATATAGGAAAACACACTTCTATATATGTATATATATCAGATTTCTCACTATTAGTACTGTAACCAGACATCTTCAACAAGGCAGAAGAAAACTGCACTCTGGATGGATTGGAGTCATACCTTGCTTAAACCGTATGATATGTTGGACTGGTTTAGCTGGTGAGATAGTTGCCTACTTACAGTTTTTTGTGAGTTGTTATTGTTTATAGTTGTGTATAAATGCGTGCACGTGTGGGTGAACGGTTAACGTTCTGGCCTCGCATTCAGGACGACACGAGTTCAAATCCCCGTCCGAGCATCCAGATTTGGATTTTCCATGGTTTCCCCAAATCACTCCAGGTGAATGCCGGGATATTTCCTTCAAAAAGGCCATGGCCGAATTCCTTCCCGTTCCTTGTCCCCAATCCCATCCCGCCTCTAATGACCTTAGCCGTCGATGAGCCGTAAAGCCATAAAAAAAAGCTTTTAACTACATACCGTAGTTAAGCAACATCATAAAATAATTTTATGGCAGAAAACGTGGATGCCCTGTAAGAGTCTGTTTTGAAGTTCATGGATTGGTTCCCTTTTTTTCACCTTTCCCGATAGGAAGCTCTTATTTACAATCGAGAAGTTTCAGTTATAATGAGGGCAGATAAGTTTATAGAGCAGCAGTTACACAGAGATTTGTCGCTAACCATGTTTTTAGATTCATTACAGATTTTCCAGTTTTTTAAAGAAAAAGTTTTGTATGTCATGCTATGCCGGATAGAAGCTAATAGCTCCAGAATTTGTGTGCTGATACATATCCACAAAATATCACGTTGTTACACTGAAACTCGTGGCACGTAGCCTTCTACTAATATGACCGAACATAAGTTCTGAACTTTGAAAACAGTATAACGGTTGTAATTCAAAAACTCTCGAAGTAAGAACTGTTACGTGTCGTCATATCGAATCGAAGAAGCTATCGACGGCTTCCTGGGTGATTGTAAGGAACTTTGAAAGCGCTTTCTTAGCTCGATGACACTGACAAGAATGTTGTCTCCATATACCAGTGAAACCTTCAAGATTCGTACCAGTGTTTATTTGGTTGTTTTTTATTTTTTCTTCTTTTTTTCGAAGGAAACTTGTGGACGTGAACATGAACACTGACTCAATGTTTCCCTAGACGAATGGAAAAAAAAACTTATACAACTTACTTAAACTATAGGCAACAACTGTTAGATTTGGCCAACCGGATAGTATCGTGAAAACACAACGTTTCGACAGCCGGCCCTGTGTCGTCATGTCGCGTGGCTTCCGATGGTGGTACGCCTGCTTCTACAGCCTCGGCTGGGGGTACACTACGTCCAGGGTAAAATGTCTGTGTCTGGTGCGTCACGCGTCAGTTCCTTGGAATGTGGGAGGTGTCAGCTTCAATCCGAAATGCATGACTCGGAGGAGAGACGTAGTTTGGGAGGGAGCAGTTATATAAGTTTTGTTTTTCGACACCTCTTTCCATTCTTCCAGGGAAACACTGATAAGGTTTCACTGGTATACGGTGACCACATCCTCGTCAATTTAAAAATTATTCCCACATTCCACTTTAACTTTTTGAGTCAGAAAATTAAAATTTAAAAATCGAATGCAGACACATGCCTACGTCTCTTGCATTCGCCACCGAAGCTTGAGAGATCATTGACGGGCAATGAGTTTTCTTCATTTATTTGATTTTAACGTTTACTGCATTCTCTGCAGATGTAAATTGTTCAACTTCTACCCCTTTCGCTGGTTTCCAAGATCACCGACCCCTTTCGCTAGAATTTGATATTATCGGTCTTAAAGTAAAACTTTAACTTCCCGAGGCAAGCTACATAGATTTTCATTAATTACAGTTAAAATAGGGTACAGAATACACAACAGCGCGCGTATATTTATTTCCTTCATTTAATTACTTACGTATTTTATATATCATAGACACTGACAGAGCCGCGCATGCGTGTGTCTTGAAGTCTAGCGCATTTGAACTAAACGATACGCGACGGCGCATTACAGAAAAATCTTAGACACGTGGTACCTAGACTCAAATTCGCTTACAGATGTCAGACAGAGCTTTCCACGCCAAAAACAGATCGCATTGTTTTGAAAAAGTACTTTTGATTCGAATCGCCTGCTTGTCACCACACCGCCCTTTGATACAGCAATTCTAATTTTGTTCTGTCATGTGAATTTAATTGCATCTTTAATTATAATGTTCGCTGAATCGTTATTTCGAGTAATATGGAATTGCGCTGTACAATAAACGTAACGCGGCTTACCGGAAATATTTTCCAGCAAGTTTTCAGTGAGCTTTGGAAATCTTTAAGCAGAAAAAAAGAATCATTGCATGCTGCTGTAGAAAGAAACGTAATAGAACTGCAGTAAAAAGAAAACAAAAAAATGCAATTATCCTTAGTTAATAAACAATTATGGATAAGATGAGGAGAATGATCTTTGGCTGTACTTGAGAAATTTTCCCCAGAAAAAATATATATTTATTTTCAGCAGTAACTAGTGTTACCATATTATTTAGAATATTTATAATTATATTTAAAAAATCATAATCGCTCGTGTCGTGTTTATTACATACTCAATAAGTTTGACGATAGTCTGGTACCAGAAAACAGAACAAAATGGCTTCTAGAATTAATGGGGAGAAAAAAATCTACTTTTCACATGGGTTTGGGGGGGGGGGGGGAGAGAAGGCTACGTGGGAGAGGGAAGTGCTCAAAGCAGGCCACGTGGATTATGTACGCTCCTCAAAGACAACTGTAGGAAGTGTTACTTCAGGTTTTTACATAGAAAAGTTCCTTTGACTTTTGCAAATTTCCATATTTTATGAGCTTCTGAAACACTTTTAAGTCCCTTTTTTGCTGGGGAGAAACAATGTGAGAAGGAGGCGAAAGGGGTTGAAGAGACGATTCGCACTCTCGGGCATTGACGCGAAAGCAGTAGCAGCCTCTGTGAAAGTGAACTGAGACGGGAGCCGCGCTGAACTGTGCCGGAAGAGTGACGTAATTAGCACTGCTGTAGCGAGCCGCATTATCTGCCTGGAGGCGACTGCTCTGCCAGAGACGAGACGCCGATTGGTGGAGGCTGAGGGGGGGGGGGGAGGGGATAGATGCCGCGACGTCAGGCCCGCGCCGCTCTGCTCCGGTCGGAAATTGGCCCCTGATTGGCAATCACGGCCCCGGGCGCTTCGCGACGAATTAAGTCAACTCCAGCGTGGGGCGGGAGAGGGACCCATTACGAGCGCAATCTTCGACACGCACCTCGAGGCAGCCAGCCACAAGTGGCAATCAATACCGTCTTAAATCTCCATCACCAGGTCACACTTACCTACAGTACTAATCTCCTACAGTTGAGATGTTTAACAGAGACATGTCACTCTTACACAATATTGTAATTTATTTCAGTTTACTCAAGAACAACTTTTTTCATGGATGTTCCAAATAACTGTTTTTCGTACACAAAAATTTTGCTTGTAAGTAATGGCCTAAAGATCATTTAACACTGTTATTTGATCCTACTGGCAAAATACAGTAAGCATATTACCAAATAGTTTTCTGGCAATGGGGTATTAGTAGAATCATTCATCACTGGTTTCTTGAAGAAAAATGTGGTCTATGATGATGATGATTATTATTATTATTTTACTTATCGCTTTACGGCTCATCGACGGCTAAGGTCATTAGAGGCAGGATGGGACTGGGGACAAGGAACGGGAAGGAATTCGGCCATGGCCTTTTTGAAGGAAGCGTCCCGGCATTCGCCTGGAGTGATTTGGGGAAACCATGGAAAATCCAAATCTGAATGCCCGAACGCAGATTCGAACCCGCATCCTCTCGAATGCGAGGCCAGAACGTTAACCGTTCACCCACCACGCTCGGTCTCTGTGATTAAAGAACTACTGGTATTTGAACTCACAGTACCCAACAGGACATGTTATGTAAAAGCATTCCACAATAATCAGTCGGAATGAATCATTTCTTAAGTTCGTTTTGCGCTCTCATCTGTCCATCCAATTCTATTCTCTTTTCGTTACTCGTAGTTTTTCACCAGGAATTTTGGCCGTGCGTGTTAGTCCTAGGACTAACATCGTAATGTAAATCATACATGCAGATGTAAAGCTCAAAAAAAAACCTGCATTTAGTTTCGTATTCAATGTCTGTTATTTTATTTATTACACCAGTAGTAACTAAAAGTTTATCTGCTAGAGAGAAAAATCATATTCACTGGTACTTACATAAATCCCATTGTACATATATGCTGCCACATACCTGTGCTTTATTAATAATGCTTTCCTCTATCGCATCTGTTCGTTCTTACACATACACACACTATTTGTCCAGTATGTTCTTTCTCACACGCTAACCTCTGTTTAGGTACACAATTGTAACCATTAGGTCAGCAAATTCGGTGGGTTTCACTGAGGGAGAAGAGGGGTACGTCAGAGCTGCTGCAAACAGAGGTTCCCCGAATTTGCACTTATTAACTCACCCAAAAGTCCATCATAATTATCATATCACCACACCTCCGGTCGTCCAATCACGAGGGTGCAGAGGGAAGAACTCGAAACCAACAGCTTTCGAGATTACGACCTCTGGAATTCGAAGCTGTGTTCAGCAGATAGCCTGGAGAGGGTTGCATGCAAGAAAGAAGAATAATTTCGGTAATCATCTTTCGCGGGAACCAAAAACAATTTTGGGGACCATCAAAAAACGGTGTATCGAAATCGAACCCACCGGTCCATGTGTTAAAACAAAGGCTTACAGAAAAAAATACCAGTAATGACTGACTGTAGTCATTTTCCAATAAGTTTACAGACACACTCAACGTAACGAATCTAGTGTTACTGTGGAAATGTATGTTTAATCTCTCTAGTTCCTAGCTAAATTGTATGTTCAGGCATGAAGCTTAGTACAATTAAATGCTTATCGAACACAACCGGGATAATTGGAGCCTTTCGGTGTAAAAAGAAAGTGAGGTTAAACGATGCCTTGGCAGTCTTCTCACCATGGAATGGGACTAAAAATTGAAGTAAGACTAAACCATTAACAAAGAAACGGTTATCTGGTTTTCATAAATTTCTTGATAGTAATAGGAGTCTAAATTGTTTATGTAAAATGAAAGTTTTTATAAGGATCGACATTTATTAACGTCCAAGATGATGCGTCAGTTTATTAATCTCGATCTGCACAAATACGCCGGAGCACATTTCTGGTGAGGCGGATTGTTCTTATGGAAATTGTAGTTTACGATTTAGTAAAAAATTAACACGGATCAAATAACTTCAATACTGGTTTCAGTGCACTGGCAGCATCTTGCCAATAGGTCAGATGACAATTATTTTCACTGCAGATGTTTTTGGACTTCCAGAATGCGGTGCATATTTGGGGTTGTGGACCCACTATGTCTGACATTTATTCGTCAACTAAATTGCCTTTTAAGCATTCAACAAATTTTTGCTGGTTTCACGTTTTCTTTTGAGCAAATTTACTAACAGTGCGTTGTGTCAGCTCTTGGATACACTCCTGCCAAACAAACAATTCTGATAGCAGAGATGGGTTCGTACTTGTTTTCAAATGAACGCATGAATATGAAGTTATTTTGAACTACTACCACACAGTATTAGCTACGGGGGGAGGGGGGTTTCCTAGCCAGGCCACGTAGCTTTCCTTTCATAACATTTTTTCACAGTTAAAATTAGGAACAGAAAATACAACAGCATGTGAATATATATTTCCCTCAGTTAATTATCTCCGTATGTAATTTACAATCGTCTGACAGGAGAAAACAGTACAAAATGTCTTCTGGAATCAAAAGGGGGAAAAGCTACGGGGGGGGAGGGGGGGTAGAGGCAAAAGCCACGCCGGGCTACTTGGGGGGAGGGGGGTTCACAGGAGGCCAGAATGGAGCTGCGTGGTTTATGGATGCTCCTTTAGACACGGGTTCTTAAGATCATAGCTTTGTACCAAAAAATATTTGGAGGGGTCATGGAATAGTATCTATCTGTTGAAAAGGGGTGCCAAGTTGCCGTGGAAAAATCGCACTAGGTGGATTGGATCTATTAGCTATCAGCCGATTGTCGGATTTTTAAATCCTGCATAACGAATTCAGCTCTTTACAGCTACCACTGGAACTTAAGTTAAATGTTTCATTTAACCTGAATCTTAGCCCTGATAAAAGATCATCCACGCATGTGTGTCCGAATACACTCGCTATTGAAAAAATAAAAAAGTTTTATATCTATGGAGCTAATGTTTTAGTGCCAATTTCCCTACATGCCCATTTTGTTTTCTTATTAATTTTATATCCTAGTTTCTCTGAGTGTAATTTCTCCACCCACTTTGTATTGTCCTTTAATTTAATTTTTAACTGAAGATCGCGTGCCGCTGTCAAGTACTATTCAGGTTTTCTGATTGACGAAACATCGTTGAAGCAAGTGCTGTCAATGGTTGACTCGTACCTAACTTTTCGTGTAACAGTGGTTGTGCAAGATACAGAACCGTTCATGGAGAACGTCACATTCCTCCTTAGATCACAGAGTGTGGGTATCCGTTACGACGAAGTCTATTACACATTTCAACTTTGTTGGTTGATGTGTGAGCTCTTTCCATTTATTGCTTCCTGCAGCGCAGTGCAATAGCCGCAATGCGATAAATGACTACAACTTAGTTCGAATGTGTATTTGTTACCCCATCTCAATTATACGCTTATTCCTAGTGTGTAGTCGCTGCCTACTTAATAGTGACATTCGTATTCATCTGTCTCTGAACGCTCATTTCGATTTTGGGAGGGGGAGGGCATCTGTATCACTACCATATGTTATATTGTTTCACGTTGTCCCAGTGAAGAATTAATTCTCTGAGTCGATACAAGTTGAATTTTAGATTGTGATATATTCGAGCTATTGATCACAAAATTCTTTGACCGTCTTGTCGTCTGATTTGATTGACGCTCACTTTGAGGTCATGATTCATTTAGAGTCGTCCAACAGGTTGCTACAAAGTTTATGCAGAAGGTTCCTGTGAACGGTTCTCTGTGGACTGATTGAAATGCTGATTCTGTCGTTTCCATCGGTGTGTTGATTTATTCCGAATAGAGGAATTAAGCCTCAAATAAAAATAACGCATTTTTTTATGTAACTTGTTTGAGAGAAACTGTATTCTGTGAAACCTTTCTAATAATTTTGAATCATTTTCGTCTATTCACTATGGGTATAATTACCTTTTTCTATTACTTACGTCGGATGAGCTCGGAAAAGTTTAGATAACATTCGACCTTCGCAAGCTTATTCTTCGGAAAGTATCATGCCGGTGGTGAGGAAAATCGTCACTCCAAGCATTCTATAGAAGTCCACCATGGCTCGGGTACAGTCCGCCGAGTGTGTAAGGAGACAATATTTCCCAAAATGGGGCGTCCATTTGAGAGCTTGTTTTTTTATGTCTCATGCTTCCAGGGGCGGCTATACCCCCACTTTTCGACGAAATACCCCTCAAAGTCAACTTTCGCGTCATTTGTAGACTTTTTTTTTAGCTCTACAGTCCTACAAGAATGTCAAAACCTCAGGCGAGATTTTCGTTGACCCCCTAGGTGAAGGTTCATGAGATTTCGCGGGACCCCCCCCCCCGCCCCCAATTTCACCTCACGTAATTAATGGACGCCCCCAAAGAAGTGAGAAAATTGTATGATGAGGATTAAGAACGGGAGAAGGTTTCAAACGTTCGACGAAGATACGTGGGTGTGAAGAAATTCGTAGAACCTAGAACATTGTAGAAAGAATGGTCTATCGTGATGGAATACTCAGATAATAAATATCCCGTTGCATAGAGAAGATTCTACTGTCCAGATTGCAGTGACGCGCGCGCTGGGTGGCTGTCTTGACCGCAGCGCGACGCGCGTCCTTTGTCGTCGGGAGGAATCGACCCCAGCGCCCTCACATTCCGGGCCGTACTGGCGTAATGTAGCCGAGGATTCCGCGGTTCTCCGAGTGGCGGCAGCACCAGAGTCCCGTTTCCGGCGCCTCGCCCCGACACGCGGCTGGCATACGAATGCCCCGGCAAGCAGCGGAACGGCAATATCGGCAGGGAATGGAATGGCGGCGGTGGGCGGGCAGGGAAGGGGAATGAAGCCGTGAGCCGGCTCGGTGGGGAGATTGCGTCTAACCCAGTTGCACGGAGCAGAGCGGAGGTCTGAGCCGCTAATAACGCCCGGTACGCGCCTCCCGACCAAAACTGCACAGTGCCCGCCCGTCTGCCTGGCGCAAACGCCAGGTCGCGAAAAAATGTCCTGTGGTGCTTAATAAATATGACATACCAAATTTCGCGACTGGGGAAGAGGGAAACAATTTCGCTTGGTAGTTTTCATGTTACATTTGCAAACATCCATTCAACGAAATTAGTTTTCGTATGTTTAAACTTTGGATGACTTTTTTTCTTATTACGTTAACAACTATGATGCATAAAGCCACACCGAAGTAAGCTCCTAGAACCCGTAAATTTATAAGTTCTCACAGTGCATTTAAATCATCTGTTGATTCCGATAGTAGGTAGAGGAGGGAAGAAACATTTGCAGTAATTACTCGTACTTTAAACGGCTCCCACTGGAATAACCGATAAAAATCATTTCTTCTTCGATTGAAGCTTGCGCCATGAAACAAGTTTACTAATTTTATTCTCGGTATTTTCTTCTAATATGTTATAACTAGCTTATTCTTCTCAACTTCTCCACTTCTCTACTGGAATATGCTATACCTCTCTGAGCATCTGTTTACTGTGCATTCTGCTATCTTATATAATATCCACATTTGTGCGATGTGTTCATCTCTTTGTAAAATTACACTTTTCGGGCTTAGCGTTGCGTCTTCGTTACTGGTGCGTCCAACGGAAAGAATACGCACATATCGTGAGTCTTTGGCGCCTACAATTTTCGAAAATTTCGCGGGGCTGCTCGAAAGTCATTGGCCGAGCCAAAGATAGCGTCTTGTTATTCTGGGAAATCACTATCCTTTTGAGTCGTGAAACCCTAGGGAAAACAGAACCACTCGGCCATCGCTCCCGCTTTGTTAACCGTGAGAGACCCATCCGCTGGAAGGTAGCTACAGGTAAAAAAATCCACTGAAAATCTTCTCGCTTGTCCGTCTTGCTATGGATTTGAAACTTTACCTAAGCGAATATTTCTAATTTTGTTCACTATTACTATAATTAAAATTTTATGTGGTGGCCTATTTTGGTCATCTTACTACAAAATTGATGAGTACAGACTTTTGCATTGTTATTCACTGCACCCTCTTCAGTCTTAATCATATATTTCTAGATTTCGAAACGGTTTCGCATAGTAGACTTTTAACACAGTGCAGAAAAAGTATATAACACCGAGGATAGGATAGAGGCGACCGTAGTTTTATGTAAATAGAGCCAAAAGGGTCATCGGAGGAGCTGCATGACAGCCCTATGGTTCGTTTAATTGTGTCTCATCTCCCCCCCTCCACCCCACCCCAAAAAAATTTAGCGGTGGCCGTATAACATTTCTAGGTGACAAGAAATTTGACATGTCATCTTTAAATCGTGTGGCAAGTGAACTTGTGTGAAACAATGGAAGTCGCTAACAGAATAGCCCAGTGATTACACGTACAGTTAACGTCAAAATATTGATTTATGTTTACGCGAAAATGTGAAATTAAATTACCAAACTACATCGTTACAAGGGCCAAACAAATATCAGACTGGGTTTTAGCTCCGTATTTTGAAAGAAAGAGAAGCTGGCAAAGAGGCACCAGAATGTTGCTGTGGTTTGCGTATACGGCTCCTATCGAATGGTCATGTTACAAGCTCTTGATTGTGAATTGTTTAGCTACCAGTTGTTTTTATCGCTTCAAGGAAAAGTTACAAATAAGCTTTCAAGCCATTCACGAGTTCTACTTGTTAATCTGGAAATAAAGATTGTAAGCTAACCTAGAATTTCGTAAATTTGCATAACGAAATTTGTTTATAGAATAGCGGGCTTAGGTGAACCACATGATACCTCAGCTTTGGAGTCATTTAAGCAGTCAATTCAGGAAACAAATCAAGTTTAAACAGCAAATTCAAGTTCTGAATCTATCTAAACAACTGTAGAAGGACTGAACATAACATCAGCATGTGAAATATTCTATTTCGGAATAATTTCGCTAAAGTAAATATTTTCTTCACTTTGAGTGATGTTCAGAATAATAAACAGTCAAAAGATGATAAAAATTTTGGAGATTTTTTTTATTTTTTTAGCTGTACTGTTCTTCGACGAGCGGCGAACTGAAATAAAAGAATTTCGTGAGATTTCTATCAACCCCCCTCCCCCTGACCCCCTCTCCCCTGTTCTGACTCACGTAATTAATAGACGCCCCTTTACAGGCTAGTTGCGCGATAAATATATTTACTTCGCCATCCTGAAAGATTGTTTCTCCCTAACTGTGAAGTGGCGATAATACAAACTGTAAGTGAAAGGTCACTCGTGGCAGATGAACTAAGAATATTAAACGAGAATGGTAACAAATTCACTTTTAATATCGTATCTACCTGCTCCTGTTATTATTAGTACCTGGGTGACCGATCTTCACTCGGCGTCTTTGGAATTCTGTTCAATATGCAAGATTTTGAGTAAAGTTGATTAAAGTTAAAGGGTTTTTTTTGAAGGCTTCATAGGCATTTTTAAGTGCATAGTTACCTGCAAAGAGAACCTTAGCTAACATCAGTGAGTTTACTGGTATCTGAATCCTACGAGATGAGGTAGAGCCGTTTCCGAGATACAAAATCCAAGATTTGTGTGTGTGTGTGTGTGTGTGTGTGTGTGTGTGTGTGTGTGTGTGTGTGTGTGTGTGTGTGTGTGTAATCGTATTACAGACTTGAAAAGCAGATCGTTATCTACATAAGAAATTGAATCCAAATAGCTAGAGCAATTTCCGAGAACGTCTGGTTTACCATCTCATAAATTGTTTTTAAAGAAAAGTGCTATTATTATGTTAAATAGAAATATTAATGCTAATCAGAGATTAATTAGTGGTGCAAGATTAGTGGTAATTCTCTTAGACGAGTACATCATCAGTGCTAAATTAATTCACTCCGATAAAACTATGCTCTTACCTCGCATAACGTCCCACCACCAACCCTGCCTTTCTAAATGATAAGAAAACGATTTGAATATTAATAAAGCACAAGGTCAGACGCTTCAAAAGGCAGGATTATATTTATCAGAACCTGTTTTTTCGTATGGATACACGTATGTGGTTTTTCAGGAGTTTGTAGATTCATTAATATTTATTTTTGTGTTAGATACACATACGATCATAAAATCAATGATAATCACATTAAACCTGCTAATATTGTTTTCAGAGAAGTTATGTAAAGTAAAGAAAAGTGAAAAAATGACTTCTGACAAAGCCAATATTTTTTTAAAAAATTTTTGCTTTTGAAATGTTTTACAATTAAATATGTATTTAATGTTAACAACTTTTTACAGTGAAATTTATATTTAACCATTCATTAATAAATACTTGAATTTACTTATTTCCTCATTATTACCATTCGGTGATTGATCATGATATTTGCATGGGTCAGTTAGTATACATGAATTATTCATTTAAAGATATGAGTTCCTTGTTGAATCCAAAGAGAACCTAACTATTAATGGGCTTCTAGTACCTAAAACGTCTACGAGATGGCGTTAGATCCGTATCCGAGATTCCAGACCCAAAAATTATTCGTTTTTGCAGGGAAGACACCTATTTAGATAAACTTATATAAGATTATTAGTTATTACTGAACTGAGGATTGTGTAGATCCAGGAAAAGAACTTCAGTTGTTAATTATGGCCATAGAGTATACGTCCTGGTGGCAATTTCTGTGCACCTACTTTTGCATTATCCAAATTTTCACTTTAAATTCTTTCAGTATTTTTTTTTTTTTTTTTTTGGTGGGGATACCATTCTGTATGAGGTTAGTAAGCTAAATAAGTATTACCAGAAGCGCGGATTGAATATTAACACGCAGAAAACGTAAATATTAAGTCGCTGGCGATGAATTGAGCAATTGTTACCAGAGATGTTTCCGTAGACATGAAATGGTTAAGAAACATCAAGTAATGAGGAAACTAGATGGAATAAACAGATTAGAAAACATATATAGGGACTCAGAAATACACCAAATTATTTTTATCTGTTATACAACAATTGCCGACAGTGTAGAATCGAGACGTTGAAGATTAAATGTTCCTGTGTGTCATATGAGTGAAAATAGGTGGCCTATGATGATGCCGCACTGGGATGCAAATACGAATACAGGTATGGTCGGATATAATAAAAGATGTTTTAAATCGCATCCCCTCCACTCCCATCCGACAGTGGATATCTTGTTCCGGAATGAGACACATTACCGCCGAGTAGTGATGTTCCGATACCATCAAAGTATCGATACCTACTTAAATGAGTAGTACTCAGATTGTCTTACGATACTTACTCATATGAGTACTGCAAAAGTATCGATACTCACTCATATCGATACTTTTTTAATTAATGTCGAAATGTAAAAAATATACTGGACATGTTGCTAAATTATTTATTTTATTTCCCTAGTGTAATAAAATCAAATAACACTCAGTAAAGATTTTTATTTATTTATTAAAAATATAATAAAACTCACATTGTAAACAAACTTTGAAGGTTTTGTCATTTCTTTAAATATTTATTTATTACAGTTTTAACACTTTTAAAACTTAAAAGTCCACTTTTAGAGGGTTTCCCCCAAAAAGTAATTGTTCCAAATATTTTGGCGACAGCTTGTTTCTTTTGTTTGCCATTGTTTCAACCACAATAGAGAACAAAGATTCACTCAATACTGACGTTGCTGCAAAAATAAGATGCTGTTGTGCGTATTTATACAGATAAGGAAATATAAGTTTCATTTCTTCCCATTACGATGTTGACAAATAGAGAGAGACTTTGTCACTACCGTGCGTTTTCTTTTTCTTTGTGATGTTTCCAGAAGTGATATTCCTGTGAAACGCTAGCTGAAGCAGCTTCTTCTTCCGATTCACATGGGCTACTTAGTTGCTTATGAATCATAGCATTTAGTTTTTGTGTGGGGCTGCGCGGGAGCGATCATTCGCCAGGTATAGCGAAATGCGCGCCAAGTACGACTTTATCACAATGAAATAGGGACCTACAACAAACTCTTTGAGAATTACATTGCCTATTCTAAGACTGATTTTGTTTGATTTTTAATGCTACCAACTTGACGTCAGCGGGATATTAATTTCGCAGGCGCGACTGAGTGACGCAAAAGGGATGACACATTTAGAATTAAACACCGGGTGCGTTTCGATACTTTGGATTCGATACAAGTACTTTTCTTCCGATACCGAGTAAGTATCGAATGAATTAATTCGAATACGAAAAGTACTCGGCATCGAAACAAAGTATCGAGTACTTACTCGTATTTACTTGTATCGGATCATCACTACCGCCGAGTCACTTCTGTGATTACTGGGTGAGTAGTGCGCTGTCAGTGCTCATCAAAGAAGTTCGCATACCACGTTTAAGGACGTATCGGTGTGACATCACCGATTTGAATTTCACGATAATTTAAACATACGCTCTCCCTCCCTTTGTAGTGTCTCGCGAGACCCCACGTTCCGCGTGAAACCAATCGGCAGCGTCCCTAATGCAGCGCTGACATCACTCCCCTGTCGCGTGAGTCAGTGGAATTGTGGTCCCGGCTGCCAGCCACTTGGTCCCTAAACGGATTGGAGGGTTGTCGCGTGACAGCCGGGGGTGATGGGCCGTAAACGTGACGGCTGCACCCTCGCCGGAGGGGAACAGGCTTGTTTGTTTCTCAGGAATAACCTTGTCCCTTTCGGTAAATGGCGCCCTGTCACTGATTTCCTGCTCTGGGAGGGAAGGATCAGGCAAAGGAAAAGGTCGCGTGTCATACGCTCTGTCTTAGTGACTTATGTATCTAGTGCATGAGGAGCTTGATATGTTTTCTTACTCGACACTGAAGTACCGGTGGAACCAGGTTCAAACCTCGTCGCTAGCTTCCTGCAGCCTTCGATTTTAGAAGTCCTTCCGTAGTCACCTTGACGGCACAAAGACAAAAAGCATTTTTAAAGGGATCAGACAGTCCGGAGGCCTCTGTGTATTTCCCTTGCTGACCGCGAAATTCGACAAAAGAATGGAGGCAGAAATGATAGTACGGAAGGTTCCTTAAACAGAACCACCAAAAAGTGTTTGCCACAAGGTGATCCGTCTGAGTTGCTATGTATAGGTAAAAACAGCGTGATCACAGAAAGTGATTGGGGTCAGCAGAGGATATAACCAATTTATCCCATAATATCCCAGTTTTAAATTTTTATTTCAGCCATCTGTGTGTTGTATTTGAGTGTTCTGTCATTTGTATTAAAGTTTTCCATTGTGGTAAGCCTGTCGTAGTAAGGACGACACAAGACGAACATAACAATAGGCGGTTTGACTGTTTTTCGAAAATTGTTTTAAATTGTTTATTGGTGCACTTTATTCACCGGGTACTATTTATTTTTTGACGAAAGTGCTTATTTTACACAAAATTCAACTTTAAAATTTAGAGTGTTTAAAAGCCCGCCAGAAATCTCCTTTGCTGCCTGGCGCGGTTGCAACGACACTCGTGACGTCACGTGCCAGCAAGCGCTCACTCTTTCATAAGTAACGTCTGGTTTGTTTCTTTAAATTTGTTTATAAATGGTTGGAAATGGGATTTATAAGTATGGTGTAGTACACCAATCACAAGAATAAAAACTCCCAAAAAAAAACCTTAAGTGCCCCCACAATAAATGAAATACGAAGAAAAAAAAAATCATTGCAACTTGCTTGTAGAAAGCCAGACGATATTGTGACAAGGTCACTTAGAATTTTCCGTGAAGTTCATTTACACTGTCACGTGACCAAAGGTATGAAAAATCTTATTTATTTAGCTGTTTTTGATTAAAAAAATATTATCCACTTTTCTTTTCAAAATTCGAAAAAATATTTTCTTGAAGCATTAATCTACGCGAATGACCAAAATTTGTAATATATTTTCAATACTGTCAAATAGCCTATTAAAACCAACAGGTTTCACATCGGGGACACGAACATCCCTGCAATCCTTTACTTGCGTGTGGTTTTATTTCAGTCGTACGTGTCAAATGAAGTAGCACTCTATCTAATACAGTGAAAAATGTTAGCACTTTTTCAAGTGTATCGGCCAGTGTTACAAACTTCAATATTTTATTAGGGGGTAAATTGAAATATTAATGTAAATTTGAACGCCTGTTGTATATAAGGGGATTATACTGTAGTTGTAGGACTGCTGTGTAGAGGATACTAGCCCCTCCGAGATGGAAAAGTGCAATTTGCAGCAAGAGCTTCACGTTTCCGGTCTGCGACCAGCGTTTCTCTCCCTTGGCACTCGGGGAGAACTCGCGGTAATATAATTAGCAACGATACAGTTATTATTCGGGGCGCTTGCGGAAAACAGGCGGTTCCCATTTAATGATGAATTAGCGATAATTACCGGCAGTGGTCTCGCTTTTAGCAAGGGTGGATGATTTAGTTTAACGATCCGCCAGGAACACGGTTATCTGCAAATCGCGTGCGAAGTGTGCGCTAAAAGCGGAGGTCGGGCGGGAGGCGGAGGTAATTTACCTACTGTGGAAGAGGGGCCCGGCAAGTTGGGTGGCGCCGAGTCTTGTTTGCATGCAGATGAGATTGCGCCTTGCGTTGCGTGCGCCGCGCTGGGGCTACGGCCGTTATTAGCGGGTTCGCCCACACCACCGACTAATGCCTTGTACTATCGGACGGGTGACAAGCTCGCCCGGTTTATTTCCGTCCCTACCGTTACGTTACACGCGATCGGGCAACGAGCGACGCTGCACACTGAGGACGGTCCGGGTACTAAACACACTGTACTCTGTATCACGCAGACAGAAATGGCGATTGATCGTCTATTTTAGTCTATTAAAATTGAGATCTGGCGATTCGTTCTTGAAACAAGTATTAAGTATTCATTCAAAATTTATCATATTCCCAAAATGTACTCGCTCACCAACCATTAACAAAATAAGTGTGCGAGGACAGCATGTAAGAGAATAGATCGCATTTATTTTCAAAACCGAGCACATCATTTGAAAGCTTTAATATAGTTTTATTTTTCGACCTAATCGCCATTTCGATTCTAGTATGTTTTAAGACGCTCCGCCAGCATTTTTCCCCTCCGGCATCTCATTCGGGAGGACGCGTGTTCGAATCCCCACCCGGGCATCCACATTTGGGTTTTCCATGGTTTCCCCAAATCACTCCAGGTGAATGCCGGGTTGCTTCTTTTAAATACCATGGCCGAATTCCTTCCCGTTCCTTGCTCCCAGTCCATTTCCGCTTCTAATGACCTCGGCGTCAACGAGGCTTAAAATTCATAAGCAAAAAAAAAACTCCAGCCTTTTATACCCGTATCATAATACTCCGCCGCCAACCCTTTAAGATGGCTCTTCGTTTTTTTTCGTTGTTTTTTTTTTTTTTTAACTTCGTCGTCCTTGTCCCTCCCCAAGTGTTCCTTCAATTTTGGAAACAAGTTGCAATCGGTAGATGTTAGGTCCGGACTCTAGGGGTGATGGAGCATTACAGTGCATCCAGACTGTTTCAGCAGGTCCATGGTTTCACGAGAGGCGTGGGATCAAGCGTTATCGCAACTCCCCACTTTTCAGTCAATATCTTCTAAATTGTGGTGGAGAAACTTCAGGAACCCGTTGAGAAAGTTCACAGGTTGTGATCCTGCGGTCGTCCAACAATATTCCCTCAATGTTTTCGATAGTCTCTTCTGAAATCGAAGGTATTCCGGTCCGTACGACCACCTGTAAACTCCCTACACTATTTGTTAAACGGCCATACTCTTTTCATCATACACTTCCGTCAATTGACAATGAATGTCTAGAGTGGAATCCTTTTCGTATTTAAACATCGAATAACTGAATGAATTTCGTATTAGGCGGAAGCGGTGATCGGCACCTCCATCACGAACGGTTGCTACCGGGCGTAGTGGTGAGCGGTTAACGCTCTGGCCTCGCATTCGGGAGGACGCCGGTTCGAATCCCCGTCCGGGCATCCAGATTTGGGTTTTCCATGGTTTCCCCAAATCACTCCAGGCGAATGCCGGGATGCTTCCTTCAAAAAGGCCATGGCCGAATTCCTTCCCATTCGTTGCCCCAATCCCATCCCGCCTCTAATGACCTCGCTGTCGACGAGGCGTAAATCCCAAGAAAAAAATAAATAACGCACCTAGATTGAGCAGCAGAATGTTTCAGTGTACAACCAGTGAAATGCTCCCCTACCAGAAGTAACCAATAGCATGATTTAATAGCTGGAACATACTTGAAACGTGCGTTATTGGCTTCTAGGAGAGAACTGATGTCTTTTCTACTATACCTGGTTGCAGTTTTCTGGTCTTCAGTTTTCGTAGGCATATCAGTGCTTCCAATTTTCTGAGAAATTGTAGTTGAATCGCCTGCGCCGTAGCTAGTGACTGAGTTACGTAATTTTCTTTTTTCAGGGACAAATCTTGGCCGTCGTTGTCAGCTATTGAAAATTCACGGAACGTACTGACTTCATTACAGATTTTAATTTTGGTGATTTATATTATAATTTTACCTTCAATTAAGAAACTAATGTTAGGCTATGAATTAAATGTTGTTTTTACAACCAGTGACCTCACCTTGATCTTCATAAATTGCACTATTTCTTAATTTCCTTATTCGTCCATTTCATACAGATGCGTTTGATAAGAAAAAGCTGTGCCATGCTCAGTATCCGAGCGTTGACGGTTATTATTAGGATGATAACGTTCCATAAGTACTTCTTAGATAGTTGTAATAGAGATTGCTTCGCGTTGCTTGCCTTGGCTAAAAGTCCACGCCAGCCCACGAACAAGCGGTTCACGTATCATTATCAGTGACGTATCCCGTCGCTCTAGACGAATTTCGGAAGGGTTTCTTATAGGACTCTTCCAGTACCACCCCTCCTATCCGGCTGGCCTAGTTCCGAAACGTGGCTATTCTTTCCACCGTCTGCCTCGACACAGCTAGCCAGTATCGAGTGTAAGACAGTCATGGTACATCAGCGCCCTTGGTCAACAAGTACGATCATTAAAATTCGGCAACCAGCATTATCTCAGTGTTATCTTAAGTTATTTTCAGAACTGACAGCTAAAATAGAAACTTGTCGTATGTTACAGTTTTTGTGTCTCTCAAGTAATAATTAGCCTGCTTGGAGACGCTTAATTTTATCAGGGAAAAAACCTATACAGACAGACAGTTGCAGGCGTGGGATTGACGGTGTGGTTTCTGCAGGAGGAAGACACGGGAGAAGCACTGGGAGGCCGTGGCCGGCAGCTGATGCGTCAAATGGGCCGGCTGTGGCTGAAGGCGGAGGTCCGTGAACTGGAGACCCGAGTGAAGCGGTACGGGGGAGGCGCTCGCCTCTCCCCCTACCTGGCAGTCGACAGCTCAGCGCTCACTCTCCACCTGCCCAAGGTCCGCCACCTGGTCGCAGCCAGGAGGTTCATCGTGCTCGTGCCCGCCGTCGGTAAGTAGAGCTATATCCCAAACAATTGGATACCCACTATATTTCGTAACTCATATTTTATCATTGTCTGCAATTGAGAGCGACTTGTATTGGTATCCTATACATGGACGAACTGGAGACTTCTGAGTGGAATCGACTATAGTTTTTTTTTATCATTAGTGCCTTTGAGTTGTATCTTATACCACTGGATTACATTAGCAGATTTAATTGGAAATTAAATTCCTCATGTTCCATGGGATTTGTTGACGAGGGCATTTTATTACAGATCTTTCGAGGTCACCTCCGCAATGAGAACAACCCTACAAGTTATTTTGGTCTGAAATTTGATGCACACTTTCTTATGCATTATTATTTAAGAATATTTGTATCTCAACGCCACCAAATCTATAGTAAGGACATATTGTGATTCACAACAGAGTTAGTTACACACACATATTTAGCAACAAAAACATTGTATTGGTCACAGTGATAAAGTTGTTGCTCCTTGTGTAGGGTGTACTGATGGCTGGGCCAGTAATATTATTGCCAATATTGCTGATTCCATTCCTCATGCAGCATCCACTGTTGATGTCAAAGAATATCAACATGGCTTCTAGTGGTCTATAAATATTTAATGTTGTGATAACTTCAGTGTGAAATTATTTCTACCATATGCATTCGTTTTATAACGTCTGACAAGTGTCTGTATGAGATAACAGCTTTAAAGCAACACTATTTCTAGGGCTATTCTCATTATGAATCTACCCTTCCATTTTGTATCAGTGGAGTTTAGGGAGAATTCCTTTACACCCATGTCTAAATACTAGATTCGCTTGGAACTAGACATACACTTGCTTCATTCCTTCGTATATAAATTATACGCATTCTTCAAGACTGTTTACTATCTCAGGAGATGGTTATATTCTACTGGTACTGCATTTTTTTTATTATTATTCTTATTTAGCCTGAAACTTGTTAGATTTATCTAGTAATTTTCTATACACTTCCTTTTATCCTCCTATTTCATAGTACACTTTACCAAGCAGTTCTCACAGTTTGCACAGGTTTTACAAGTATTAGCAAAGACTCTGTATCATATAAATTTCTCACAAATTTGTAACTTCCCCACATTCTTGTTCTTATGTATTGAATTTTCAGATTTTTTACTTTAAATATCTTCATTTTTTTAGTGTTATACAAACTTTGTCCTCATTTATCAGTTGTGCAAGCCCTGGACGAGATGAAGCGTGAGGTGAGCCGTGCCCGGGAAGCCATCCGGTGGTTGGAGACGCAATTCCAGAGGGGCAATCGCTTTCTGCGTGCCCAGCGTCTCCACGAGAAGTTAGCCCTGCCTCTAATCAAGTACCCACGCCGCAAAGAGCGGGAAGCGTGGCTCTTTTTCCAGGTATAAATCTAGATATCAGGTAGATAACTTTCTAAAACATTGCAATAGCTGGGACATGCAAAACAGAGATAGTTAATCAGTCACTGACAGTGCTCTCAAAATCTGTTTTCCTAGAAGACTAAATTTTTGTTCACTTTTTGTAATGGGTCCTCAGGACATCTCAATAGAAGCAGGATGTGATTGATCAGTCTGTGATTTAAATCCTGGATTGAAATTCCTAGAATCTTTGTCGTGTGTGTTGCAGGTTGTGGAGTGCTGCCACTACTTCAGCAAGCAGGCCGCCGCGGCTGGAGGAACGGGAGACACGGGTCCCGGGCAGGCTCCACTCGTCACTCTGCTCACGGGAGTGCAGCCCGACGAGCCTTCAACTTACAGTCCCAGTGGAGTCGCTCAGTCTGCAGGTAACTCCTTCCCGCTCAGTTTTATTTCTTTCCATATTTTATCTCGACACTGTTTTTTTTTTTTTAGTTTTCATAGCTACTTTGCTATGTATGATAATTTATTCATTGCGACTATTTGAATTATTTATTCATGTCACTATTCTAACAGCCGCTTAAATGAGAGAGAGAGATCTTAATTCTATACAGTTGCCATTGTAGTTAAAATAGTTCTTAACTATAACAAAGAGGAACACTTTTCTCCCAATTCTTCAGGCTAAAAGAATAATACATTTATGAAATAGAAATTGCTGTTAGAAATATTTTTTTAGTTCAGAAAAGGGGCTAGCAAAAACTAAATTTTTCTGTCTTAAGAGTTTGTTTATAAAAATACATGTTTTTAAGGGGTATTTGACAAGGTTTTAATTTCAGTTACCACCGTGTATATCTATTTTATCAGCTCTTATTTCTGCAGCTTTGTTATTCAATACTGAAACTTTTTTTATTGTTTATCAGGAATAAACATAGAGCCTATCGATGCATTTTATGCCAAGTGGAGAACGTCGAACAAAGTGCGCAGCTGACAGAAGCATTTTCATCAGAAGAGCCAGTTTTCAAAGATCTCTGGAAGAAATTCCATTTGCAGTCATTATTCAAAACCAAAGCATCTTGTTACAGTTTTCTTTCTTTGCACACTTTAGACCTTATTAAAAAAATAAAAGTTTAAATTGCTCACTATGTTTTGTTAAAGACAATTTTGATTATTTTTCTTATTGACAAATTGCTGAATTTGCAGCACTACTAAATATTTTATTGTTAATTTAAGCTAACATTGGAAGACTGTATGGTTTATATGATCATTGTGCCATACATTTGTCAACTTTCATTTATGTATTTATTTTCTAAGTTGAAGACAATTTCTTTATAAATGTTATATTTTATTGTACTATTTTTATATAAAAATATTTCTAGTTTACATATGTCTCAGTCCAGTAGGTACCCAAATCTTCACGTGTCCCATTGGTTTCTCAGTACAGTTAGTTTGGAGCCAGCATGATGAGAATCTGTACTTGACCAATAATTTCACAGATGTGCATGTGCTTTTCATGATTTTTATTCCATACATAACTTGGCAATACTTCTACTGTTTCTTCATTGTTGTCTAGTAGTTACATACATTTGAGTTTCTTTCTTTAGTAGCTTCTGTGATTGTGTAATGCAGCAGATACAACTTTATCCAATATTAATAAAATAACAATGTAACATTATCTCTCAATATGTTTAACTTTGCTTCTAAACTATTTCTGTAATTTAATTTGAATATCTTCAGCAGTCCTATTTTAATCTTTGAAATAAATAATTTGCTATTTGTATTTTGGTGTCGTGTATATCACCAATAAAACCTACTAATTTCCTTGCATGGACAGAATGTGGAAAGCTATAAGCATTTGTAGGTTATTTAACAATTATTTCACTTTGAGTAGTTATTGGGGCAAGAGCGCAATCACTGGGACTCATCAAGGAACTGTCGTTTTGGTCTGAAAACTGTTACACACATTCCTCGGGTGATATTATTTAATATATGTTGCTCTTAGAGCTGTAAAACTTATACATACCTTACAAACTTAACTCAAAAAGTGACGTTACGTTATACGGCGTGTGACTGGGAGATATACTATATCCACGTATAACAATCATGCAGATGTTCTTGGAACGATATTATTTCAGAATATGTTGCTGTCACAGCCATTAAAAATGTATTCATGGAAGAATTTGCACACGCATAACAAAAAAAAAAAAAAAAAAATGATTGGCACAATTTTCAATCGTAAGCAAACGATAGACGCCATAATTACGTACACACATGCCAGAGACAATACTAGCACATGGCATTTATGAAAGTAGGTTGCGGTAATATTAACGTAAGTTGTGTTTATGATGAAAAAGCGGCAGTATTCGTGTTTTAACATAGGGTTGAAGGAATTTAATGTTTATAAATGTTTTTAATCTGAGGTTGAAATGCAGCCTGTACCAGAATGGCACATAGTTTTTGTTTCTAACTCTGTTGAATTTGTTAAAGATTTAATTTTTCTTTATTTTCAAGCAGCATTAGCGGTGGTTTTGGATATGTTGAAAGACAGGCTGATCCAAAAATTGAAATTTATTTAAAAAATTTGAGCTACCATGATTTTCGAGCAGAATTATTAGCAGCGCTTGTGGATAGGTTCAATGCAGCCTGGACCATAATGTTCATAGAAGCTGCCCGTTGTAGCTTAATGAATTTTATTTTTTTTAAAAAAATTGAGCTACCGTGATTTTGAGCAGAATTATTAGCGCCGCCTGAACAGAGGTGAAGCAGGAATGTTTGCGTTATCATTATACATCGCCGTATGCCTTTTCCCAGTCGCGCGCGGCTTAACGGTACGGCACTTTACAAGTCAATTTTCTGAGAATTGATATATTTTACAGCTCCAAGAGCAACATATATTAAATAATATCACCCAACTAACGTGTACAACAGTTTTCAGGACAAAACTAGTATTCCTTGATGAGTCCCAGTGTCTGGGCTATTACCGTTATTGGTTTTTTTCACAAGAATTAGTGTTCAGATCACATGGTTAAGTTCTCTGTTTGTAAGAACGAAGACTTTCCCGGCGTATGACTGCAATGTAGTACACCCGTGAAGACTACATTGAAGTTCTCTGTTGTTTGAAAACAAAGTTAGAATTATAAATTTATACAGTGTAGTATTCTTTTCTTTTTTTCGTATAGTGTTTGCAACTCTTTTCTTACTGTGCAATTGGTTGTTCTAGAAGAACTTGCTTCTTTTTTTTAAAAAAAAAAGGTGCTGTATGATGGTCATCTGTGCAAGGTAACACATTTTATGCAGTGGTTATTTCCAGTTGTAATTCCAATAATGCCAGAGAAAGTACCCTTTTTACCTTGTCAAATTTGCTTCATCTTTCGGAAGTCTACCAAGATTGTTTGCTCTTCAGATTCTTTCATTATGACCAAATTTCTAGTACAATTAATTACGGGTCTAGGCTAATCTCCTACAAAAGACTATCCATTTGCTCGTGTTTAGCTTTGCATTTTTTTTATTTTTTTTTGTAATATATGAACTGAGTATAAACAGATTGCCAAAATGATATGAGGGCTATTTTTTAAATAAGGTCTGTTTGTTAATGGGAGTGAGAATGATGCATGGTCACCACATACGCTTTCAGCATACTTTGTGTGCATATAGATGTCACATGTAGCTGTATCGTCTATGTGCTGAGCTGTAGAAGCTTAAAATGTTCGAGGAAAATTGGATTTATGTTTCTGTTTGAAATGTTTTTCATGTGATTAGAGAGCGTGCATAAACCACATAGCTCATTTTGGCCTCCTATGAAACCCCTCCCCCTCCTCCCCATGTAGCCATACGTGGCTTTTGATTCTACCCCCCAGAAGACATTTTGTACTGTTTTCTCTTGTCAGACGATTGTAAGTTACGTACGGAGATAACTAAATTAGAGAAAAAAATATTCACATGATATTGTGAGTTCTGTTCCTCATTTTAAATGTGAAAAATGTTATGAAAGGAAAGTTACGTGGCCTGGCTCTGAACCGCCCCTCCCCCCACGTAGCCTTCCAGCTAACCCCTGGGACCGAGCCATGTAGTTTGTGCACGCTCCCTTATGCATGTTAGGGAAATTCTTTTTGGGATGGGTTCTGTTATAACTCCTGTAGTTGTGAAAATATTTATTTATTTAGCATATAGCCACATATATGACCAACAATGATACATATCAACAAAAGTAATAAGTGCAGAGTTAAAGATGACTGTCAAGCTTCCTAATCCATTTTATTGTTCTTGTTGGTCCATATATTAAATTAAATCGTTCCATGTAAGACTCAATAGAGGCACTCAAGTGTGGTTGATGGATTGAAATTCAGCGCTGCAGTAACAATCTGAAGACTCTCATATCTCCACTCAAAACATCTGCTGTGATCTGTATAGATTTTATGCAGTAGCACTCACATTTTTCTGACATAGTTGAAACCTCCAGGTAAATCATTCAGTTATGGTTACACGAAGGATTTTAGGGTTGGATTGTAAGGTATAATTGATCCATGTATAAGGACACTGTCAATTACTTATATCGAACCAGCGTGATTCTGTCTTAGCTCTTCTTGTTGTATGTTGCCATTTTTAAAATAGGTATATAGAGTGGCTTTAGGGCACGTCAGCAATGAGGTTATTAGTGATATACAGAGTCTCCAGATCTTGTGACAGAGTATATATCAAGCTGTTCAAAATAAAGTTGTGTGCGGCGATTAAAAGATCTGCATATGCAAATTTTCTGGGATGTGTGAATATTGCCAGAGATATACATATTAAAAAAAAGGGTCGGTTATTTTATCACCCAGTATGACCAGCAAGACAAAATGCTCAGCATATTAATTATGAGAGATATTAGATTTTTACACTTAATTTTCAGTAATTTGTAAATGACTCCTGTTCTCCAAATAGTATCTTAGGCTGCTGTTAAGTCCACAAACTATCGACACCATCTGAACTGCTGGCAAATTAAAAATGCATTCAAACATCTCAAAGCTGTCCACCTGAATATGTCAGTTAGGTATTGAAGGAACAATTGGAGCAAAACATAACTGTGAATAACTAGTCTCCCGTTCCATCCCTCCTTTTTCTTACCTGAAAGTATAAAAGTCATTACTTAATTTTTGAGCTAGATATAAATTTTTGATAATATGGAATTAACACTGTAATGAAATCCATAGTCTCAACCTTCATGAATATGATAAGAGGCAAGGAAAGCCACAGGTTTGTCACCGTGTGGGAATAATTATTGTTATTCATTTATTTTCCGAGTAATTTGAGTGTAATTCCTTTATTTTTACTTTATCGATTCATGTTACATTGTTGTGGAAACTTTAAAATCAAAATCTAACTCTGTAGACGTTAGGAGAAACTATTGTTTAAATTGTCACCACTTTCCTTCTGTCCAAATTAATTTTCGAGATTCAATTAATTTAAAATCCATAGCATTTTAACGTAATAGTAAGGAAAATTAACATTATACTTACAAGAGGCATGTATTTCTCCCATATTCAAACCACTCAAAATTAAGATGCTGTCGAGTGATTTAGGATTTTCTTTTTCTTTTTCACTCTTCAGTATTCTTTAGGCATTAAAATGTTACTTCCTTTATGGCCTGCTAGAAAGAAAAAAATTTAATATATTTTTTCCTAAATAACTAACCAAGTAAACAAAGTGTTTCAACTTTATCTCCATTGCCATTATGATAGAGATTTTGATCATTGAAATATTGTGTCAAAACATAGTGTTTACTCGATTGGCAACTATTACTCTAAATTTGATATTGAAATGAAGCACTGATACTAAAGTGCCACACTGGAAAGTGTGATGATTGGGGAAAATGTCAATGTAGATGAAAGCAAAAATTAAATCAGAAAATTGATAATAGCAATCGAGGTTTAATTTCTGTATGAACAATATAATAAGAACTAACTATGGGTAGAACTGCGCAATTTATGAAAAAGACAAAGGATGTAAAATTAAAATTTAGAAAGTGAAATGGGTGTGGAAATAGAGCTAAAGGAATTTGAATTAAAATAGGTTTACAGGAAAATTGCCATCAGAGTATATGTTCCATCACAATAAAATTAAATCTCGAGAGTGTTAATCAATTTGAAGGGTTTTTCATCAAAACGGATCTAATGTCGGAGCAGTAAATTAAAATTTGTTTGTAACTTTCTTTAGAAGCTAGATGTTTCCTCATGACCACTCTGGAAATAATATGGTAATACCATAGGCATAAAGAAGTAATTACATGGAAGGCACAGGTGCCATGCTATGCAGTTCATTGTCATTATAGTTGTGAAAATGAGATATTCATGGTGCAAAAGGCAGTTGATGTTAAAATGAAGGATGATGCAGATGAGATGAAAGAGATCACATTACTCATTTGCTGCAACAATGACCTAACTCTGTGTTGAGTTACAATCAGGATGGACAATTTTCGTATATACTACAATTGATACTATACATTTTCTCTTCTTTTATATTGTACTCTTTCAATAAAGCATGCAGATAAGATATTTTCTAGTGAGTGCATAAAGTTATTACACATGAAACCTTTGAAATGGTTTTCCTGTAAAATGGACATTTTTTAGTTATGTCACTGTTGCAACAAATGAGCGACATGTACCAGATGTCAAAATGGAATGAGCTGTACTAAAATAAATTGTAAGCTGTATTTGTACTTTAATCAGTCATTGTGTTATACCAGAGCAGGTGGTTCACGAATTCTTTAAATGAGAGAAACCAAAGTAGACATTATAGAAACAGTCACTGCATGCTATATAGTTGCTTTTAATGTCGTGCACAAATTCAATCGTAAGCTGTCCGGCCATCCAGTTTTGGGTTTTCCACAATTACCAAAATCACTCCAGGTTGCTTTAAAAGGCCACTGCCAAATTCCTTCCCATTCTTTGCCCGCAGTCATTTCCCTCCTGTAATGACCGAGACGTCGATGAGGTGTAAAGGAAAAAACACATGAAAAGAATAAAAAAGATTTGTGATACAGGACTGCAGTTTATAATTAATTAAATACATTTATTCTGAATGTGGGAAAAAGGGAAAGTAAGACTAACCTTCGATTTACCACTTGAATGGAACTGTATAGTTTTGCTGAATGGCATTGGTTACTAAGTAAAAAATTTAAGTATCTTGTAGACGAATGCTAATGCGGTTTCCAATTTCGAGTTAAAATGTTTTACACAGATTAGAATTAAGCGTGCACTGTCAGCTAATGGATAAACACTCTAGTAAAGGGGCAGCTGCAACAAAAAACATAGAAGAAAAGGTCCTGTAAAAAGCAAACATAATGATTAATATGTAAAAAGAGCCAGTTTTTGCAAATGTGACAGTGAGAGAAGAGTAGTTTATTTAATTCTCAAACATTAAGTTTTTTTTTTACTAGCATAAAGATCACCTGAAATATCTTGACTATAAATAGATTTACATCTGATTCAACCAATTTCATTTGGAGAAGATCAGAATCGTCCAGGGACATTTTGTGTCTATAACTACACTACACAATTTTAGTCTTCTGTGGTACTACAGGTAAAGTCAAATCAAAACAATTCTGCTCTTTATAGCAATGGCCAGTTACAAAGCTTAACTAGAGTGGTGACATTTAATTCTTGTTCGTTCAAAGATGAATGTTTAATTTGGGCTGTTTACAACTACGGTCTGTAAAGCAGTTGAGGATTTATGCAAAATCCTTTAATTTCTCTAGTTAAAACCAAAGTGGAGTTAATATACTGGTTTATGTCCTTGAGAGTATCCACATGTCTACCAGAGTGATTGATCAACAAGAAACCAGTTTTGAGAGTAGCTTGGTAAATTGGTTGGTCTATTGTGGTTAGCTTTTGTGTGACTAGTGTGCATGGAAAAGGGTCTACCAATGTTGAGATTTAAATTTGTGGGTCGGTGGATATTTTTGATATTTGGATACCAGATCAGTCTCTGCAGTATTTCTGTATTCAATTTTACTAAGTAATTGTTTTATGCTGTCCACATTATCATCATCTCATAGCACTGCTTTCTGTTTCATTATTTGATATTATACAACACAAATGCAAAAATTGTTACAGTGGTTAGTAAAAGTAGTCTAATGAAAATCTTGCTGCCAATAGCAGAGGGGGGAAAAAAACCTTGGGAGAACACTGCTGTTATTAGTTTTTTCATTGAAGTGGAACTAACTATTGGAGATTTTTACCCAAAATAGTTGTTGATTTTAATTCATATTTTTTTGTTGTAACAGACATATGATTAATATTAGTACAACCAGACATAATGTGAGAAGGTTGCTTGAATTATGTCTTTTGATTTCATCTGCTTGGAATGCTTGCAATAAAATAGTGTTGATTCCCATTTGGAATGCCCCCGTTTCCCCTTAGTCTCCTATCTCCCTGCTACTGGTGGTAGCATAATGTTAATAGCAGTGAAGGATAAGGAGTTGGGTGCCAGGAAATGTGGTGTGTGACAGTTACACCAAGTGTAGGGGAGAGAGTGTGTGTGGGAGGGGAATGCTAGGAAGATAAATGACTCACATTTAGGGGAGCTCTGAGATAGACCCTCTAGGGATGTGTGGTGAGGGGATTGTTGGAGGAAGTATTAGCTGTTGGATGTTGAAGCATCATATACAGTTTGAAATGCTGAGGGATAATTTACAGCAAAAATGGAAAAGTTTTTGTATGATAGCTTCAAATAAACTTTCACAATCCCTAAAACTATGTTTCACATGTTGATAATAACAGAAATCTGTTGTTGACAGTGGAACGATTTGAAGTAACACTGATGCTGAACAAATCAGATCACATTGTGGGTAATGTATATTGTGTGGGGAATTATGGGTGTCCAATAGATCTGTTTACGACTTGGTTTGGTTGTACAGATATACAACCTTTGTTCCTTCCATTCTGTTATCCTCTTGAAAGTCGCTTTAAAAATGAATCGATTTCCAGCCCCATGTTTTCATATACCCGTTATGCAGCCAAATTAATTCCGGTACGAAATATGTTTACAATGTTTCTGAGGTTTGTTACCCGAAAACTATGGTTTGCGAAATAATTTGGGAGATCGCAGGTTCCAATCCTTGTCTGGCCATCCAGGTTTCGATTTTTTAATGGTTTCCCGAAATCATTTCAGGCGAATGGCGGAATGGTTCATCCAAAAGGCTATGACCGAATTCCTATCCCTTCCTTACCTCCATTCCTTTCTCGCCTTTTTTGATCTCTAACGTCGGTGATGCGTAAAGCCATAAGAACGATCACGGGTTGCGAAATATATTCCTGCGCGCAGGTGCCTCGCATTCAATCTGCTTGATGCAGGAAGTTTCTCTGCTTTCCGCGTTTCCTACAAATTTCATCCAGCGCAATGTGAAGGCGAAATCCGAACGTGATAGGGGAGAAGATAAATGTTACTATACTCATTTCAATTTTAATAAGAGTACGAAAAAATGTTGACCTTACGGAAAACTTTACATCAACTTTAGGAGAATCAGTCACTACCGACATCTACAGCTCCTTACACAAATATATTTATCTTAATTAACATTATCGCATATATATGTTTGTGAAGAAATTTATTTAATTGGAAAAAAGTTAAATACGAACTAGGGACCACCAAACTGGGATTCACTACCACGTTACAAGGGAGCTGAACATTATTGAATTGGAAGCATCGGCTGGAAATCACATTTTCTGCTATTTCTCGAAACTATTAGCTTGCGTGTACTATGTATATTTATGAAAATTACTTTTTTTTTTCAATGGCCCTTAGTGCGAAAGTGCTTCATAATCTTTTTGAATAATTTTGTTTTCGATATTTAAGTTTTGTTTACCTAAATCCCTTTACAGGACTCCGTTTTGAGAGATTTTCAACAACTATGTTGAAGCTGATTGCAAGTGGTTGGTCGGAAGTCGTGACATCTTCATGTGAGACAGGATTCATTGTTCCACATGTCTGCCAACTTCACGGATGAAAATAACGCCTGTTATAATATTTGCATCATTTTTTTCTCTCTCAGCATTACTGAATAATTAAAGTTTGTGTACCTTTTTGGCATAATTTGGTATTGCTTTTTTCGGCAAATGTATGATATACTCAGTTTTAGCCAAATTGCTGTAAAAATTACAAGAAACACAATTTTAGTTGCAATGGAGCGCAGACGGGCTAAACAGTGCCGTGCACCGAGGCCCTAAACTGGTTGGCAATAGTGTAAAATCTATTAATCTGTATCACTGAAACGAGAAACAGTATTAACATTCGAGTTACTATTTGCACGTTAATGCAGTACGTTGTTCACTATATCATACTCAATGATTTCAGGGACACACGGAACATAAAACTTATCGTTTTGGTTTTGTTTTATAATTGGAGGAGACGAGATAAGTGTTAAGGTAGGGCGACATCTAATAAGTATTCTTGCAGAGAGAATGGTTTTCGAATTGTCCACCATCTTTAATACTTCAATTGTGTCCATTGTTTTGCTTTTAACGACGTAGTTGCAAGGGACAATCGTGGGGACAATCCGCAGACCAAAGATTACAAACAATGAGAAGTTTGTCAGGTCTAGAACAAACTGGTAATTCTCCTTCATGTTGAACTCCTGCTCTTGAATTCAGCAGAGTGCCTGTATCAAAGTGATGATAATGTTATTAAAAGCGCGGAAGGCTTTGCATACGATAGTGGCCTGGAGCGCCATCAGAGCTCATTAAAATGCAAACACACACACGCCGTATCAATACACTGGTTTTTTGTTGTTATTAATATAAATCTAAAACCAATACACACTAATTAAACTGAAATAATTAATTGCTCCGAATTGATATCGTATAAAATTAATAACTTTTTATACCTGTCCGGCGGCATTAAACATTCATGCTTTGTTTTCCAGTAGCAAAGAGCGTACATTAGATAGCGCCAAAGTGCGAATCACGAACTGCATTTCTACACACTAAGGAATTTCCTATCTGCACACTATACGTTATTAGGTCCGATTAAAAATGGAGTCTGCCGGTTTTGTTAGAAAATAAGTTTTTTTTTTTTTAATCCATCGAATTTTTCTTAAATTTCGTTTATAATGCATGTGTTTTAGATCACTTTTGTGGTTTCGTATATAATTTATTATAATCTGTCGAAATAGGGTTTAAACTGTTTAATTTCAGCACTTAATACTTTTTAGTCTGTCAAAGGCGTTTGAAAGAGTGAGCCATAAAATGGTAGTAAATAAGGTAAAAATTATTGGAGTGGATGAGAAAGTGATTTGCTGGGTAGAAGAATTTTTAAAGGGTAGAAAACATAAAGTTAGGGTAGGAAATGCAGTATGAAGAGAAGTGGCAGTAAAAATGGGAGTGCCGCAGGGTAGCATATTGGGACTATTGCTATTCATTATTCTAATGAATAATTGTGTCGATTGTTTACTATCTGAAATTAGATTGTTTGCAGATGACATAATGCTATATTAAAGGGTTGGTAAACATGGGATGAAGATAAATGCAAAGAAGTGTCAGCTTATTAGATACACAAATAAAAAACAAAAGATTAATTATGAATATAAGGTGGGGAAAGAATTGCTTGCTGAAGACTTGAAATGCAATTATCTTGGCATTACTTTTGATAACAAGCTTAACCGGGCAGGACACATTGGACAGGTGGTAGGAAAAGGTTTCAAAGTTCTGCACTTGTTGGAGAGAGAGTGATGAGGGGATGTACGAGAGAAGTAAAGGAATTGGGTTACAAAACTTTGATCAGACCATTGCTCGAATATGGTAGTGTAGTATGGAACCCACAATTTGCGTATCAAATACAGGAGCTGGAGAGGGTGCAAAAAAGGGCTGTTAGATTTGTTTCTGGAAATTATCGCCGAATGCAATCAGTAACAGATATGATAAAGGAGCTGGAATGGGATTCATTGCAAGACAGGAGGAGGATGAAGAGGGTCATGGGAGTTTACAAGGCGTATACTGTTGATGAGGCATGGAAAGGTAGGTATGAAAAGTAGTGCATGGAAGGGAAAAGATGACTATGACCACAAGCTGGCACTCGATTTCAGGCACAAGCGTGTGGGAAGATTCTCTTTTTTAGGTAAGGGTATCAGGGATTGGAATAAGTTACCAAGGGAAATGATGAATAATTTACCGAAAACGTTGAAAGAATTTAAAGTTAAAATTTGAAGAGGGCAAATGTAGGTGGGTGCAGGAAAGGGGGAAGATGGGTGTGTATTGAAATTGCCACCGGATCGTGCGCTCCATTGCAATTAAATTAAAGTAGTCGACAGTTTAGCTCGCATTGATGTGCAGGAAAGATGTCTAAAATTTCCTTGACATTTGTGGGAGCCAGGAGATGTTGAAAAGTACTTATACACCGAACGTAGTGGATGAGCGGTAAAGCTTTGGTCTCGGATTCCTCGTTCAGATATCTATATTTCGGTTTTCTATGGTTCGTTCAAAAGGCAATGGCAGAATTTCTTTTCGTTCGTTTTCCTGCCTTTAATGACGCCGCCAAGGCATGAAGCCATAATAATAATAATAAAAAACTTATGAATATCAAATTACGTTAGAATATCTGATTAACCTAATAATTAATATTTGAGGTTATTTGCTCGCAGACACTTTTGCGAATCTCTTTTACGCTCTGTTTTTAGGTGTTGAAAACACCATAAAATAGAGGTTCGATTGTTTCCTCCTGTATAAATGATACGGTCCTTGTCGGAACGGTGGCGCCAGAAATTTTAAATATTTTTGTTTTTTTTTATATCGACTACGCCAGGATGTTCTGTTCTTCGCATTCCACCTTAAACTATAGGTCTAGCCATGACAGAAATGTGTTTTTAGGGAAATTGACACCGCAATAATATATGAAAAAAAATTAAAACCTCATTGAAGAGTATATACAAAATACCAAAGACAGTTGATTGATAAATGTGAACGTATTTATAGTACCCTTTTATATTCAATATTTGATGTCAGGATTCAATTAATAGGTATTTTTCGATAATTGATATAAAAGACCTCTGAGAGTATAATACAGCTCTTTGAAGTGTTTGTCTTTAACACCTACTGATAGACATTGCGAAGGCATCTTTCAGTTTGAAATTCCTGCTAACCCCTGAAGCTGTTGTGTGCGGCGTGTTGCGTCTTCTCGCTCAGGCGCAGCAGTGAGGTAAACTGTCCCCGACGTCAGTGGACCTACTTTTTACTATAGTGTGACGCGAGTTGCACTCTACATATGTTACTATTTAACTTTAAAAATAAGTCATGTTTATTTTTAATGATCGTGAAGTACAGAGGTTTCGAGCAGGAAGCGGATGCAGTAGAACGAGAAACAGACCAACTGGGGCCTTTGATCCTCCGTAAGGCGCCAGTTTGGCTACGAAGCAGGTAGTCACATCTGCAAAGGGACTAGGAGTGTTTATGTTTTGTGAGAAAATGTCGGGCTATCCTGATGTGCCGTCCGCAACAACAAACATTAAACTTACTAAGGGCGTAAGCCGCATAGGCGTTGGATTATTATTATTTTCGTATGTCTCCATAACGGAGAACGATAAGCAATCCTGACTGCATGCGCTCAGTTCCTCTTTGGGATGTGTTTCTTGTCGGACCAATATTTTTTCATTCTTTCACTGAAGGCTTTCTTTTCTTCAGCAGTCAAGGCGCGTTTAGATTTTTTTTTTTTTTCTCTCTCTGAAATAACTTCCCATGAGTTCACTTTCTTATTAAAAATCTCTATCTGTGTCGTCTCCCTTAGCAATGCTTGCAGACTTCAGATCTTTCTCCACATCCTTCATCCATGTGGTTGTTGTTTTCAGTTTGTGTATATTCTAAAATTTGTCTTGAGATTCTTTCCTTCGGAAGTCTACTCAGATGTCCATAAAATTTCAGCCTTTTTTTCTTCATGTTTGGCGCTGGAATATTATTATTAATTTTTAATTGCGATGGAGCTAACATTCCGGTGGCGATTCCCGCAGTCATCCATTTATCCCTTTTTTATAAACTTTTTTTTTTTTTTTTTTTACAATTGAAATGTTAAATTCCTCTCCCATTTACTATTATGATTTACAAATTTTAATTCTAAATTCCTTAAATGTTTTCGGAAAATTATTCATCACTGCACTTGGTAATTTGTTCCGATCCCTGACACCCTTACCAACAAAAGAAAATTTTCCCACTCCCTTATGCATGTAATCGAGTGCAAGCTTGTGGTCATGGTCGCCTTTCCCCTTCCATGCACTATTCCTAATTCTTTGACCAATTTCCCTCCCAGCTCCATCATCAACATATGCCTGTACATTCCCAGTACTTCCTGTATTAATGTCAATTCTTGAAATAGATATATGAGTGTGCAAGTGAGAAGGAGAGTAAAGGAAGACGGTATCGTCTGCTGACGTCATCTGTGGTCTTGGCCAATCACAGAAACGGAATTTTGAGGTGAATGACGTATAAATGAAGTGTTCTATAGAAGACTTTGAAATATAATGTTGTTAATTGTTGTAAACAATCTCTCGCCTGTGGGAGCAATGGTTGGTGGTGGGAGACGAGAGACACAAGCGGATTGGCCGAGCGAGTCATGGAGGGATCGCCGAGGTGACTTTGGAACTCGATTTATTTCGACGAGAGAGAACTGGTGTTCCTGTGGAGGATGCAAGTTGCTGCGGACTGTTTGCAGTATTAGGAATTTGTTTAAGCAGTCATTTGATGCTATACTGTTCGGGGAGAATCCTCGTTTCGCCAACTGACTGGTGTAGCCTGATCGACTTACCGCGGCAAAGACAATTCACGTCTGATCACTTTCCAACATGTGTTTTGCCTAAACGTCACTAGACCGCCTTGCACCCTGTGCAAATAAATTTGCATGATTAAGAGACATGTTCTATCGAAGTCTGCAACCTGAATTTAAGTCGTGTCCAATTTAATTATCCTTTTTGATGAGTAATACTGAAGTAACTGGATCCCTAGTTTTATTATTATTATTATTATTTTTAAAAGTGTAAGATGGAACGTATGTTGGAGTTTGAAATGCATACGTGTGTAAGGCGGTGGTGTTTTCTCGCAAATTATTTTGATTGTTTATACAGGGCGTTCGCCGGGAAACGCTACCCACTGTTAGCGCTACAAGGAAGAAACTGCTCCCGGCGAGCGAGCGGTCAGCTTCCGGCATTGTTCGACCGTCGGCCGCGGACTATTTCATAATAATTACGCTTCATAAACTTGTATGTGCTAAGCATTTAAATGTGACGTCAGTTGCGGATCAACAGTGCCATCGTGGACACCCTGCAGGTAGTGTTGCCCAAATGCAAGAACAAGACCAGACTTGGCCGGTCTTGGTCTTGCATCAATACACCTGGTCTTGGTCTTGGTCTTGCAAAAATGCAAGACAAGACCGATTTTGGGCAACACTAGTGTTGCCCAAATGCAAGAACAAGACCAGACTTGGCCGGTCTTGGTCTTGCATCAATACACCTGGTCTTGGTCTTGGTCTTGCAAAAATGCAAGACCAAGACCGATTTTGGGCAACACTACCTGCAGGTACCAGTTGCAAAATCTAATCCTAGGCCCCTAGTCTATTTCTGTAATTTTATGCACCACAATTGTTTTGTACGGCTTTAAGTGAACTAGCTTTGTTACTTTCCAAGCTGACGTCTTAGATACGCCTGCCTACTGCCCTAACTGACTTAATGATTTTTTGGGTGACTGTTCTAGTCGAAAAGCGATATCGTCAATTTTCTCCGCTGTGAGAATACGGTTGACCGACAGTCTCTTTTTGTTAAAAAATGAACCCGTTTCTCTTACTTTTTTTAACCAGACGCAGAATTGTTCATTTAGCTGGCAGTAAAGTGCCAGGATATTAGCGACGAAATTTACTGTGACACTTTTTAAACGACTTCTTCTTCACATATGTATCGTAGAGAAATATTCTTTGTTGCAAACTGTAACATACCATAATTTTACTCACACTCAAACACGGTACAGATTAGTAAGAGTATGAAGCCCCAAACCAGCCAAACCGCAAAGAAACGTTTATTCACAACACTGTTGGGGCAGCGGAGGTGTTAAACAGTGCGGTGATTCACGGCGCCGTGTGACGGGAGTTGCTGGCCCCACTGTCCCAGCAAGTTGCCGACGGCAACAGACTGGGAGGGTAGCGTTTCCCGGCGAACGCCCTGTATTAACTAATGATAAATACACCACGTCCGTGGTCAATTAAATGTCAATTCCTGAATAAATGGCCAGGTTATGGCATCACTAGATTATAGAAATAATTCTTAAATAAATAATCACTCTGTTCATAGAAATATTAAAGTAATTAAAATTTACTTTAATTAGCAAAAATAATTAAAGCTATGGTCAGTACCTTATTACGTAAATTTTAAACATTCTGTTCTAATGTAAACTCTGTTTTCTATCTCAGAATTAGGTAGAAAAAATCATATCCACTGATGGTTTATTCATCGCTGTAGGCTTTTATTGGTTGAGCCAGGTGAGAGCGATATCGCTCGTCGTCTGGCTCGGTCCATTCAGAATAAGGGATGTTGACAACGGAAATATAATTATAACATTTTGGCCAAATTAATGCCTTTAACGCTCGTGTCTAGAACGTAACTATCAGTGTTTGTAGTGGAGGTTCATGAGGAACAAAGAAATAATAATTATTTGATATAACTGCATGTCCAGAAATCGACTTTTAGGTACCGTACTAAACGGAGAATGATGTCTGCAACGTCGTGTTTAAAAAACCGACTCGGTTCCACCCGGTAAACCAAGGTAACAAATAAAGAATAATTTTAACAATACTAGATTTACGGAGTAGTTGCTCTGATGCCCATATAGGGAAAAAACTATTTAATGTTTTGGTAACTAAAGTTTATTTACATGTTCCGCCATATCTTAGCCGTCTCTGACGGTAAAAATTCAATACGCGCTTATAAATTGCCTTGTAAATCCACCTCCCGTGTTCTGCCTATCTCTCCGATCCTCTTGTCGTTTGTTTTTATTCCCTCAGGTTACACGTCGTCCCACCCGCTTGTTAAAATGTCAGATAAGAATATTCATGAGAGACGTCAGCTCCTTTTATTGTAACGTCTCTTAAAGAAAGGGGTTCGCCGCCCTCTTTCTTTTTATTTCTCTCGAGGCTGCGCTAATAACCTCGGGACGGACCCTCGAGACCTGTGGGGGAGCTATATTTGATAAATTAAGCGCTGCGGGGCGAACAGAGCAGCGAGCCACATTGTTAAGTGGCACGTGAGCTTAATCTGCCACCGCCGGCTACGCCAGGCGAGGGAAGCAGCACCGCACCGCGCCGCTGCTGCTGCCACCTGTGCGCCCGAGTTTGAAGCTCATCACGGTCGAGCGAGCGGGTGTGGTGGCGCTGGCGGCGGCCGCACGTCGATAGTAATTACCGCCCGAGCGCAGTAAACAAAGCGAGCGACCGCAGTTCGGCCATTAGACAACCGCAGTGTGGCTGGCGCGGTGTACAGTCTGCTCCGCCTCAGGTACCGTCAGAGATAATGGAACAGCTGTACTGAACAGCGGACTGCGACGCGGATGAAGCGCCACGGCAGTGGCAGCAGGGAACCACTGCACGTAGCTATATCATCTCATAACCTCCCGGCAGTCGAGAAATGGTGCTACAACAGAATGAGGAAAACCACAACCTCTCTCATTATTAAACATAACTAGATGAAACTCATCGTGCCTTTCATAATTGTGTGACACGTCACACAAGAATTTCACTGTCATGGCTTATTATTTTACACTGATCGGATGGAATTGGAAAACTACAGAGAAAGAAAGCACATGTCTGTGCAACATAAATTTTTTAAGAATATTTGAAAGATATAATACTTCCGTAAATTGTTGAAAACCTTTTTTTTACTTTTGAAGCAGGACCAGAATCTGTACCATTGAAACAAGAATAATATAACATTTGAAATTCATTCTATACTTACTGATTTGTGATTTTACGAGTCAACTATTGTACATACTTACAGAAAAATATTTGGGAAAGAACTGATTTTGTTTCTCATCACTAAAACTAATATATGCTTCACAGTTTATTATATGCATATATGCGAAAGCTGAGATAAATCACAATCAACAGCATAAATAGCAAGAAATTGTTTACCCAATCTTTTACGGTACCGTATGCTTAAGGTTGGTAGTTAATTTATTTTCTTAGGTTAGACAATATGTTTAGATTCGATAACAGGAGACTGGCAACAGGAGTGATAAAATTCTGTTCTTCCGTAAGAATAGAAAGAAGGAAACTATATGCATGGGGGACTTAGAGCTACGAGGGCTGTCTGAAAAGTTCTCGGCCTCGACCATAAATGGCAGCACTATCCATGTGATTTTTTCCGTGCAAGTTAGTGCATGTGCCAAACATGCCTGCAAGAAATTGCAATTCATTCTACGTTGTAGTTTGGTCTGTACAGTTGTTTGATGCAGGCACGGTGCGGAGTTTTACCAGAGATGGAAAAAATCGAGTATCGTGCAGTTATAAAATTCTTTGTAAAAGAAGGTTTAACGCCATCCGAGAACCACGGAAGATTTTTAAAAGTGTATGGGGACTCTTCTCCTTTATATTCGACAGTTAAGAAATGGGCTGCTGAGTTCAAACGTGGCCGTAGCAGTGTCGAAGATGATGAACGCGAAGGACATCCGAAAAGTGCAACAACTCTAGAAATCATCCAGAAATTGCATGGTATGGTCTTGGATGATCGACGAATGAAAGTGCGTGAGATTGCTGAGACCGTAGGGATATCATAAGAACGTGTGGGATACATTTTGCATGAAGAATTGCATATGAAGAAGCTTTGTGAAAGATGGGTGCCGCATTTGCTCACTGTTGATCAAAAGCGCATCCGCATGAGACATTCTGAACAGTGTTTGGAGCGTTTCAACAAAAATAAAACTGATTTTGTGCTTCGATTCATAACTATGGATGGGGCATGGGTTCACCACTACACGGCAGAATCAAAACTGCAGTCAAAGCAGAGGACAGAAGCTGGTTGTTCAGGTCCAAAGAAGGCCAAGTCAGTTCCAACGGCAGAGAAAGTGATGGCATCAGTTAAAGGGATGCTAAAGTTATTTTGTTCATTGATTACCTTGAAAAGGGTAAAACAATAACTGGACAATGCTATTCCGATCTTTTAGACATTCTGGATGAAAAAATTCGTGAGAAAAGGCCCATTTTGAGGAAGAAGAAAATCATCTTTCAAGAGGACAATGCACCTGCCCACAAGAGTCTTTTGGCAACGGGAAAATTAAGAGATCTGCATTATGACCTGTTGCAGCATCCACCTTATTCCCCAGATTTGGCTGCCTCCGATTTCTATCTAATCCCAAAACTCAAAAACTTTCTTGCTGGTCAGCGTTTTTCTTCAAATGAAGAGGTGATTGCAGCTATAGATGGATATTTTGCAGGCCTTTCAGAAAGCCACTTCAGGGATGGTATAATGAACTTGGAACATCGTTGGACTAAGTGTATCAGTGTTCAGGGAGACTATATTGACCAATAAAAATGATTTGGTAAATATCAAATTGGTTTTTTTATTTTTAGGCTTAGAATTTTTCAGACCGCCCTCGTAAATAACAACGGAAAAAAGAGTGAATTGACCTGAGAATTATAGTCTAACCGAGCAATGCCTCGGGTAAAGCCTTCCACTGTTTCATGTGTTATAAAAAGACATTTCATATGTGGGAGAAAGAAAGGCAGTTATTGCCGAAATAACGTGAAGACGCAATGCCCATCACCATAGAGGTGCTCTGGTAATTCCGTGAACGTCTGGAGAGAGAGATGTTTTACCCAATAACAAATCTGTTAAGAATATGTTATTATTTTGTTTATAAATTCTGTCGACATATGGAGTGTATCCGGATGGCGGGGAATGAGACTTCGGACCAGATTGGAGCACGCAAGAGGAAACTGGAAGGGAGAATGTCAACATTGAGACTGCGGAGGTGAAAAATGGAGTACCGGTTTCTCGAGGGGTTTTCCTGGCCGGTCGATATACTAAGCTGGTAGCTTAGTAAGGGACCAGACTTTCAGTTGACAAACATTGAAATTTTGACTTTATACTCTGAATTTATAGATTGTCACATAGTGTTGTGTTGGTGAGAACGACTGTTGAGGCAAAGTCTTCGTAAAATCTGCATTCCATTTTTACGTTAATAAGATTGCACATGAGTATTTCTCTCGAAGAAACCACCAAACTGACGCTGAGTGGAGAAATCCACTCGGTAGAGTTTCACTAACAAATAATAAGCTGAGTAAAATTGTCGCATGCACATGTTATGCTTGAGATCGAACTGCATTGATTATACTTCAAATTGAATCGAAAGACTTAAGAAAATGGTGACTATTAGGCCCATATAATATTGCGTGTCCCTTTGTAGATATTTCATAAAGTCACGTGAATATTCTACTGCACTAATGTTTGTAAAGTCGTGTTCAATTTGAAATATAATACTTTCGATGTTGGTATAGCATATTCAGTTCCATAGTTCAACGGCCGTTTGTGTAGGGCGGAGTGTTGTACGATTAAAAATGTTAACTGTTTATTATATTTTAAAAGTAAATACATGGTCATGATGATGTTATAATAAATAGTCAGATTATGCTAAATTTAGCTTTATATCTATACTAATATTATAAATTCGAAATTAACTCGGTCTGTTTGTTACGTTTCTTGGGCTAAACGGCTACTTCAATCGTGACGGAATTTGACAAGGAGATGCTATTTGACATTAGGATGGACATGGGATACCATATTCTGTATAGATAAGAACATATTGTCATTAAATTATGAAAACTATCTGAACTGTGAAAGACAAACCCATAATATCTATATGTTTTTCTAATGCGTAATTACTGAGAGCAATGGTAGCATAGCGCAGTGTGGACAGACCCGTGCCCGTCGAGGTAAAGGTACCAGTGGATCACCCCGTGCCGTACCCTGTCGTCAAGCCATTCCCGGTACCTGTCGAAAAGAAGGTGCCGTACCCAGTTGAGAAGGAGGTACCGTACCCAGTGAAGGTACCTGTGGATCGCCCCGTGCCATATCCCGTGGAGAAACCGTACCCTGTACCCGTCGAGAAGAAGGTGCCATACCCGGTCGTGAAACACGTGCCGTATCCAGTAGAGAAGCAAGTGCCGTACCCAGTAAAGGTACCCGTCGACAGGCCTGTGCGTACCCGGTTGAGAAGCCGTACCCAGTACCAGTGGAGAAGAAGGTACCATACCCAGTAGAGAAAGAGGTTCCGTACCCCGTGAAGGTACCCGTGGAACACCCAGTGGCGTACCCAGTGTACAAAGAGGTGCCCTACCCAGTCAAAGTACCGGCCCACGAACATGGAGGGTACGGCCATAGAAGATAAACATTGGTCTCGAAAAAGTGAAGCTCTTGTTATGTACAGCCAAAGAATTACAATAAATCATTACTGAAACCTTAAAAAAAAAAAAAAAAAAAAAAAAAAAAAATGGTAACGTGCTTGCTTCTAAAGAAAACTCCCGTGTGGCTTCAGGTTCAAACTCCACTAGGAGCAAAAAGTTTTATGAATTGTTTTTCATAGTTTGAGCCAAGCCTAGGATTTTGTAATAAGAATACCATGTTCTGGCAAATATTTGGCGATAGAATAGTGCCCTAAGTGTTTACTTTATTCAGAGTATACTGGTTCCACAGGCAGTTTTTGTGTGATCTAAACTAATAATATTATATATGCGAAAGTAAATCTCCGTCTTTTTTTACGTTTTGACTATAGGTGTATACCGAAATACTTTGTATCATTAGGAAAGAAATAGGATACTTTTTTCCGATATGAATAAATGAGACAGGTTCGACGGTAGAATGGTATATCGACAGCGTTCCCGTCATATTATGCCGACATATCTTAGGTAACTTTCAGCTTTGTGTATCCAATTCTAGCAATCAAATTCTAAATCCACGCGTACGAAGTCGCGGGTAACGGATAGTATGTTTATAAAATCATTTCACACATCTTTCATTCATAATCAGGGTAATATAATTAATGAAATAATTAAATATGAATAATAACTACTAGAAATCAAACAGTATTAAGGTATTTTATATGTGAAGAAGGAAATCACTGAGTTATTTCCTTGTTGAAAATGCTCAAAAATAATAAATAAAAATTTTAAGGAAAATGTTTGGCCCAGTTCATGTAGGAGGAATTTGTATGAAAAGTAAATCACATGTTCTACATCAGCATTTTGAAAAAAATTCAGGCACATTCAGCAAAAGACGAATTAAATTCTACGCTCATATTAACAGAATAACCAAAAGAATTCTCACTCAGGCCATTTCAACGAAAAACAATTGACTAATTGAAATCTGAAAGGATCTCCAGGAAATCGGACTCACAGATGATATTATACAGGACAGATGCAGATTTAGCAGCATGGTCAATAACCACCAATTTGCCAACAATCCATATATTAGAAGAAGAAACACTTGGACGGAGGAACATAGGAAAGACCTCAGCGAGAGGTTGAATAGATTTTGGGAAAAGAAAAAAAATACATCTGGTAAATAAGTTCGATCGCGCTGCTTAGTTGGATATAATAATGGAAGTAGAAGAAATAAAAAGTTTTGGTCAAAGATTAATTTTCACCACTTCTTTTTATGTAGAATCACTGACCAATATTATAATATATTTCTCTTAGAATATTCCACCACACCAAAATCTTATCAGGTGATTATTTCAACAAAAAAAAAATACAGTTCTGTTACGTTTACAAATTTTAAAGTTTCTTGAATATTTCCAAACTTTCTCTAATACCTTCTTTCGTTTACTTGTACGTTGCGCGATAATTATCATGCGTTTGCCATTAGTAAAAATCCCTAACAATTACTGCATATGTTGCACAGTGATTAATAATACACATGTTCTCTTCTGAAATATGTAGTGGCCTATTAACTGCTTCTAACCTAAGCAAATTAATCGATGACTCTCTCTAGACAGTGGAATATCGATGCGATTTACAGTTTTCCTGAATCAGATTAGTGCCTACTATTTATCTTGGTACTTTTGCTTCCCTTATTAACTACTGATCCCACAAATACGGCATTTATTCGCGACGATAACTCAACGTAACTTGGAGCGACTATAGGAAAGTCCTCACTCATTGTCATATAAATTCATACCACAGCCACGCACACACAGTTCTCTACGCTACCAATTGACGAAATGACTTTTCCACGCAAGTACACTTCTCCGCTAATAATTCCCCTTTCAGTTCGCTCTGGTATTTATAACTTCTGTCCAAATGTCTCATTCTGATGCAATTTATCTACACGTCTACACAGTTAAGTTGCAAATGATTTTCCCTAGCAGTGAATTTCATATTGCGACATGCGCGCTAATCACTATACTTAAAACGAAAATGGATTCTTATTGTTCTTAATAAAGCCCTAGAATGAAATATCACAATTTACAGATAATACAGTTTGGTGACCAATGTACACGAAATCATCAAGGCTGTAGAGGACTCAGCATCAGTACAGAATTTTATGAGAGCAGCATACGGTTACACGGCGACTGTACATTTTGCACAGTGGAAGCTCTTCTTTTGGGTCGCCACTTGAGAGTGTCACCACCCACTGAGCCAACATGCCAGTCCTTTATCTCTGACACTTGTCATCCCTGCAATTAGGAGTCTGCTCTCGTTAAACATGCTCCGCGACGTTCTAATAGCAGCCTACACCGAGGATTTCAATAAAAACAGAAATTAAAAGGCTTTTATTCGTTACAGCGTTAAGGGTATCAAGCAGAAATGAGTCAAGCCTAGGAGAGGCAGGACACTTTTACATTTCAAGCGTTTTGTCTCTTCTTTTTCTGATGTTTTAGCCTTTCATGCTTTTTTTTTAGCCTTGGTAAACATTAAAGTGCTTTTAAAAATTCACAGTTTGGCTGTTACCCTTACCTCTTACAGTATTCATTTTCAATTACCGTAAGATAATTGCATTTGGGTTTCATACTATTTGGCATAACGCTCACAGCAGTGCTCATCCCTGACGTTTCCTTCTCTCTGTAACCTATAGTATTAAGATTTAATGATATTGAATGCTACTGGTTTACTGAGCGTGGTTGGTGAACGGTTAACGTTCTGGCCACGCATTTAGGAGGACGCGGGTTCGAATCCCCTTCCGGGCATCCGGATTTTGGTTTTCCATGGATTCCCCAAATCACTCAAGGTGAATGCCGGGATGCTTCCTTCAAAAAGGCCATGGCCGAATTCCTTCTCATTCCTTGTCCACAGTCCCATCCCGTCTATCATGATGTCATTCCCTTATCCCACCTCTTATTCTCAAATGCGGGTGTCCTTTTGGTGCATTATGATGATCTACATATAAAAATTCGAGCCCTGACAGTGACACACGTAAGTTAAGTTATGGCCTGTTTCTCAACATTATTTCTTATGACGACTTTCCAAAGCCTTTATACCATCTGCAGAAAAAGGATTTCTCAAGGGTGACAAAAATGTGTTGCCAGCACATATGAAGTCATAATCTGACTTCTGATGAGTTTCAGAAACTTTTAAAGATTTGGAAATCTCAGAGGAATAAGCTGGGTGAACTGGAAGGTTGAAATTTTAGTCATGGAAATAAAAGGATAGTGACTGGTTACTTTTTCCTGATTGACCAACATGATTTTTTACAATTAGCTTTTTTTCCCCTGATATTTTATCGCAGTTTCTTCACAGGGTTAGTATAATTTGCCTCCGTGAAGGTTTAACTCTTTTTAAGGAAATCTGGGTGCTCTAAACCGATAGAATCTAAAAAAAAATAGGTGCCATAACTTTCCCCGAATAATTAATGGAATTGTCGTTCTTTCTAAAAGTGGGGATGGGGGAAGAGGGTTTTTTTTTTTTTTTCTCCTCATCGACATCGAGGTCATTAGAGGCTGACTGATTTAGGTTTATCAATAATGAAAGTGAAATCATTCAATTTATTGATAATTTTTTTTATAACTACACTCTGTTTATACGTCATACACTACTTTATTCGTAATTATACATCATGCAGCATTTTGTACGCCATTAATTAATATAATATTGAAACAGGTCGGGTCGCATATTACAACTGAGTTCATTGCAATAAATTGATAAATACTTTATAAATACTTTATAGTACTAATTTGCAATGCAGAGATGGGTGCAGAAATATTTAATCATTTCTTAGCTTGTATTTATTTCTTCCATTACTTAAAAAATTATTAATTTCACTTCCAAGAAGTAAATATTTTTATGCGAGTACACGAGGAGATATAGTTTTAAAATGCGGGACTATATTTCCGTTTGTTCCTGAAAGGCAACTTGGTATATGAGGTTATAATCACTAAAACTGATCTTTATAGTCCTCTCCGGAAGTCTTCAAATAAGAAATTAATCGATAAATTTTTATGGTAGTGGTAGCTTGTAACAAAACCGCTGAAAGTTTCCAGTATATGAACTTCATCTTGTGCAATCTATGGTTTTTATTATTCGAATATTAAAAGATTGCTGAATACCTGCCCTAGGTTTCTCAATTCACGTAGAATACTCTTTGAATAGCAAAACCGTTGCCTATCGTTTAACGATCAGTTAATTGTCAATTAATAAATAGCCAACGACCTTATTCAATTGGTCTCCGAAGATTTAAATAAAATCAGGAACAGTGCATTCAATCGCATTCATTTCTTCCATTGCGCGACAAGAAAATATTACTAAAAAAATCTTTACTCATCCGCCCATAATATGTTCGACGCTGCATCTTACTTAACTATTATTCTTTAAGTTCCCTATACTAACACTTCAACTTACTAACTCCCTATATTAACACATCTTCAACGTACCAAATCCTTTTCTCAGTTTCCTAAAACTTCAACTTCCTAAACCGATGTCATAATAATACTTCTTTATGAAACTTGAATATTTGAGCACCAAAATATTATAACATTCCCATATAAAACTCTTTCCGCGATTCTTCAGAAACTGTCGAACTACTATCAAACGTCTGTTCCAACATTGATTTCTATGTAACTAGTTGTGTACCACTGTTGAAGGTCTGATCCTTCCTGCAAATAAGGTTGTGATAAAACGAGGACAGCGACTTCCCCGATGTGAAAATTGTGTTCCTACTGTTGCCTCTCTCAGTTCTGCGGACCTATTTATACCTTTTCAGCGATTCTTCTTCACGTGTTGCGAACGTGCTGCAATATTTAAGAACGAGTGTCGCTTTCATCCCCTCTATGAGATGAGATTACTATTGCCGAATATCTCAAACTTTCATACTCTACAAAATCACTAACAATTCACCTTTCATAAGGAGCTCTTTACGGTGAGTGAGCTGCAGAAAATAGCCAACGAAAAACTTTTGAAATAGAAAATATTTACTCAAAATATATTATCATGAGATAAATATGAATGGATATACCCAAAATAGACAGAGAGAAGGAAAACAGTTAATTCAGTACTCCAAATCTTCCTAATCCTAAAAATACTGAGTTAGGCGCTCTTCGATATCGGCCACCCAAGGACCACGAAAAGTAATCCCGTGCATTCATTTCAATGTTTCTTTTCTTGACCTCCAATAGTTTTTCAGCCTTTCACTTTGGCGTTTCCTCCTTTCTTCCGTCCACATGTTATTACAATTCCTCTTCTCCTTCTCCTGGAAACCCTTGAAATTTTGGATCCTGAAAGTTGCTCTATTTTGTATTAAATCTTCAGTTATTCCCATCTCAGTCGTATCTTTCTTTACTCATTGGATCCACTGGTTGCCCTTCTTACTCTTGTAAACATGGTAGAAAATTCTTTTTGTAAGTCTGTTGTTATCCATTCTCATTATGTAACCAAAAAACTGATTCTCCTCTTTCCGATCGTTTCTGACATCCTGTCAATTTCTTCTTATTTGTATAGGTCCTTAGTCCTCCGTTGTCATAAACTCACCATTTTAAATTTTTAGTGGTCTCCAAATTTTTCTCAAGATTTTCCTTTCTCTTTTCTCTGTCTCTTCTATTTCTTCAGTTTTCATAGAGAACAAACATTCTGAGGTGTGCAGGTTTTTGATTAAGGTGTTGTAGAGTTTGATTTTAGTTTTCCTTGACAGGTTCTTCTTATTGTATCTATCTTTAGTCAGTTGGTATGCTAGTTCTAGTTTTCTTACTCTTGTTTCCATATCAAGCCCATTAATCTGAATTACTTCACCTAAATATTTAAATTTATTGGCCTTGTTAATTTTTCCATACTCTGTGGTTAGTACTGTGGGTGAATCCCTAATATTGGTCATGAATTTAGTCTTCTCAAAAGAGATCTGTAGTCCAATTTTTCCTGCTATTTCTTTCAGAAGGTTTATTTGTTCGAATGCTTTTTATATACTTCTAGAGGTTAGGCTATTTATATATATGAGAAGTCCATTTTAAGTCTGACTTAACAACAGTTACCAAAAATTGGGATTTTTTTTAAAGGTTTATAAGGTAGTACTTTAAATTAAATGTTGGTAACTTTGGTATAATAGATTTCATTTTGAGTGTACGGCAGCCAAACAATATCTGCGGAACCAGAGAGTAATGTTGGCAGTGCTTCTTTTTTTTTATCAGAAAATTTAGCTTTACAGGATAAAGTTGTCTTTTACAAATCATAGCATTCATAGCAAATGTCATGGCTGAGGTCAGCCCTCAGTAACTACATAACAGTGATACAGTAAATATTTTGCGACAATAGTGAAAATAGTAATAAGAACAGTTATTAGTATTAAATCAGCAATATATATATATAACAGTTATCAGTGTGAAAATAGTAGTAAAAAACAATTGTAATGAAATTGATTTAAGATAACTACACTTTTGTTCCTGGAATACTTATAGTTTTTTAGTTTCCAGCACTGAGGATAATCTTGTTTCAGCCGACCTGGGCTGTAGTTTTGAGTTTATATAAGAGTCTAGTATGCCATACTTTGTCAAATGCTTGGGAAACATCGAGAAAAGCAGCCAGGGTATGACGTTTAAGTTCAAAGCTCCTTATGACGTCTGCAACCAGGCGTAGTATTTGATGTGAGGTTGAGTGCATCTGGCGAAATTCAAATTGATGTGGTGGGATGGTTCCCGTAGCATCAAGGAAGGAAATTAGCAGCGTCCGTATTATATTTTCTAGTAATTTTGATAAGGTTGGGAGTAAGCTTATAGGTCTGTAGCTAGAGGGTAGGGAAGGTGGTTTAATAGGTTTATTGAAAACTATGATAATAGCATGTTTCCACTCTATTGCAAAATATCCGGTACAGAGAATGTTGTTGAAAAGTGCTTTGAGATAACTTACAGCCTTAGGGGGTAATGCCTTCAGCGCTATGTTGGATATATTATCATGACCTGGCGATTTTCTTACGGGCAGACTCTTAATTATTTGCCGCAGTTCACTTGGGGTAGTGAATTTGAGACAATTCTCCGCTCCAATTGTCATATGCTGATTGGAATCTTCGACTGTTTTATTGAACTCATGATTTACTATAGGATTCGGTTTAAAGACGTTTTCAAAATGATCTGCTAAAATTTCTCACTTCTCTGAATCACTAGATACGTATTTGTCGTTCCATTTTAAGGGCGGTAAGATAGTGGGTTCCCTGAGAATTCGTTTCGTAGTTTTCCATAGAGATCTATCACCAGGTTCTAATTCCGATAGATAATTTTGATTTGTTTCGTAGCGAAATGAGTTCTAGTATGTCCTGCCTAATTAATTGGTTTAGGAGTCTGCGTTGGTGCGGGAGTCGCTGCCTTTGCCACTGTCTGCGGGTTTGATTTTTGTAGTTGATCAAGTCAATGATTCGTTGCGGTATTCTTTCATGAAGTAACTTAAACGATCCTTTTTGAGTTTTTTTGGCTGATAGTTCTATCGCCTGGTGAATTGCAGTTGTTAGATGTTGTACGCCTTTATCAATGCTGTCTTTAGTGTCTTGCGTAGAGAATGGTAATAGTATCTGATTGAGATTAAGTTCGAATTTACCTGCCCAGTTAGTATCTTTGGTGTTTGTTCTATTGTTTCAAGGCTTGTACTAAATTTTGCTATAACCGGGAGGTGATCTGAATCTAGCTCAGAAATTGCTTCCATATACAGGGTGTCCCAAAATTAAATGGCCAAACTTTGGGAGCGTATTTGTGGCTCAAAAATAAGCAAAACACTCCCTACGAAATTTTTCTTCATTTTCATTTCTTACGGAGATAATGGGAAAATGAAGTTTGAAACGGTAAACTCAAGTAAAGTTCGTTTGAATGGATGTTTATTTTGATTGACATTAAATGTAAACAGGGGTGTACATACCATAGGGCTAGGCGGTACAGTGCATCGGGACCCCACGCTCAGAAGGCCCCTGAGTGCAGCTGAAGGAAGCATCCCGGCATTTGCCTGGAGTGATTTGGGAAACCATGGAAAACCCAAATCTGGATGTCCGGACGGTAATTCGAACCGCCGTCCTCCCGAATGCGAGGCGAGAACGCTAACCGTTGACTGAATGTAAGTAACCAAACACATGCAAGGATGAAAAAACATTAATAAACAATGAAATAAAAGGCAAGTAACTAAACACATGCAAGGATGAAAAAACATTAATAAACAATGAAATAAAAGGTAGAAATGAAACCTACTATTCGATTAATGACGATGTTATTCGAAATTTTGACCTTCCGCGGCATAACAGGCGTAGGAAATACGTAAATAAACCTTAAGCGACACATTAGTCCGTTTATTCGATACGCCATACATCAAGTCAGTGAGTAATGTGTTTTGAGTGAGCACCGTACACAATGCCTCGCACATTTTCTCATACCGATATTGTCTTTGTGTATGGTTTTTGCAACGGTAACGCACGTGCAGCCGTAGGAGAGTATGTGAATCGATTTCCGGGTAGGGTAGTACCACATCGCCAGGTATTTATTCAAACGTTTCGTAGACTTCGTGAGACTGGATCAGCCAGCCTGCACCGAGGAGGCAATGAATTTCAGGTAGCTTTGAGGAGAAATAATCAAGCAGGCAATGGTATCCTAAACCATTTTGATGATCGCCCTGCCACGAGTATTCGGAGAGCGTCAGCCGCGTTACGGATATCACGTCAAACAGTCTGGCGTACTTTAAGAGGCGATAATCGTCATGCGTATCATATCCAAAGAGTTCACGGATTATTGTCTCAGGATTTCCAGAATCGTGTAAATTTTTTTAATGGATTTCTTCAGAGGTGTGAGAATGATAATCAATTTCTCTCGAGTATCTTGTGGACAGACGAAGCTATATTCACAAGAAGTATCAATCAACGAAACTCTCACATCTGGGCTCATCATAATCCACGAGCGGTGAGGGTGACCAACTACCAGCAAGAGTTTTCCTTTAATGTTTTGATGGGTATTCACAATAATCGTCTCGTAGGACCACATTTTTTACCACCAACATTGAACGCACAGACTTTCACGGCTTTCCTGGAGAACGACCTCCCGGCTTATCTTGAGGAGTTCACATTACAGGAACGATTAAACATGTGGATCCAATTGGATGAATGTTCATCTCATTATGGTACAATTACTCGTGAATGGTTGAATGGAAATTATCCATGTCGCTGGATTGGTCGAGGGGGACCTGTACTGTGGTGCGCGCGCTCACATGACCTTACACCATTGGATTTCTTTGCTTGGGGTACATCACAACAGGAAGTGTATTCGGTACCAATAACCTCAGAATGGCATCTTAGGGACAGAATCAAGGCTGCAGCTCAGCGAGTTACCCTACAGCAACACGAGCTGTCATATCACGGTGCAACGCCTGCATTACCATGGGAAGACAACACTTTGAACAACATCTACATTAATGGAATAGCCTGTTTTATTTCTGTTTCTTCCTTTATAATGACATTGTATTATTAATATGTAATAAATAATATGATTTGTTAATTATTTGCATTTTTTTACTGTTACTAGGTTCGTTTATGTTACTAAGTATTTTTTAGATAATTACTTAAATCTATTGTAAATAAAAATAAACAATCATTCAAACGAACTGTACTTGAGTTTACCGTTTCAAACTTCATTTTCCCGGTTATCTCCGTAAGAAATGATAAGGGAGAAAAATTTCGTTGGAACTTTTTGCTTATTTTTGAACCCCAAATACGCTCCCAAATTTTGGCCATTTAGTTTTGGGACACCCTGTATATTGGTAGTGGTGTGTTTTTTGCTAGGGCAATATCAAGTATGTCAGGCACAACATTTCTATTATTAGAAAAGTAAGTCAGCCCATGTGGTGCGACTATATGCAGACCAAGGTTATCTGCAGCGTCAAGCAGTTTCCTACCGTTTGGTGTTGTTGTTCGACATCCCCAAGCTAAGTGCTTACTGTTGAGGTCCCCCATTAATATGATAGACTGCTTATGATCAAATAATGGCACGAGTTGTTGTTGTGTAAGCCTCCGATTTGGTTGTTTATAAGTGGCAATGATTGTTATTTCGGAGTAAATTTTAGCTTGTATTCGGATTCCAGCAGTTTCGAGATCATTGGCGGCCATATAAATCGATTAATGACTGATGTGGTTTTTAATCAGTATAATAGCTACACCGCCGGAGCCTATAGTCGCATAACGTTCTATTATGTATATTTTATATCCAGTGACTTTCAAAGTATCGTTAGAGGTAAGATGTGTCTCGGTTAAACAAGAAATATTAAAATTGAGGCGGCTCATAAATACTGCAGCCGTTGATTTTTTATACCGTACACCGTTAGCATTCCAGGTGAGGAGTGTTAATTGAGAGACGTTGACAGTATTATTTGCCATTTTGGAGGAAACTGGCTACTGACTACATAATAATCTCCTTTATCATGGGAGAAAAGCAGAGATTAGTTCGTGTATTAGTTTGGTCCATGCGATACCATGCTCGGTGTTGTGCTCGTTGTGTGGTACGTTTGTGTCGTAAGGTGATGTGTTGCGGTTTCCTTGTAATATGTTGCTGTAAGAGGGTCGAAAGTTATTTTGTGGAATATGCTTTGAATTTGCTTTATCTTTGTTTTGCGTTATTTGGTCAGCTGTGTATTTGCGATGTCGTAGAGGGGGGAGAATTGTTGGTAAAGACGGAAATCCCAGAGAGGCCAGATTTCGCGGTGTATGCATCTCAGTCAGCTGTCTATCTGAGTTAAGCCCGTTTCGATGTTAAGGCTTCTTGTAACTTTTAAGCATAATTTCTTCATAATATTTACATCCTTTAAAGTTTGCTGGATGTTCCCCACCGCAGTTAACACTTATCGGTTTTGATGTACGCGGGTGATTGCATGAGGAGTAATGGTGTTTCCCATCACAGCGAACACATCGAAGGTAAAGTTTACAGTAGTTTTTTGTGTGCCCACAGAACTGCTAATTTGTACGCTGAGGAATATCTTTTGACTTTCTACGTGGTTCTACTTTAACAATGCAGTGGACTAGTCTATCTAATTCAAAGATATTGGGACAATCGCGATTTTCTTCAAGCTCAACTGCGCAGAGTGGCGTAGGATTCTTATCTTTATTTAGAAGTCTTGTTACTTTGGTCACTGGGAGTTTAAGTCTGATTAGTTCCTCTTTTATTTCGTCATCTGTTAGTGAGTAGGGTAAATTACGAACGATTACTGATAGCTATTTTGAGTCTGGGGCACAAAAGTGTGGTGTTTCTATTTAATGGTGTCAAAATGTTTTGTTAGAGTTCTGAAATCTTGGATAGAAGTAGTATTTATTTTAAGCACCTTTCTTTTAAGTTCGGTTGAAAAGTCATCACTTAACAAATTTTTGTGATCTTGAGTGAGCCTATTTACGTCGTGAAGAAAAACTGGTGGTGTTTTATCTAGCTTCGTCGTTTCAGTTATTTGTTCTATCGGTTCTTCGCTATGTAGGTTTTGGAATCTGTTTTGTGTAGGTATATTTATTACATATCTCATTTCCGGCGGTCCGTTATCTGGAGGTAAGGCACGCGCGCGTTTTTGCTGCTGCTGCTGCTTTAGGCGCGTCGACATCGAGGTAATTAGCGACCGGCGTTTTTGACCGGTTCTTTTCTGTTCACTGACAACATCCAATGGAGATATCAAGCTACTTGCATTACTTGAGCACTGGGGAGGCTGAGGCATATTGTCACTTGTATTAAACTGTACATACATTTGATTCGGCAATGGATACGGCGTAGCGGGATGTTGTGTTGTCCCCGTCGGCTGTGGTGGTTGCGGTTGATGCTGTTGCTGGTACTGAAGCGTCTGCTGCTGCTGCTGGCGATAGTGCTGTTGTTGGAACTACATTTGCTGTGATGATCGATAAGCATGAAGATCTTCGCTGTTAAAAGATTCAACAGCTGTATTTTCATAAAATTGGCGTAGGCCTAAAGCTACGCTGACTGAAGTCATCGCTTCATCATTATCTGCCAAGGTGTTCCGAGACACATGTCTCTGGAACACTACGGAGGGAACTCCTTATTTGAACTGTAGTAATTTAAATCTAAATCCCTTGAGAAAACTCGAACGAAAGCTCTAATATCGATCAGGAAAAAATTCTAATATATCAATTAATTAATTATACAAATTACGAGGTCAATGAAAACCAGTTGCTACCGTAAACAACCAAAGATGATCTGCTGGCAGTGCTAGCTCAGCGGTAGGAGATTCTTAGGAGGATTCAACACAGAGAAGTTGGCGCATTATATCGGCAGTATGAAGCGGGCAGCGGAATTCAAGATATGAAAGAAATTAAAGCACCAAAATGAAAGAGATATATTACATTTTAAATTGAATATATCAAATGGAATTATGTGATCAGTTATTATACAGTTAAAAGGTGTATACCTATAAAAATAGGTGATAATTTCTTTCACTTCACTTTTACGTCTACTTTATTTACGTAAATTACATTAGGCTTTGTAAGACTGGAGATTTTCTCGGCGTTGTAAATGAATAAAATTTTCTCGGGTAACTAGCCAAGTTAGTCCATCGTTTGACCACGACGTTTCGGCGGTCACAACTCTGCCGCCATTGTCAAGTGACTGCAGCAGTCACTTGACAATGGCGGCAGAGTTGTGACCGCCGAAACGTCGTGGTCAAACGATGGACTACATTAGGCTTATCGTAACTGGGTAGTTACAGGATCTAGATCATTCTAAAATAGAAAGAAAAAACTTATTATACTCCTAGACCATTGAGCCGGAAAACTATCTTCTATACAAATGCCTCGTTAACAAAATTTAATTTAGCTATATCTACCGCCTTTTTCTTGAAAATTAAGTAACTAAATGTCAACTATAACATCTGATGAGACTTACTGTCAAAAATCTTAAGACTTACAGAATGTTTGCTGTTCATTTCTTCTAAGCGGTTTTGAATAAGGATTGTGATTACATAGCATATTAAAGGATTTTTCCCAAATCCAATAATGTAAATAGAAGGAAAATCGTTTTGTTGGGCACCAAAGACTGACAAGTCTCTCAAAAACATTTAACAGAATTGGGGATGAGGTTCAATCTTAAAATTACAAAAAAATATTCTTTTCATGATCTTGTAGTCACCTTAAGCAGCTCAAAATAATTCCATGCTCAAAACAATCATTTATTACATCAATGAATTTCTTATACTGTACAATGGATCCCGAGTTTAATAACCTCACAATTTAAATTTAAATATTTAATTATATACATCAGAACCATTATGTATAATAACATATTAGAACGAAATACAGTGTAAGTTAACTGATTTTCAACAATTAATAATTCTCACTATTGCAATTAACAGATATTTCATCACTAATTCCGCTAATATTATCAACTTAAAAAATATCAAAACGATCAGCAATTGAATTAGTGGTTGATATTTATTACCGTTACTATCCGCGTGAAGCTTTTTTAGTGTATTCCAATTAACGCTAGGTTTATAGGCAAATCGAAAAACTTTATAGTTAAATTTATTTTAGCTCTTCATTTTCCGCTTTCTATATACTTTATAATACTTAATTTTTACATCTATTGAATACTGCGTTTAGATTAAAACTGATATACTTTTAAATTATAATAATGGACGAATAAACTATTTTCTTATCTCTGCTATTTTCAGTTTGCAATCAAAATGAATTATTAACGTGAGACATAAAATTTCAAGAAGAAACATATAATTTTCCTAAAAATATTTTTCTGAGAATACAGTTGATACTTAAAAAATCATTGAGATAGTTGCTACTTAGATAATTATGATTTCTCAGCTAATTCTCATTTTTTTCTCTCATTCTCGATTTTCTACTTATTGTAAAGTAGTTCATATTTTTTTCCTTTTTAGAGAAAGAATGGCTTTATCACTCTAAGCTCCATTTTCCCATACTTAGTCGTTATGACACCAACTTTTTCCAGATAATAGTTTTCAGAACAAAGGAAAAACGATTATCTCCAAAACATTAGATTAGTTATTTCGTTTTAACTTCAATATGTTTTCTGCTGCTTTAATTATGGTTTCCTAATCATTAGAATCAAACTTGTTGAATTGTGCAGGAAACAGCTTAATTTCCTTTCTTAAAAATTGTTTCGTTGGTTTTTTTGTAACAGGATCTTTGTTTGTTCAAAAGTCGCTTTCAGGACTTAACATGATTTTCTGTTCCTTCTGGCCTTCTTTAAAATCACGCAATTATGTTTTCTAAACAATTTTGTGACAAAATGCTTCCCTCTTTGCCTGTTAGATACTATTAAAAATTATTTTGTTAATATATTTTCCATCGCCTTATTTACTGGACATAGGCCTATCTACAGTAAACTCAAAAACATCATTCCAACGAACACTACACTTATTCTTGTTACAACAATATTTAATGAAGAATTGAACTTTATTAATAAACTTTGGTGAAATAAATTTTGAAATTGCCTCACAGGCATTAGCCAATAGTAGAAATTCAGAATAAAAGCGTATTCGGCTAAATGATTCCAAAAGGTCCACCTTTCAGTAATCTGCATTTTAAGGAGCTATTTCAAATCACCACGAAATATACATCTTAATTAATCTTACCACAGACAGAAATTAAAATATAAAATAAAACAAATAGCCAGGGAATGTTTTATGCCTAGAGAATATTTAGAGTACCTGATGTTTGGATAGTTAGCTTACAACTAGCTATTAAATAGGAGTAATGTCTTTATTTTGTCATTTTATGTATTTGAATTTGTGTGGTGATGAAGTGTTCAACTGGGCAGATTGGTATTAAATACCCCGAGAATGTTATAGCCTGTAACCCCGAGATGTCCCAGAATTACGCTCCACCCATACAGCTTTTCCCGCCAGTTAAAACCGACCACAAAAAATAAATAAAAAACTGGCGATCGCTCGCTGGGAGTTTAGCGCAGCGCGTCATTCACGTGTTTGCGCAATATAACGCAGTAACATTCCGCCTTTATGAAAACAGGCTCCGCTCGTTTATTTTATTGGATATCTGGTATTTCCATACGGTGTTGCATCAATATTTATCCGCTTCGGCTAACCGGCTGTTCTACAAGATTGGAAATGTGTCAGCGGGGATCCGAGCCATTTCCTGACATTTCACACTTCCTCTGAATTCTGCTGCTGTACCAAATAACAACACGAAGCATATTGTTTGTTTTCCATTACAAATTCTTGTTATCTTCAGTCTTGCATTATAGACTAAATTTTATCAAATGTGAGGAAGTTAACTTTTCCTAAAATTCTGCGGTAGAAGAGACTTACGTAACATGTAAAATCAACGTAAATTTAAATACTGAGATATTCGTACCTAATGCAGTTCCGAGGAATGTCAGCTATGATTCCGGTCGGGTATATTTTAGGAACTATTTCTATCAGCATGCTGTAACGACGCCAGGAAACTATAAATATAATAAAATTGTAGAAAATCGTGTGCATATGTGGAAATTAATTTAAAAACAGTAATTGCAATATACACAACTGTTAATAGAGTCGCCGAAACCGTAAATTTTGGAGTTCCGCCTGTCTGACTAGATTTGTGTTCGCAATTTTAATTGTTTAATAGAAAAAAAATATTCGTTTAATATCATTTGTTGCCTGGCGCTAGAGTCACAATAGTTACCTCGACTGAATATACGCATCGTGCTAGAAGTGCAGAGATAACCACATTAAAACGAAAGTTGGCACTATACTCATTGAGAAGAGATCAAACCTCGTCTTCAGGAATAGTGAGTGTGTGTTTGTACGTATGTGTGTGTATTAAATACCGTAAAATTAGATGACAGCTACAGTCCGGTCTGCAAAATGTCTAGGAATGGTGATAAAACGAGAGTGCTGCGTAACTGTTATTTGATTCTGTGCAATGGTTCACCGCAATATACTACAGGCTATAAACATGGTCTCTCGGAGACATTCCAGATGGTTAAACAAAAAATTGACCTGGAAAGACGAAGTGCTTGATGTCTCATTGCAAATGTTTGGTAATGGCTATCATTCGACGGCTGGAAGATACACCAATTTTCCTATTAATTTTTTGAGCAAGTATCTGACAATAATAAGACAAGTCCTGTTATTCTGTTCTTTGAATCTCCATTCTCTTGAACCCGGTGTAGTTGTTCCGCGTTTTAAAATCGTCCATCATTTTGAATCGACAACAAACTCTTCCTTTAGTCATTTACAGCATCTGATTATAAGAAGAATTCAAAAGATTTTACGTTAAATACTGGACGAGAGTGTGTAAGTTTTTTGTTTTTCCTTATTGCTTTACACCTCGTCGACGTCAAGATGATTCGAGGCGGGAAAGGATTGAGAACAAGGAAATGGAAGGAATTCGGCCGTGGTCTTTTAAAGAAACCATCCCGGCATTCGACTGCAGTGATTTGGGGAAAGCATGAAAAACCCAAATGTGGATGGCCGGACGAGAATTCGAACCAGCTGCCTCCCGAATGAGAGGACGGTGCGTTTCAGCTCAAACATCACGCTGGGTGGCTAGTTAGAACATTAAGAGTTCTTTTACATGAATACAAAACTGTGATTGCAGGCTCCTAAAATATTTTTACAATTGTATTAGCTTTTTACATTAATCGTTTCATTATTATTATTACATTTTTCTCTCTAAGCGCTGAAACGTTTACTGGGGTGTTATGTTAGGAATGATGTCTGAAGCGGTCCTCTTATTGGGACGCTTCATATTCTTTTGGTAACACATGATTGAGCGCCACAAGGACAATTTCGTTTCGCCTGTCTACTGGAAGCTGTTAGGGGACGTCTTTGTGAAGGCGCATTCCCACGATCCCTTGTAAACGAAGGCGAGACGGGACGGGACGCCATGGGAACAGGGCCGCCTCTGTAGCGGAGACGAGACGCAGCTACCCACTCTGAGTCGGTAAACATCACAGGAGTGTGTAGCAGTGCGCTGTTGCCATCGGTTTGCAGCAGCGGTGCGCACCCCTTCTGTTGCTGTAAAGTGCTCTGTGCCAAACGACACTAGGCAACGTGGTGGGGAGGTGGCGGCAAGGTAAGCGAGGACAAACCTGCGGCCCGCGGTCGTCCCTACACTTCGGCTAATGTGGTCCCGTCCCGTCTCGCCTCGCCTACAAGGGATCGTGGGAATGCGCCTTCAGGCATGTGCTGCGAGGGGGCCCCAAGGCCATGCGACCCTCGTGAATGTGCAGGTGTGCATGGAACAAAAGAAAGAATTAGCGGTACCTGCAGGACAGCAGGAACGGCGCGCGAGGTGGCAAACGGGAGTGCAGGGGTGGCCCTGGTACAGATCGGGTGTGTACATGAATGCATGGAAATTATAACACTGTTAACTGATGATAAGCTTAGACAAGTTGTGTGTGTGTGTTTTTTTTTTTTTTTCCACGCGAAAACCCAAGTTTTTAAGAGACGATTGCAGATGGAGCCAGTGAGACGCCATTTGAAAGGATAATTATCGAATGTGTTCCAAACCAAGTGTTCGTCCAGTGTTAAACACAGAGCGACGATTAAATTTTGTTTTGTGTGTGTTGCGCACAGAAGATTCGACAGCGCTGACTTCAATATAAACATCAACTAGATGGTTATTACACAATTTTATTCCCCCAGAACAAACCGAGTCAAAGTGTGGCGCATTGTACACGAAAACCTGTAGAGACTTGTGCTCTCTGATTTTATTTTGAGTTAATCCGACTTTGTTCATAATCTGTCATTTCATTGTTTAGTTAATTAATTTTTTTGTTTGTATTATGTAGATTTAATTTTCTTGTTATATGTGTTAGTTAATTCAAATCACCTTTCCTTATGTTGATAACAATAAATGCAAATGTCAGTATATAAAATTAATATAAATTTACTTATAATTAAAAAAAAACCAGCAAATAATTACATTTCTAAATGTTTATTGCAAATTCTGGAAGGACTCCTTCCATGGCGCCAGGCAAAATTGAACAAGGTGTTTTATATACAAAATTTTAATGACAAAGAGTAAGAGTTATTGATAGCAATCCTCACTCCCGTGTACAGTACTTGTCGAAAAATGGTTTGCACATGCCTTTTTCGTGGCGATTTCCAGTAATTCCTTTAAAGCTTCCTAATGTGAACGGGAATGTAACTGGGAGGTGGCAATAAGCGCAGTAGGCGTGTGCACCCGTAGACAGTCAGCTGTCGCGCGGCCGCAAGTTTGCGCAGACGGTCGTGTGGCGGCGCTGGCCTCGTTGCCTGCCGACTAGCTCGCTCGCTCGCTCGCCTGTGGCTTTTGGGGTCTGCGGCAGGGCATGCGGTGGGGTGAGGTGGGTCTGAGCGCCGGCCGCTGCGGCTGCGGTCAGACCAGGCCACCACCCGGCCCGGCCGGGTTGCGGTCTGCCGCCGTTACCAACGGGACAGTCTTGCCAACAACCTCCAGACAAACGCACCACCGCCGGCCCACTGCTGCCAACTGACGCTCGCCAGCCCGCCTGCCTGCGGTTCGGCGTCGGAACGCCGAGTACACGAAATCTCGCCATATGCTTCACTTCTACTACCCAGTACTGAACTATCCTCTTCATTTCGAAATACAAACAATATAATACTCAAACAGATATTTCATAAATCTTTATTTCTTCCTAAGGTAATATTTTTGATATCGCAATGAAATAAAGATAATAAAATTTATTTTCTTTAACATGTTTCACCGAGCGTAGTGGGTGGATGGTTAACGTTCTGGCCTCGCTTTCGGGAGGACGTGGGTTCGAATCCCCATCCGGGCATCCAGATTTGGGTTTTCCATGGTTTCCCTAAATCACTCCAGGTGAATGCCGGAATGCTTCCTTAAAAAAGGCCATGGCAGAATTCCATCCCGTTCCTTGTTCCCAGTCCCATCCCGCCTCTAATGACCTTAGCCGTCGACGAGCCGTAAAGCACTAAGTAAAAAAAAAAAAATTGTTTCCTTGTAAGGTTAGGTTGATATTTATTTCATCTTGAAGCAGTGTTCTAATCGACCTTGGGACAAATGGATCTAATTTTCTGTTTACTGAGTTCTACACTACTATTTACAAAGTTTTCATTCCATATCGCGCGCCTCGAGTGTGAAATGTACTAAATTTTTCAGAAAAAATTGGGGTGGACTAGATTTATCGACATGGCAATAAACGTTGTACGTGAATAAGTCTTCTCTCTGGCCTAAAATTTTTTGTTCCATCTCTTATAAGCTCTATTTTTTCCACTGGTCTGTGTAGTATCTTTGGAATGGGTAAGAAATCCTACTCGCATCGGTTCTGATTCATCATTCTGAAATCGTAAGATATATTTTTTTTTTATTAATGTTCTCAAAGCTGTATTAAACTTCACAGTTCCATTCGATCTTGCTTTAGAATGAAACTCTCCCAACTTCTCAGGTTTTTGGTGAGGGATAAATCGGCGATTGTATGATCTCACATAATAATAATTTATTACAACGCACCGGAATCAGGTTAATGGTTCAGAATAAATAACCAAAGTGGCGAGATTTTCACCAAGTATAATTAGAGTGCATTTCTCGAGAAACGTGCCCAGAAACGATTTCCGACACTTTCACATATGAAAGAATCACCGCTAGTTTATCGCGCACAACACTTAAGCGTTCCTGGCTGCCTAGGTAAAAGGGGCACTCTCGTTTACAATGCGTCAGTCAACCCAATTTTCCGAAGGCCCTTTTGTCAGTCCACCCGCCTTCGAAGCCTTAGACATTGCACCTCCATTGTTGAGAAGAAGAGTTGCAGCCTTACAAGCTAATGTACAAGAAAATTTTATGGCACCGCTCATAAATCCTCAGTCCCACCAATATCTACCGATCAAACCTTTCCTTGAAAATCTAATGCCACTATCAACGTTGCAGGTATTTCTTACGTTCGCACTTCACATTCCTCATCTCACAACTTCTAACATTACGCCTTACATGTTCATCCTGAAGGAAACACTCGTTTACAGACAGTCCTGTGCGCACAGGGCTCACTCAGCCAATAATAATCTATTGCAGTGATGCATAATCGATGATGAGATAACATCATATTTCCCGTGTAGGCTCGATCCATAACTGTTCGCAATGTAACATGCATTTAATTGTTGACTGTTGAGCTCCGATATACGAAGTGGAGGGTGTTTAGGTAAAGTTGGGCGGTGAATAGCTTGTACAGAGGACGAAATAGTACATATTCTGTGGAGATAACTGAGATAGAAGTTCACAACTCGATTACGGGTTATAGGTAATCACTGAAGCTACCAACTTGTAGAATATTAAGAGTCGTCTGCGAGATCCGACCGTCCAACTATAGGTTTCCATTGTTACGCGAAATAATTCCAGGCGAATGCCGGAATAGACTCTTCAAAAGGCGATGGCCGAATATCTTCCCATTTTTTTAACCCAGTCCTTTCCCACCCCTAACGACTTCGACGTCGATGAGGCGCAAAACCTTAAGGCAAAAAAGATGTTGCGAGTAAAGAAAGTATTAACACCTCTTCCTGACAATTTTTTACTCTCTAAGGAACAGCAAAAATGAAAAAGGTATTTTTATTTTTTTCCTTCGGAAAGAGAAAATTTGGCGCCCCGCATTGGGCGTAACAGTTTGAAATGTTCCCTACTCGAGGAAAGCGACTTCTTGACCATACTGTTACTATCATAAAAATTCAAGATGAATATTATTAATAATCATCAGTCAAAAGCTATTCACATGGACTTAATAGGACTAATGAAAAATTGGCGTACACTTTAATTAAATTCAATAAAACTTGAGAATGGCGAAATTTACAAAAAGATGAAAATAATTTTATTATTATTATTATTATTGGCGAATTCTCCCAATAAATGGAAGACGGTAAGCAAAAGACCCAATCAAATTTTCTTCGAGTTCTTCTTATTGTTCCAATAGGCTTTCATTCTTTCCGAGAAAGATTGTTTGCGTTCTTCCGACCACTTTGGTCTGTATTGTTTTTGTTTTGGTTGCTAAGTTATAACTTGTCATTTGTCTACTTGTGTCTGAAGGTGTCTCTTTCTAAGATGTCTGTTGCTCCTATGCTTGCACTTTTAAGATCCTTCCGAATTTCATTCAGCCAAGGTGTTGGATTTTTAAGTGAACTTACATAATCTATTATATTTTTTGTCAATCGACTTCCTGGTAGTCTCTGGTAACCAAAGAATTTTATTCGCTTTTCTTGATGTCAATTTCGATGTTTGAAAACTTTTCTGTTGTTTTGATTGATTGTAGTCTGTAACCATCTTTAGTGAGTCTTGCTCCTAGAATTTTTCTAATGATTTTACTTTTTTAATTTCTTCAAGGTCATGTTTTCTGTTAAGTGTTAATGTTTCACTTGCATATAGGACTGTTGGTTTTATGACTGCGTTGTAATGCCAAATTTTCGTCTGTCTTGACATGGATTTTTTGTTGTAAAGATTTTGGACTAACCCTAATGCTTTTTTTTTTTTACTTTTTGGAAGCGATTTTGCTGTAAGATTTTCTCAAGGCCTGTCGATTCGATGAATTCTCCGAAGTATTTAAAGTATGGGACCCTGCTGATTTTATCGTATTTTGTTCTCAAACTTGCTATTTCTGTCTTTGAACATATCAATTCAGTTTTCTCGAATGAGATTTGTAATCCCACTTTTTCTGCACGTTCTTTGAGTGTCTCAAGCTGTTTGATGGCAGTGTCTTCATCTTTTGCTAGTATCGCCAAATCATGTGCAAAAGCGAGGTATGGTATATAAAGGTTGTTTTTGGGAAAGCCAAGTGGAATTGGTTTCCAATACTTACATTTTTTGAGTTCTTTCTCCAATTCTTCCATAACTTTGTCTAGAATGACATTGAACAGAAAAGGGAAGAGAGCCCATCGCCTTGTCTCACACCTATTTGAATGTAAAAGGGTTATTTTATTAATATTTTTTTAATAAAAAGTCTCAGAGCGACTTGAGACTTCCCAGGGTTCATTTACTAGGTAGTTTTCATCGCGAAGGAAGTGTTACCGTTGTCAGAGGATAACGAGGCCACCTTGCAAACCAGAGTGTCACCGCAGGAGTCGCTCATTGTCCGCGGCAGACTGCCTCGCCTGGCCCGCGTCGCTCACCCAAGTCTCATACTGTCGAGACGGTCTGGTGAGACTTCATTCAAAATTACTTGTCGCTGCGTCAGACGTTCTTCTCCTCAGAAGAAGATTCTGTTCTCTCCACATTTCGACGGTGCATATGTCTCTCGGTGAATCACAGCTCCACCAGCGAAACCATTTATTCCTTAGGCTCAACGTATAAACAAAATATCCAAAAGTTAATAATATTGCTAGCGAGCGCCATCAGGGGCTGAATTCTTCGAGCATGTCACTTTACTAGGAAACCGTAACAAGAACGACGTCGGTCGCCCGCCACAAGTTAACGATTTCTGTAGCGTCAGTAGTTTCCAATAAACCTTATAGTTTTTCCAAAATGTGCCAAAACGGAAGGCGAATCATAAAAATGTTTATCGTGGGCAATTAATCCGTTGCAAAGCCGAGCCATGTGGAGTGTTCAGTCACCCACAGGACAGGTAAATCTGTCTCGCTTTGTCCTTTCACGTAGTACTTTTCGTTGTACTCCATGCCGCACCGCCAAAACCTAACAAACTCTATACTGACATTCGGTACCTAGTAGCACTGACACTCTGCAATTAATAATTTATTACAACCACAATAAAATGGAAGAAAAGTGTAAATATTCTACACTTTTAATTTTTTGTTGCTTTACAGCTCATCGACGTTGAAGTGATTAGCGCGGAGAAGGAACTGGTTTCAAGGAACAGGAAGGTATTCTGCCACGACTTTTGTGTACGAACCATCCTGGTGTTCACCTGGAGTCATTTTGGGAAACTATATAAAACAGTAATATTGGATTGAAACGCGTCTTCGAATGCCAAGGTGGAATAATGCTGTTCACCCAACATGTTGGGTATATTCTCTCTTTTGCAGTGAAGAAAAAGTATATTAATTTTTTTTTTTTTCCCATTACAATATCTAAACTGCGATATACAGACATACACTTTTTAATATATTAAAAGAATCCAGAGTAGACACCACACCAAGAGAACTAAACAAACAAACATTTACTGCCTCAAAAGTTAATAGGAAGGTTAGGAGGTTAAAGAGGTTGGTAAGACGAGAACATAACAGAGTTAAGAGACAGCAGGGAATATTTAAAACAACTAAACAAGGGCTTAGTAATAGCTAAGAAGGTGGGTGAAGAGTATTATCAGTGCAGGGGAACATTGACTGGTGCATCTAGAAATTTCTATGGCTATGTTAGAAAACTGAGAGGAAGGGAAGGTGTTGAGCAAAAACTCCATATCGATGGAGAAGAAGTTACTGAGGATTTGAAAAAAGCAGAGATTTTGAATAACTGGTTTAGTGAGACAATTAGGGACAATAAATCAGAAACGGGAAGTGTTAAATCGGATAACGAACTTAACAACACAATTAGAAATGAGCAGGCCAAAAAATTTGAAATTTATCCTGAGAATATCTTGAAGGAACTAAGATAGCTGAAAAAAATATAAAGGGGCTGGTATAGATAATATTACTACAGATGTCTTAAAGATAGAAGGATGTAACATTGTAACTTACCTTGAAATAGTATTTAAATTGTGTCTGGATATTTGCTGCTTACCAGAGGATTGGAAAAGTGCGATAGTAGTGCCGGTACGTAAATGAGGGGTGAGAAATAGAGTAAAAAATTACAGGCCAATCAGTTTGACATCAGTGGTATGTAAATTAATTGAGAGATTGATATACAACCACATCAGAAATATAAGTGAGGAGCGTAAGTGGTTTTCAAGTAGGCATCATGGCTTTATGCAAGGATATTCATGCTAATCTCAGTTGGTGGGATATATGCAAGATATTTCGGATGAAATGGACAAGAGAGACCAAATTGATAGTATAGCAGTAGATCTTTCAAAGGCTTTTGACAGAATGAGCCATAAAATGGTAGTAAATAAGGTAAAAACTATTGGAGTGCATGAGAAAGTGATTTGCTGGGTAAAAGAATTTTTAAAAGGTAGAAAACCAAAAGTTATGGTAGGAAATCCAGCATCAAAAGAAGTGGCTGGAGCCATTGCTATTCATTATTCTAATGAATAATTGTGTTGACGGTTTATTACCAGAAATTAGATTGTTTGCAGATGACGTAATGCTTTATAAAAGGATCAAAACGGTAGATGACTGTAAACAGCTGCAGGGTGATGTGGACAGGATATCTAGTTGGGTTGGTAAACATGGGATGAAGATAAATGCAAAGAAGAGTCAGCTTATTAGATACGCACATAAAAAACTAAAGGTTTATTACGATTATAAGGTGGGGAAAGAATTGCTTGTTGAATACTTAAAATGTAAATACCTTGCCTAACATTTGATAACAAAATCATCTGGACAGATATTAGGAAAAGAGTGATGAATAGATTTACGAGAGAAGTAAAGGAATTGGGTTACAAAACTTTGGCCAGACCATTGCTTGAATATTATAGTGTAGCATGGGACCCACATTTTGCATATCAAATACAGGGGTTGGAGAGGATGCAAGAAAGGGCTGCCAGATTTGTTTCTGGAAATTACCGCAGAACGTAATCAGTAACAGATATGATAAAAGAGCTGGAATGGGATTCATTGGAAGACTGGAGGAGGGTGATGAGTGTAATGGGAGCGTGCAAAGTGTATATTGGTGACGAGGCGTGGAAGGACATGGTTCTAAGAATTAGGAGTAACACATGGAAGGGAAAAGATGACCATGACCACAAGCTTGCACACAAGGGTGTGGGAAGATTCTCTTTTTCAGGTAAAGATGTCAGGGATTGGAATAAGTTAGCAATAATTGACCAAAAACGTTTTAAGAATTGAAAGTTGAAATTTGTAGAGGGTGAATATAGGTGGGTACATGAAATGGGGAAGATGGGTGTGTATGGAAATCGCTACCGGAGCGTGCGCTCCATTGCAATTAAATTAAATAAATTAAGAGTTATGTTCTTGGCGAAATATCTCAGTTTTTGAAATCATGAGAGGAAATCAACAAGTAGATGGACTACTATACCTTTTGTTCGATCTTGTTCTGAACGAAGTAATCAAAGCTGGGAGAAAGAAGTAAAAGGAATAAAAATTAGCAGACTCCTCAAAAATAAATCTGCAGTTTTTGGCCTTTGCAGATTATTTGGCAATTCTCTCTAACACGCAAGAGATAGTCTAGTCCCTTGAAGAAATCCGTGAAATTTCAGCAGTGACTGGTCTTCAATTCTCGTATGCTAAAACCCACTATATGAAAGTATCCTCTGGGCACCATGATGGATAACCTACGAAAACTCGATTTGGAAACATTTCTGAAGTATTTAAAATTCAGATACTTAAGAGAAATTATTCAATCTGAAAGACTAACTCACAAAGCAACCAACGAAACCATATCTGAACTACAAAAACCACATATAATCATCTGGAACAGATACAGCAAGAAGGCAGTACCTCGAAATGCGAAGTTAAGACACTATAACAGATTAACCGAAACAGAAGCATTATGTTTTGATTATTTGAGGCAAATCACTAATTAATAAAGAAATTGAAAATTCTAAGGATAATCGTCAGACCAGTTTGTACAGGAGTAATTTGATTGAAATGAAATCTCATGAACAGTATGAGCATTCTGAGAAAATTACAGACACATTAAGAAAAAGACGAACCAAATTCTATGTCCACTTTAGAAGAATGAATAACAACAGACTGCCCAAGATAATTCTGGACTTCGCCATTTCAGTGAACTCCAATAGGCTACTTGAAATTGAAAGGGACCTCCAGGAAATTGGAATCACGGGCGATATCATACAAGACAGATGCTGATTCAGTTGTCTGGTCAGCATGCATCTATTTACCAACAAACCATATACTGGGTGAAAGAATGCCAGTAGGGAGGAACGTATGCGAGAGAGTGAAGAGATTTTGGGGAAAAAAGAAAAACACATCTGCTAAATAAGTTAGATTGAGCCTCTGAGTTGGACATAACGACAGAACAAGAAGAGAAACTGTAATAAATAAATATAATCTTAATCAATCCCTGCTTAATAATATTTATAGTATATTACAAGAAAAAACTGAAAACAAATTTTCTTAGTGTCTTGCTAATAACAGAGTTCAAATCACGCTTGTTGAAAGTCGCTCGGAGCGAGATCCGGGCTGTATGGAGAATAATGATGCCATGCTGGTACGGCCACTGCTATACTCGTCGGTGACGTTTTCTACTGTATACTGGCCGCAAACTTTCGACTCCATTCTGTGACATGCTGACAAGAAATTACATCCCTCTGTGAACCTCCACCACCTGCTGGTGAATTTCAGTCGCCCACAGAAATGGAATAGCTGAGCAGATTTCTACGCGAGACCAGTATCCGAAACGAGTCGCCATTTGTGTTTACCTACAACTAGCGCTGTAGGTGGCGGGTGGCTGAAACTATACACAGTTGCCAACCGCATAGCTTAGAATTACCGCGCAAAACTAATATCTCTGTAACGGATGACGCTCCAGGAATATCAGCCTTGTAACGTTAGTCTCTGATCAGGATCACCTCTTTTATTTACATTGTTGGTATTTGAATTCAGTACATTGTGTGAATCCAACTAAGGGGAGGGTCTATTAATTACGTGAGGTGAAATAGGGGTGAGCCGTCCGGCGAAATTTCAACAAAGGGTGGAGAGGGTGGGAGCTGGCAGAAATCTCACGTCATTTAATTTCTTAAAGAACAGTAGAGCTGAAAAAAAAAAGATCCACAAACTACTTGTGACGTCACACGACGTTAGGAAGCGGTGGGGAACTCAGTTATGATGTAACTTCCTGTTACCTGAACGCGTGGTCTTAGAATTTTGTTGTTAGAATTGGATATAGAAAGCTGTAAGTTACGTGAAAGATGTCCCAAAAAACAAAGATTCAGGACAATACGACGGGGAAGTCATCACCATACCATTCCACTGTTTAACCCATCTCATGAAGAGGATCAATTTACAACGTGTTTAAAAAATCAACAAACTAAGGAGGGGGGGGGGGTGTTAACTGTGTGACACTACCTACTACAGTACCTTGCGAGGTTTCCTCTTTGTAGTTGATAATTAAAGAATTCCTGGTTGGCCTTGCCAATCATTCCAGGTTCTTTTGTAATCTGTTCTATAATTGATAGCACGATCTGACGATATGTGTGGCTCCAGGATATCGTCTCTCACGTTTTTTTTTGCTATCAACTCGCACATTAAATTTAATTATATATCTTCCCTATAAAATCAGCTGCTGTTTATTAACACATCTTAATAAATTCAAATAATTACACTTCTCGTTGATACATACATAAATCTCATATAACAATCTCTTTCTCCTTGGCTGAAACAAAACAACACACTTACAGCCTGCCAACTTCAACATATCAAAACATATTACGAAAACTTAAATTTACCCCCTTATTAGTTATTACACAGACTACTATACTGTACGGCCTTGTATTAAAACAATACATTCATATATTGCTTAAATTGTAAGATTATTATTATTATTTAAATGTCTGATGAAGTGGGACCTCACAACCTGCGGCAGATTTTTATTTGTGGTTCAAAATTATGTCACTTTCCGGGAACATCTTATGTTTTGCACACAACGTTTCTGGTTTCACTGCCCTTTGCTGAGACATAACCTATGGGAGCTGGAACCCGTAAGCTAGCTAAATATACCTGCCCACGGGAAAGAAACGTCTTTTCTAAGTGTATCCCTGCTATAGTGGTGTTATTGATAGTCATCACATCAGCGCAAATCCACATCTGTACTGCTATATATAATAAGTTGTGTCTGTACGGGAAATCTACCAACAGATCATACACAAACTGACTGAGGAGAAACAAAACCTGAGCAACCAATGTAACCTTACAGAGACTCACACACGATATCCGTCTGTCTGTCATAGTTCGGTTATTTTTCAAAATCTCATTACAAAATGTTTTATTTACCAAAAATAATTATTCTACACCTTCCCTAACGATACATAGTATTTCCTCGTAAAATTTTATCAAGATCTGTTTAGTTGTTTAGTCGTGAAAGCGTAAAAAACAGAGAGATAAATTATTAGTTTAGATATCACGCTGTTTTTAATATGGAAAGAAAGGGATATTCAGGTAGACCAGCTATATCATGCTATATGCACATGATATAGATTAAAATGTGCGGTAGTTGGTGGATCTGAAGTGTAGAAGCAGCGAGAAAGAAGCCGAACAAGCTGCGTCCCGTCCCGTACCGGGAACCATGTCGTGTGGTAGTGTTTATTACGTCGGCAATTAGCCGCGGGGGCGGTTTTGTATATAATTAAGACGGAGATGGCCAGCGCGGCTGCAAATTGCTCTCCCAGCCGCGAGGAAAGCGCTTCGTGGCTAATTTGTTGAATCAATGAAAAGCCATTAGCACCGGTGTATCACGGCGCATATATGATTAACGCAACACACCCTGGACACAAAATACATACGCCCTGCCTCACCGCAAGCTCTACATTACACGTTGATAAATAATTGTATTAGCTCCATCGATGCTCTGTGAAATCACATTACGGGCTGCGCACGCAGCAGGTAAAATTGAGCCGCACCGCTGTCACGTTGATTGCTAATTAACCGTTATTACATTTTTTGATAAGTTTTGGTGGTCGCGCAGAAACCGAGCATAGCCTTGGGACTGCAGATTTGCGGTCTGCGGTACGCATGTAACGCTCTGGTTTTTTAATAACGATTGTTTAAGTGCTCAGAGTGTGAGCTTTTTTGTTTGTTTTTTGTTTATTTATTTTTTAATAAATCGGTGGCGATGGTTATGCTACTTTCATCTATAAATAGATGATAAGTCTAAAATTTACTGCAGGGAGTACTATTAACTTATACACTTAGTTGGTTCACTATTGTTTCAAAAGTTACCTAACTATCGGACTAGTTTAAATTCTCCCTGATTTCCTCACACAAGCAACATTATCATTAAATAATTTCGACAAGTTTCTCCTCATATCAGGTCGCACGACAAGTTCGCTTCCTTACGCTAAGACCGACCATGGTGGGTTAACGGTTAACGTTCTGGCTTCGCATTGGGGACGACGCGGGTTCGAATCCCCGTCCGGGCATCCAGATTTGGGTTTTCCATGGTTTCCCAAAATCACTCCAGCCCAATGCCGGGATGCTTCCTTCAAAAAGGTCATGGCCGAATTCCTTCCCGTTCTTTGCCCCAATCCCATCCCGCCCCAATGACCTCGCCATCGACGAGGCGTAAAGCCCAGGCAAAAAAAAAAAAAAAAAAAAAAAAAAAAAATTGTCAATACAGTCCCGCCTCAGACCCACATAGTTCCTCCAACAATATTCAATGATTTCATGCCATTCACTAAATGGGACTCATAAGGGTGATTCCCTGACGTCCTGAAGTATTTGAGTGTAACATTACAAATCAACTTGAAATGGGACCTGCACATATATAAACTTTATTCCTATCTACAGCTAATTCTAAATTGCGATTCATGGGTTATATTTCGAAGAATCGTAACGCTCAAACAATGGAGATAGGATATAAAGTTCTTGTGCGTCCACATTTGGATTACTGTTCTGGAATTTGGGATCCGTACAGCAAAGGAGACGGTAGAGAAAGTACAGAGAAGAGCCGCTAGATTCGTTACTGCTTGCCAAAGTCCTTACTGAATTGATACTTAGATTGGGCTGGGATTGCCTGGCTTACAGACGACGTAGATTTCTTTTGAATTTATTAGTGAATATTTTATTTCATTCCCTCGTGCTATTAAGGATTGAAATGCACAGAGTTAAGATTAGTTTTGGCGCAAAGCACTCTCTGCCACTTACAATATTTTTGAATTGCAGAACTGCATAGTATGGATATGTATTTAGAAAATACATCACAATTTGTCCTAAAATGGGTGCCAGACTGAAACAACTTTTTTAAGAATTTCATAGTTGGAAGTTGAAGAGGACAAACGGAGTGAACATGAGGTTTTGTCTAACAACTAAATTACAGCTCATAAATTACAGCAATAGAATTTTGTAATTTATTTATTTATTATATTTGTTCCATAGATCCTTGTTGTTGAAAAGCCTTTGGGATGTATAACATGGCAAGGTTAATACATATACAAGAAAGATAAATAGTAATTATAGTGTAAAAGCATCATATGTTACAAAAAAGTAAAAATTAACATTAAAAGTTACAAATTTATTACCAACCTCATGCTAAATACAATTGGTTCTTTTATACAAATTCTTGGATGAAGTAAGAGTTGACAACAATATAATCTCCCAGTTTTCTTTAAATCCTTCTTTGTTATCTACAATCTGTTTTATGCCTTTAGGATGTTTTTAAGGAGATGTATTCCTTATCGTACTAATAACAATAACGTTTAGGTGCTGTACAAGTTATTTTTGTTTTTTGTATTGAAATTGTGTAGCAGTAAATTTGATGTAAACAAATTAAAATGTTGTATGACAAATCTCTTAAGAGAATATCTATACTGAGAAGTCATTATGAGAATATTGAGCTTTTCAGAGAGTTATCTGCAAGATGTTCTTTGTTTTACACCACAAAACATCGTATTTTTTTTATGTAATGAAAACTTTTTTTTTTCATTTTGTGGAGAGTTTCCCCAAAAAATTGTACCATACGAATGAAATAAATGGAGTATAACTGTTTAGTCAATTCCAGGTATGCAGTTAGAAAAAGTATTTATTGTTAAGGTGGTATTACTTTTTCGGTAGCAATGAGGTATGTTCCTTTATATATTTGTATGCCAAGGAATTTTATGCCTTTTGTTTACAAAATTTTGTTATTTTTATGATTTATATGACAATCTTACTGCGCATAATTTTTTTGTTAAACCTTATGTAATGTTTACTTAAAACAGTTTGCATTCAGTTCCAAATTACTGTTTGGTGAAATTTTACTGAATTGCTATGGAGTGGATGCTTCGGCGTCAATTTCCCTAATTATCTAATTAACTCTTACTTATTATACTATTATCTCATGTACTTTAAGTGTTAAATTACTCCACCCATCTACTTTTGCCATTTACGAATTTTAATTTTAATTTTAAATTCCTTCAGCGTTTTTGGTGAATTGTTGGTAATTTATTCCAATCAATGTTGCTCTTACCCACAAAAGAAAATTTTACTACTCCCTTATGCATGAAATAGAGTGCCAGCTTGTGTCTATGGTCATCTTTTCCTTTCTAAACATTACTCCTATTTCTTCGAACAATATCCCTCCAAGACCCATCATCAGTATATGTCTGGTACACTCCCAGAACTCTCTTCACTCACCCTCCTGTCTTCCAGTGACCCCCAGTCCAGCTCCTTTATAATATCAGTTACTGACTGGATCCTGCGATAATTTCCACAAACAATTCTAACTGCTCTCCTTTGCACGCCTTTCAACTCTTGTCCTTGATACCCGACAAGAACTCCACCACTATATACAAGCAATGGTCTGACCAAAGTTTTGTAATCCAATTCCCTCGATTCTCTCATAACACTCTCTAATAAATGAAGGATTTTGTAACCTTTTCCTTCCCCCTGCCCAATGTGTTCTACTCAGTTCAGTCTGTTATTAAATATTATACAAAGATAATTACACTTCAAGCCTTCAACAAGCAATTCTGTCTCCATGCTATTATCATAAACAAACATTAATTTTTTTTATCTGTGTACTAATAAGCTGACTCTTCTTCATCCCATGTTGACCTACACAGGTAGAGATTCTATGCACGTCTCACTGCAACTGTGCACAGTCTACTCCCATTTTGATCCAATGATATACCATTATGTCACCTGCAGGCAATCTAAACAATGAATGATGAACTGCAACGGTACCTATACAATACCCTGTGGCACTCTCATATTCACTGCTACCTCTTTTGATACAGCATTGCCTACCACAACACTTCGATTTCTGCCTTTTAAAATTCCAAGGAAGTCACTATTTCATCCACTCCTATAGTTTTCAACTGATTTAGAACTATTTTATGGTTCACTCTGTCAAATTCCTTTGAAAGATCTAGTGCTACACTATCAACATGCTTATAACACACCATCGTTGTAAAAAAATATTTCAAGTTAAGGTACAATATAGTATACCACTATCTTTAATACATCTGTAATAGTATTATCTACACTGATACCTTTGGATTTTTTTTTTTTTTTTTAGATTTCTGAGTTCCTTTATAATTTCCTGAGGATCTATTTCAAATTTTGCAGTTTCCTTCCATTTTATTTATATGGAGACACTCTTCTAGTTTATTATTTATTCCCCCCATGCCTGGATGATAGTCCCTAAAGGCTTCATTAATCCTGTCATTCAATATCTCTGCCACTTTCGAATCTTCAGTGACTTTTTATCCAGTCTTATCTACAATTATCAGAACACCTTTCCTTCCCCTCAGTTTTCTAACATAACCATAGAAACTTTTAGATGCATCATTCAGTGGTCCCCCTGCACCAATAATATTTCTCCTAAGCCCATCTTTTGCTTCCGTCTTTGCTCTTATTAATCGCTTGCTTAGTTGTTTTAAGTATTCCCTACTGCCTTCCTGTCTCTTAACTTTGTTATGTTCTCTTCTCACCAACCTCTTTAACCTCTTCACCTTCCTCTTGTTGTTTGGAGGTTCTGTACTTCTCTTTATTTTCTGCTTTGGAATAAATATTTTCTCACCCTTTTTTATTATGTCCTTGAACTCTTGCCACTTCGCCTCGACTGCACTTGTGCCATCCTACCATTTGTTGAACCTTCCACTGAAATATCTCTTCAGTTGTAAAATCTGTGCCTTTTTTATAATTGTAGTGCCTATTTCTCCCTTTAATTTTGCCCATTGATTTACTTAATCGCCTAATATCCATCAGAGCTGCATTGTGATCACGTATTTTTTTTGTTACTTGACACACCACAAGATTTTCATCAGGTTTTATTTAGAAGATATCCAACATGTTTTGTTCCTTGTGTCTAGCACTTATTTAAAGCATCCTTCCTTAGTAAGGTATTTGCAAATCTCTGTTACTTTGTGTTATTAATCTTATTTCTGTCTCCATACTATAGTCATAAACAAACATTAATTTTTTATCTGTATACTAACAAGCTGAGATGAAATCAGGTAAATTTAAATTTCCGCCAATAAGACTATTCCACACTCACCTTTGAACTTTGAATGTGAATTTAGTTTCTCCCCAAGAGCATCATCTTCATCAGTATTGATCATCTACATACTACTGAAAGCAGTCATCACCCTGATTTTTCTTTTTTGTTACCCCAGTAATCCATCCCAAGCAACTCATAGTCATGATGTATGAACACCAGAGTTCTGTAGTAATCTTTGCTAACCAATAGAAATATCCCTCCACCAATTCTTCCTCTATCTCTGCGCTACACTATGTAACCATAGGGAAAACCTCCTTGTCTAGTAATCCTTCTTTAACTAAGATTCTACCCTTATAATTGCTTATTAGTTCGTGTATCTGTATTAACTTTCCAAATTCAATTACTATGTTCATTATACTTCTACAGTTTACCAATAACACTGTTATTACTTTCTTTGCGATATTTTCAGTTTTGTTATTCCAGTTGTACCCTCGTCTATTATTATTTCAAAACCTTATCTACTTCTTTAGAATTAGTGATTTTTCCATCGTGCATCCATTTGATCACTTGTTTTTGTCCACACACCAGCATCCTCTAACCTAAAAAACGGTACAGTTCTGACCCCTGAACTAACATTATTTATCATTAACAAAATATTATAAACTTTACAGTAATTAAGGGTTATGGAGATTTAAGTAATACAGAATAGTTCAGAGACTAGGTGGCAGAAAGGAAATCGTTTGCGCGATACCAACGATTGTTAATTAGAATACCACCAGCGATAATGAATGTTTAAAGAAGCCAATGCGAAATCTAATTGCCTCCCCTTATCTCTTTCATCTTTATACTGTATCTCAGTTACGGAAAAACATTTCGCGGCTTACTGCACATTAACCAGTATTTGCTTGAGGACCTTTTGGCAGACGGGCGCTGATAACCTCGATGTTGACGCACCCTAAAGCTCGAAAAACAACAACATTTTGGCAGACAGAATTTTATTATTTCAAGCACTCACCAAACTGGACACATGAGCTGCAGTGGCGAAAAAAGTAGTTCTTATTTTACACTTTTTCAGTATTCTGGATAATTCCAATGCGATAGGAGTCACATGAACTGCTCTGTGACAAAAGAATTTATGATACTTTCTTCGTATTTTTTACGCTTTTATTACCAGTTGTGTTTTGTATTAAACAATCACTTTTTTATTTACTTATGGCTTTACACCTCGTCGACGTCGAGGTCATTAGAGGCGGGATGGGACTGGGGACAAGGAACGGGAAGGAATCTGCCCATGGCCTTTTGCGGAAAGCATCCCGGCATTCGCCTGGAGTGATTTGGGGAAACCGTGGAAAACCCAAATCTGGATGCCCGGACGGGGATTCGAACCGGCGTCCTCCCGAATTACACAATCAGTTTGCTGGTTGGACGTAATGCGATTGCTTATCGTTACTATAAAATATCTTAATGAAAAAAAATCCCTGACTTGCTGATTAACTAGCTTCGGGGTCATTTTAAAAAATCTAAGTCTCTTTGATAATGAATATTCTGCGTTGACCTACAAGATATATCCGATGTCCGCTACTTTTCTCACTCAGATGATACAGCTTTCTATTTAGTGGCTCTAACACATCATCACCGTGGAAGGAACTCACCTGGAACACATAATCATTCGTAGATCTTTGCCGGCAATAAGTGTAGGATATCTTCTTAGGATATCTCTCTTCTTACATTCGTGGCTTGTGCAGTCACTTGTTGAACAGTTTGTGCTGGGTGACCACGTGACCTGATGTATCTACTCCTAGCACCCCACACATGCTCTATTGGGCATACACCTGGAACCGTGCGGGTCAGCCCATGGTCGTAACCCTTTATAAGGCTTGGGTTGTGATGGCCGCAATACGAGGGACATTATTCTATTGGAAGGTACTGTTTTCGTAGTGTACATGAAGAGTATCACAACAGGGTGTATCACCCTGTCCACGAACTGGCAGGTTGTCATTGCACTTTCAGCAACAATCAAATCGGTCCTGCAGAAGTAACTGATTTCTCACCAAACTATGACACCAGTTGTTGTTGTATTTTTGTGACGTTCTGGAAACATAGCAGGATGGGCTCTTTCTCCACTACGCGTACATCTTGCCGATTAGGGAGCGTGCACAAACTACGTGGCTTGGTCCAGAGGGGGGGAGGGGTTAGCTGGAAGGCTACGCTGGGCTACGTGGGGGGAGGGGGGTTCCGAGCCAGGCCACGTAGCTTTCCCTTTCATAACATTTTTCACAGTTAAAATGAGGAACAGAACTCACAACAGCTTGTGAGTAGGAAGGATATGTACGTTTGGATTCAACTAGGTCACGCGCCCCGCCCCCCCTGCGGCCGCTTCCCCTATAATTAGGCACCTGGCCGACTGTGCGGCCTGTAATTATCTACCGGCGCCGCTTACCGTCATTATCTTTGTAGGTCACGCGCCCCGCCCCCCCTGCGGCCGCTTCCCCTATAATTAGGCACCTGGCCGACTGTGCGGCCTGTAATTATCTACCTGGCTGCCGGCGCCGCTTACCGTCAAGGTCACGCGCCACGCCCCTGCAGGTGTGCAGGTCGCTTCCCCTCCTATATCCAGAACACCCATGCCGGTTTGGTATTAAATAGGTCACGCGCCCCGCCCCCTGCAGACATGACGGCGCCACCGGCCTGTCATTATCTTTGTAGGTCACGCGCCCCGCCCCTGCAGCCACGCCGGCGCCTCTCACCGTAATTATCTCGACGGCGCCGAGGCAGGACACGCGTACGCACACACGTCGTACCCTCCAAGTCGAAAATGGAGTTACGTGGTTTATGGACGCACCCTTAGCATAACAAATTTTCAGCTCCCCCTCTACTTGCCACGCATTCGGGAGGACGTGAGTTCGTATTCCCGTCCTACCATCGAATTATTATTATTATTATTATTAAATACAATGAGAGACGAAGAAGGGGGAGAGAGAAACTTGGTGCTGGCCCATTCAGTCTTACTCTTCCGAACATGCGATCTTAAAATACTAATTATTCGCTAAATAATCGTAACTACTGAGATAATTAGCATTTTTTCGTAAAGTGCGGTCAACGGTACAAAACCCCCGTCGGTTTAATAAAGCGGGAAGGAATTCTGCATGTTGAAGAAGGGAAATGGCGAAACCTGGTGTCGGCCCATTCAGGCCTAATCTTCCGAAAGATACCAAAAGGTTTAACGTCCCCCTTCAAAGGTAGTTTACTAGAATTCGGTGAGTTTTGTTTTGCGCGAGAAGGAATTCGGCCATAGCCTTTTGAAGGAAGCATCATGGCATTCACCTGGAGTGATTTCAGGAAACCATGGAAAACCCAAATCTGGATGCACGGACGGGGATTCGAACCCGCGTCCCCCGAATGCGCTGCCAGAACGTTAACCGTTCACCTACATTATGGGTGGTTGTCTCGCCATAGACATTAGCTAAATGTTCAGCTGACTAAATTTGCATTTTCTCTTCTGAAGAGCTGGACTTAATAAATTTTATATTTGGAAAACTAAATTTTCCGTTCGTCGGAGTGTCAAGAATGTTTGCACTTGACTTTTATAATGCCACGTTTAGTTGTTGTCGTATCCATGTTTATACACAGAATCTTTGACATTTTTATTTCCTTGGTCAGTTGTTGAAGGGACTAATAAAATTCGCAGATTTTTACTATTTACATAATATTTAAGCAAAAGAGAGTTAATTCGCTATATACCTGAATTATTTTTAACATTAAACT
>JARYHS010012519.1:187933771-188099380 GCA_031002005.1 Vandiemenella viatica
TGACCAACAATGCAACATATCAACAAAAGTAATAAGTGCAGAGTTAAAGATGAATGTTGAGCTTTCTAATCCATTTTATTGTTCGTGTTGATCCATATGTGAAATTAAATTGTTCCATGTAAGACTCAATAGAGGCACTCAAGTGTGGTTGATGGATTGAAATTCAGCGCTGCAGTAACAATCTGAAGAATCTCGTATCTCCACTCAAAACATCTGCTGTAATTTGTATAGATTTTATGCAGTAGCACTCACATTTTTCTGGCATAGTTAAAACCTCCAGCATTCAGCACCTAAAGCATTCAGTTATGGTTACACGAAGGATTTTAGGGTTGGATTGTAAGGTATAATTGATCCATGTATAAGGACTTTGGTATTTAGAGTCTGTCAATTACTTATTTCGAACTGGCATGATTCTGTTTTAGCTCTTTTTGTTATATGTTGCCATTTTTCAAATAGGTATATAGAATGGCTTTAGGGCACGTCAACAATGAGGTTATTAGTGATATATAGAGTCCCCAGATCTTGTGACAGAGTATATATCAAGCTGTTGAAAATAAAAAGGTGTGCGGCGATTAAAAGATCTACATATTCAAATTTTCTGGGATGTGTGAATATTGCCAGAGATATACATATTAAAAAAAAGGGTAGGTTATTTTATTACCCAGTATGACCAGCAAGACAAAATGCTCAGTATATTAGATATGAGAGATATTAGATTTTTACACTTAATTTTCAGTAATTTGTAAATGACTCCTTTTCTCCAAATAGTGTCATAGGCTGCTGTTAAGTCCACAAACTATCTACACTATCTGAACTGCTGGCAAATTAAAAATGCATTCAAACATTACTTCTCAAAGCTGTCCACCTGAATATGTCAGTTAAGTATTGAAGGAACAATTGGAGCAAAACATAACTGTGAATAACTAGTCTCCCGTTCCATCCCTCCTTTTTCTTAACTGAAAGTAAAAAAGTCATTACTTAATTGTTGAGCTAGATGTAAATTTTTGATAATATGGAATTAACACTGTAATGAAATCCATAGTCTCCACCTTTATGAATATGATAAGAGGTAAGGAAAACCACAGGTTTGTCACCATGTGGGAATAATTATTGTTATTCATTTATTTTCCGAGTAATTTGAGTGTAATTCTTTCATTTTTACTTTATCGATTGATGTTACATTGTTGTGGAAACTTTAAAATCAAAATCTAACTCTGTAGACGTTAGGAGAAACTAGTGTTTAAATTGTCACCGCTTTCCTGCTGTCCAAATTAATTTTCGAGATTCAGTGCATTTAAAATCCATAACACTTTAAGTTAATAGTAAGGAAAATTAACATTATACTTTCAACAGGCATGTATTTCTCCCATATTCAAACCACTCAAAATTAAGATGCTGTCAAGTGATTAAGGAAATTTTTTTTTCTTTTACACTATTCAGTATTCTTTTGGCATTAAAATGTAACTTCCTTTATCAGAAGAAAAAAAGAGAAAAAGAAGAAAGAAAAAATATTAATATATTTTTCTCAAGTATATAACCAAGTAAACAAAGTGTTTCAACTTTATCGCCATTGCCATTATGATAGAGATTATGTTCATTGAAATATTGTGTCAAAACAGTGTTTACTCAATTGGCAACTGTTACTCTAAATTTGATATTGAAATGAAGCACTGATACTGGAAAGTGTGATGATTAGGAAAAAAGTCAATGTATATGAAAGCAAAAATTAAATCAGAAAATTGATAACAATTGAGTTTTAATTTCTGTATGAACAATATAATAAGAATTAACTATGGGTAGAACTGCGCAATTTATGAAAAAGACAAAGGATGTAAAATTAAAATTTATAAAGGGAAGTGGGTGTGGAAATAGAGCTAAAGGAATTTGAATTAAAATAGGTTTACAGGAAAATTGCTATCAGAGTATATGTTCCATCACAATAAAATTAAATCTCGAGAGTGTTAGTCAATTTGAAGGGTTTTTCATCAAAATGGATCCAATGTCAGAGCAGTAAATTAAAATTTGTTTGTAACTTTCTTTAGAAGCTAGATGTTTCCTCATGACCACTCTGGAAATAAAATGGTAATACCATAGGCATAAAGAAATGATTACATGGAAGGTACAGGTGCCATGCTGTGTAGTTCATTGTCATTATAGTTGTGAAAATGAGATATTTATGGTGCAATAGACAGTTGATGTTAAAAAGGAAAGATGATGCAGATGAGATGAAAGAGATCACATTACTCATTTGCTGCAACAATGACATAACTCTGTGTTGTGTTACAATCAGGATGGACAATTTTCGTATATACTACAATTGATACTATACATTTTCTCTTCTTTTATATTGTACTCTTTCAATAAAACATGCAGATAAGTTATTTTCTAGTGAGTGCATAAAGTTATTACACATGAAACCTTTGAAATGGTTTTCCTGTAAAATTGACATTTTTTTAGTTATGTCACTGTTGCAACAAATGAGCAACATGTACCAGATGTCAAAATGGAATAATGAGCTGTACTAAAATAAATTTTAAGCTGTATTTGTACTTTAATCAGTCATTGTGTTATACCAGAGTAGGTGGTTCACGAATTCTTTAAATGAGAGAAACCAAAGTAGACATTATAGAAACAGTCACTTCATGCTATATAGTTCCTTTTAATGTCATGCACAAATTCAATCGTAAGCTGTCCAGCCATCCAGTTTTGGGTTTTCCACAATTTACAAAAACCACTCCAGGTTGCTTTAAAAGGCCACGACCAAATTCCTTCCCATTCTTTGCCCGCAGTCATTTCCCTCCCGTAATGACCTAGACGTCGATGAGGTGTTAAGGAAAAAATACATGAAAAGAATAAAAAGATTTGTGATACAGGACTGCAGTTTATAATTAATTAAATACATTTATTCTGAATGTGAGGAAAAAGGGAAAGTAAGACTAACCTTCCATTTACCACTTTAATGGAACTGTATAGTTTTGCTGAAGGGCATTGGTTACTAAGTAAAAAATTTAAGTTCTAGACTTTAACCTGATTGTAGTTTTCAGCTGTTTTTTTTTTTTTTCTTGTCATCTTGTAGACGAATGCTAATGCGGTTTCCAATTTACAGTTAAAATGTTTTACACAGATTAGAATGAAGCGTGCAATGTCAGCTAATGGATAAACACTCTAGTAAAGGGGCAGCTACAACAAAAAACATAGAAGAAAAGGTCCTGTAAAAACCAGACAATGATTAATATGTAAAAAGATCCAGTTTTTGCAAATGTGACAGTGAGAGAAGAGTATTTTATTTAATTCTCAAACATTAAGGTTTTTTTACTAGCATAAAGATCACCTGAAATATCTTGACTATAAATAGATTTACATCTGATTCAACCAATTTCATTTGGAGAAGATCAGAATCGCCTATGGGCATTTTGTGTATATAACTACACTACACAATTTTAGTCTTCTGTGGTACTACAGGTAAAGTCAAATCAAAACAATTCTGCTCTTATAGAAATGGTCAGTTACAAAGCTTAACTAGTGTGGTGACATTTAATTCTTGTTCGTTCCAAGATGAATGTTTAATTTGGGCTGTTTACAACTACGGTCTGTAAAGCAATTGAGGATTTACGCAAAATCCTTTAATTTCTCTAGTTAAAACCAAGGTGGAGTTAATATACTGGTTTATGTCCTTGAGAGTATCCACATGTCTACCAGAGTGATTGATCAACAAGAAACCAGTTTTGAGAGTAGCGTGGTAAATTGGTTGGTCTATTGTGGTTAGCTTTTGTGTGACTAGTGTGCATGGGTAAGGGTCTACCAATGTTGAGATTTAAATTTGTGGGTCGGTGGATATTTGGAAACCAGATCAGTCTCTGCAGTATTTCTGTATTCAATTTTACTAAGTAATTGTTTTATGCTGTCCATATTATCATCATCTCATAGCACTGCTTTCTGTTTCATTATTTGATATTATGCAACACAAATGCACAAATTGTTACAGTGGTTAGTAAAAGTAGTCTAATGAAAATCTTGCTGCCAATAGCAGAGGGAGGAAAAACCTTGGGAGAACACTGCTGTTATTAGTTTTTTGATTTTAATTCATATTTTGTTGTTGTAACAGACATATGATTAATATTAGTACAACCAGACATAATATGAGAAGGTTGCTTGAATTATGTCTTCCGATTTCATCTGCTTGGAATGCTTGCAATAAAATAGTGTTGATTCCCATTTGGAATGCCCCCGTTTCCCCTTAGTCTCCTATCTCCCTGCTACTGGTGGTAGCATAATGTTAATAGCAGTGAAGGATAAGGAGTTGGGTGCCAGGAAATGTGGTGTGTGACAGTTACACCAAGTGTAGGGGAGAGAGTGTGTGTGGGAGGGGAATGCTAGGAAGATAAATGACTCACATTTAGGGGAGCTCTGAGATAGACCCTCTAGGGATGTGTGGTGAGGGGATTGTTGGAGGAAGTATTAGCTGTTGGATGTTGAAGCATCATATACAGTTTGAAATGCTGAGCGATAATTTACAGCAAAAATGGAAAAGTTTTTGTATGAGAGCTTCAAATAAACTTTCACAATCTCTAAAACTATGTTTCACATGTTGATAATAACAAAAATCTGTTGTTGACAGTGGAACGATTTGAAGTAACACTGATGCTGAACAAATCAGATCACATTGCGGGTAATGTATATTGTGTGAGGAATTATGGGTATCCAATAGATCTATGTAAGACTGGAGATTTTCTCGGCGTTGTAAATGAATAAAATTTTCTCGGGTAGCTAGCCGAGTTAGTCCATCGTTTGACCACGACGTTTCGGCGGTCACATACTCTGCCGCCATTGTCAAGTGACTGCTACCGGCAGCAGTCACTTGACAATGGCGGCAGAGTATGTGACCGCCGAAACGTCGTGGTCAAACGATGGACTAACTCGGCTAGCTACCCGAGAAAAATTTTATTCATCCAATAGATCTGTTTACGACCTAGTTTGGTTGTACAGTTATACAACCTTTGTTCCTTCCATTCTGTTATCCTCTTGAAAGTCGCTTTAAAAATGAATCGATTTCCAGCCCCATGTTATCGTATACCCGTTATGCAGCCAAATTAATTCCGGTACGAAATATTTTTACAATGTTTCCGAGGTTTGTTACCCGAAAACTATGGTTTGCGAAATAATTTGGGAGATCGCAGGTTTCAATCCTTGTCTGGCCATCCAGGTTTCGATTTTTTAATGGTTTCCCGAAATCATTTCAGGCGAATGACGGAATGGTTCATCCAAAAGGCTATGACCGAATTCCTATCCCTTCCTTACCTCCATTCCTTTCTCGCCTTTTTTGATCTCTAACGTCGGTGATACGTAAAGCCATAAGAACGATCACGGGTTGCGAAATATATTCCTGCGCGCAGGTGTCTCGCATTCAATCTGCTTGATGCAGGAAGTTTCTCTGCTTTCCGCGTTTCCTACAAATTTCATCCAGCGCAATGTGAAGGCGAAATCCGAACGTGATAGGGGAGGAGATAAATGTTACTATACTCATTTCAATTTTAATAAGAGTACGAAAAAATGTTGACCTTACGGAAACCTTTACATCAACTTTAGGAGAATCAGTCACATTCGAGTTAGTTACTATATGCACGTTAATGTAGTACGTTGTTCACTATATCATACTCAATGATTTCAGGGACGCAAGGAACATAAAACTTATCGTTCTGCTTTTGTTTTATAATTGGAGCAGACGAGATAAGTGTTAAGGTAGGGCAACTTCTAATAAGTATTCTTGCAGAGAGAATGGTTTTCGAATTGTCCGCCATCTTTAATACTTCAATTGTGTCCATTGTTTTGCTTTTAACGACGTAGTTGCAAGGGACAATGCGCAGACCAAAGATTACAAACAATGAGAAGTTTGTCAGGTCTAGAACAAACTGGTAATTCTCCTTCATGTTGAACTCCTGCTCTTGAATTCAGCAGAGTGCCTGTATCAAAGTGATGATAATGTTATTAAAAGCGCGGAAGGCTTTGCATACAATAGTGGCCTGGAGCGCCATCAGAGCTCATTAAAATGCAAACACACACACGCCGTATCAATACACTGGTTTTTTGTTGTTATTAATATAAATCTAAAACCAATACACACTAATTAAACTGAAATAATTAATTGCTCCGAATTGATATCGTATAAAATTAATAACTTTTTATACCTGTCCGGCGGCATTAAACATTAATGCTTTGTTTTCCAGTAGCAAAGAGCGTACATTAGATAGCGCCAAAGTGCGAATCACGAACTGCATATCTACATACTAAGGAATTTCCTATCTGCACTACTATACGTTATTAGGTCCGATTAAAAATTGAGTCAGCCGGTTTTGTTAGAAAATAAGGTTTTTTTTTAATCCATCGAATTTTTCTTACATTTCGTTTATAATGCATATGTTTTAGATCACTTTTATGGTTTCGTATATAATTTATTATAATCTGTCCAAATAGGGTTTAAACTGATTAATTTCAGCACGTATTACTTCTTACTCTGTCAAAGGCGTTTGAAAGAGTGAGCCATAAAATGGTAGTAAATAAGGTAAAAATTATTGGAGTGGATGACAAAGTGATTTGCTGGGTAGAAGAATTTTTAAAAGGTAGAAAACATAAAGTTATGGTAGGAAATGCAGTGTCAAAAGAAGCAGTAAAAATGGGAGTGCCACAGGGTAGCATATTGGGACTATTGCTATTCATTATTCTAATGAATAATTGTGTTGATTGTTTGCAAACAATCTAATTTCAGATAGTAGATGACATAATGCTATATAAAAGAATCAAAACGATAGAGGACTGTAAACAGTTGCAGGGTGATCTGGACAGAATATCTAGTTGGGTTGGTAAACATGGGATGAAGATAAATGCAGAGAAGTGTCATCTTATTAGATACACAAATAAAAAACAAAAGATTAATTATGAATATAAGGTGGGGAAAGAATTGCTTGCTGAAGACTTGAAATGTAAATATCTTGGCATTACATTTGATAACAAACATAACTGGGCTGGACACATTGGACAGGTGGTAGGAAAAGGTTTCAAAATTCTTCACTTGTTGGAAAGAGTGAAGAGGGGATGTACGAGAGAAGTAAAGGAATTGGGTTAGAAAACTTTGATCAGACCATTGCTCGAATTTGGTAGTGTAGTATGGAACCCACATTTTGCGTATCAAATACAGGAGCTTGAGAGGGTGCAAAAAAGGGCTGCTAGATTTGTTTCTGGAAATTATCGCAGAATGCAATCAGTAACAGATATGATAAAGGAGCTGGAATGGGATTCATTGCAAGACAGGAGGAGGATGAAGAGGGTCATGGGAGTTTACAAGGCGTATACTGATGATAAGGCATGGAAGGATATTGGTGTAGGTATGAAAAGTAGTGCATGGAAGGGAAAAGATGACCATGACCACAAGCTGGCACTCGATTTCAGGCACAAGGGTGTGGGAAGATTCTCTTTTTTAGGTAAGGGGGACCAGGGATTGGAATAAATTACCAAGGGAAATGATGAATAATTTACCGAAAACGTTGAAATAATTTAAAGTTAAAATTTTAAGAGGGCAAATGTAGGTGGGTGCAGGAAAGGGGAAGATGGGTGTGTATTGAAATTGCCACCGGATCGTGCGCTCCATTGCAATTAAATTAAATTAGTCGACAGTTTAGCTCGCATTGATGTGCAGGAAAGGTGTCTAAAATTCCCTTGACATTTGTGGGAGCCAGGAGATGTTGAAAAGTACTTATACACCGAACGTAGTAGATGAGCGGTAAATCTTTGGTCTCAGATTCCTCGTCCAGATATCTATATTTCGGTTTTCTATGGTTCGTTCAAAAGGCAATGGCAGAATTTCTTTTCGTTCGTTTTCTTGCCTTTAATGACGCCGCCAAGACGTGAAGCCATAATAATAATAAACTTATGGAGATCAAATTACGTTAGAATATCTTATTACCTTAATAATTAATATTTGAGGTTATTTGCTCGCAGACACTTATGCGAATCTCTTTTACGCTCTGTTTTGAGGTGTTGAAAACACCATAAAATAAAGGTTCGATTCTTTCTTCCTGTATAAATGATACGGTCCTGTCGGAACGGTGGCGCCAGAAATTTTTAAAAAATTTGTTTTTTTATATCGACTACGCCAGGATGTTCTGTTCTTCGCATTCCACCTTAAACTATAGGTCTAGCCATGACAGAGGCGAAAATGTGTTTTTAGGGAAGTTGACACCGTAATAATATATGAAAAAAAATTAAAACCTCATTGAAGAGTATATACAAAATACCAAAGACAGTTGATTGATAAATGTGAACTTATTTACAGTACCCTTTTGTATTCAATATTTGATGTCAGGATTCAATTAATAGGTATTTTCGATAATTGATATAAAAGACCTTGGAGAGTATAATACAGCTCTTTGAAGTGTTTGTCTTTAAGACCTACTGATAGACATTGCGAAGGCATCTTTCAGTTTGAAACTCCTGCTAACCCCTGAAGCTGTTGTGTGCGGCGTGTTGCGTCTTCCCGCTCAGGCGCAGCAGTGAGGTAAACTGTCCCCGACGTCAGTGGACCTACTTTTTACTATAGTGTGACGCGAGGCGCACTCTACATATGTTACTATCTAACTTTAAAAATAAGTCATGTTTATTTTTAATGATCGTGAAGGACAGAGGTTTCGAGCAGGAAGCAGATGCAGTAGAACGAGAAACAGACCAACTGGGGCCTTTGATCCTCCGTAAGGCGCCAGTTTGGCTACGAAGCAGGTTGTCACATCTGCAGAGTGACTAGGAGTGTTTATGTTTTGTGAGAAAATGTCAGGCTATCCTGATGTGCTGCCCGCAACAACAAACATTAAACTTACTAAGGGCGTGAGCCGCGTAGGCGTTGGATTGTTATTATTTTCGTATGTCCCCATAACGGAGAACGATAAGCAATCCTGACTGGATGCGTTCAGTTCCTCTTTGGGATGTTCTTCTTGTCGGACCAATATTTTTTTCATTCTTTCACTGACGGTTCTCTTATATTCAGCAGTCCAGGTGCGTATAGATTCTCTCTCTCTCTCTCTCTCTGAAATAACTTCCCATGAGTTCACTTTCTTATTAAAAATCTCAGTCTGAGACGTCTCCCTTAGCATTGCCTTCAGATTTCAGGTCTTTCTCTACCGCCTTCATCCATGTGATTGTTGTTTTTAGTTTGTGAGTATTCTAAAATTTGGTTTGAGATTCTTTCCTTCGGAAGTCTACTCAGATGTCCATAAAATTTCAGCCTTTTTTCTTCATGTCTGGCGTTGGATTATTATTATTAATTTTTGATTGCGATGGAGCTATCATTCCGGTGGCAATACACCCAGTCATCCATTTACCCCTTTTTTATATACATATTTTTTAAATTTTCTTTTACAATTGGAACGTTAAATTCCTCTCCCATTTACTATTATGATTAACAAATTTTAATTCTAAATTCCTTAAGCGTTTTCGGAAAATTATTCATCACTGCACTTGGTAATTTGTTCCAATCCCTGACACCCTTACCAACAAAAGAAAATTTTCCCACTCCCTTCTGCATGAAATCGAGCGCAAGCTTGTGGTCATGGTCGCCTTTCCCCTTCCATGCACTATTCCTAATTCTTTGACCAATATCCCTCCCAGCTCCATCATCAACATATGCCCTGAACATTCCCAGTACTCTCTGTATCAATGTCAATTCTTGAAATAGATATATGAGTGTGCAAGTGAGAAGGAGAGTTAAGGATGACGGTATCGTCTGCTGACATCATCTGTGGTCTTGGCCAATCACAGCAAAGGAGTTTTGAGGTGTATGACGTATAAATGAAGTGTTGTATAGGAGACTTTGAAATATAATGTTGCTAATTGTTGTAAACAATCTCTCGCATGTGGGAGCAATGGTTGATGGTGGGAGACGAGAGACACCAGCGGATTGGCCGAGCGAGTCATGGAGGGAACGCCGAGGTGACTGTGGAACTCGATTCGTTTCGACGAGAGAGAACTGGTGTTGCTGTGGAGGAGGCAAGTCGCTGCAGACTGTTTGCAGTATTAGGAATTTGTTTAAGCAGACATCTGATGCTATACTGTTCGTTGAGAGTCCTCGTTTTCTGACTGGTGTAGCCTGATCGACTTACCGCGGCAAAGACAATTCAGATCTGATCACTTTCCAACATGTGTTTTGCCTAAACGTCACTAGATCGCCTTGCAACGCCCTGAGCAAAGAAATTTGCATGATTAAGAGACATGTTCTATCGAAGCCTGCAACCATAGGAGGTTTTTTTTCTTTTTTTTTAAAAAAAAAAGTGTAAGATGGAACGTATGTTGGAGTTTGAAATGCATGCGTGTTTCATTCTTCTTCATGGTCGAGTAACACAGTTAACTTTGCTTGTTAATTTAGTCATTTGGTGAGGATGCTTCTCATTCATTTGCTAGACAATTGTATATGCTGTAATGACTCGACCAATTAATGTAAGGCGGTGGTGTTTTCTCGCAAATTATTTTGATTGTTTATATTAACTAATGATAAATACACCACGTCCGTGGTCAATTAAATGTCAATTCCTGAATAAATGGCCAGGTTATGGCATCCCTAGATTATAGAAATAATTCTTAAATAAATAATCACTCTGCTCATAAAAATATTAAAGTAATTAAAATTTACTTTAATTAGCAAAAAAATTAAAGCTCGGTCAATACCTTATTACGTAAATCTTAAACAATGTGTTCTAATGTAAACTCTATTTTCTATCTCAGAATAAGGTAGAAAAAATCATATCCACTGATAGTTTATTCATCCCTGTAGGCTTTTTATTGGTTGAGCCAGGTGGGAGCGATATCGCTCAACGTCTGGCTCGGTCCATCCAGAATAAGGGATGTTGACAACGGAATATAATTGTAACATTTTGGCCAATTTTAATGTCTTTAACGCTCGTGTCTAGAACGTAACTGTTATGATTGGTATCAGTGTTGGTAGTGGAGGTGGCATGAGGAACAAAGAAATAATAATTATTTGATATAACTGCATGTCCAGAAATCGACTTTTAGGTACCGTACTAAACGGAGAATGATGTCTGAAACGTCGTGTCTAAAAAAAACGACTCGGTTCCACCCGGTAAACCAAGGTAACAAATAAAGAATAATTTTAACAATACTAGATTTACGGAGTAGTTGCTCTGATGCCCATATAGGGGAAAAATCTATTTAATGTTTTGGTAACTAAAGTTTATTTACATGTTCCGCCATATCTTAGCCGTCTCTGACGGTAAAAATTCAATACGCGCTTATAAATTGCCTTGTAAATCCACTTCCCGTGTTCGGCCTATCTCTCCGATCCTCTTGTCGTTTGTTTTTATTCCCTCAGGTTACACGTCCTCCCACCCGCTTGTTAAAATGTCAGATAAGAATATTCATGAGAGACGTCAGCTCCTTTTATTGTAACGTCTCTTAAAGAAAGGGGTTCGCCGCCCTCTTTCTTTTTATTTCTCTCGAGGCTGCGCTAATAACCTCGGGACGGACCCTCGAGACCTATGGGGGAGCTATATTTGATAAATTAAGCGCTGCGGGCGAACAGAGCAGCGAGCCACATTGTTAAGTGGCACGTGAGCTTAATCTGCCACCGCCGGCTACGCCAGGCGAGGGAAGCAGCACTAATCCCGCCACCACCGCGCCGCTGCTGCTGCCACCTGTGCGCCCGAGTTTGAAGCTCATCACGGTCGAGCGAGCGGGTGTGGTGGCGCTGGAGGCGGCCGCACGTCGATAGTAATTACCGCCCGAGCGCAGTAAACAAAGCGAGCGACCGCAGTTCGGCCATTAGACAACCGCAGTGTGGCTGGCGCGGTGTACAGTCTGCTCCGCCTCAGGTACCGTCAGAGATAATGGAACAGCTGTACTGAACAGCGGACTGCGACGCGGATGAAGCGCCACGGCAGTGGCAGCAGGGAACCACTGCACGTAGCTATATCATATCATAACCTCCCGGCAGTCGAGAAATGGTGCTACAACAGAATGAGGAAAACCACAGCCTCTCTCATTATTAAACATAACTAGATGAACATCGTGCCTTTTATAATTGTGTGACACATCACACAAGAATTTCACTGTCATGGCTTATTATTTTACACTGATCGGATGGAATTGGAAAACTACAGAGAAAGAAAGCACATGTCTGTGCAACATAAATTTTTTAAGAATATTTGAAAGATATAATACTTCCGTAAATTGTTGAAAGCCTTTTTTTTACTTTTGAAGCAGGACGAGAATCTGTACCATTGAAACAAGAATAATATAACATTTGAAATTCATTCTATACTTACTGATTTGTGATTTTACGAGTCAACTATTGTACATACTTCCAGAAAAATATTTGGGAAAGAACTGAATTTGTTTCTCATCACTAAAACTAATATATGCTTCACAGTTTATTATATGCATATATGCGAAAGCTGAGATAAATCACAATCAACAGCATAAATAGGAAGAAATTGTTTACCCAATCTTTTACGGTACCGTATGCTTAATTTATTTTCTTAGGTTAGACAATATGTTTAGATTCGATAACAGGAGACTGGCAACAGCTGTGATAAAATTATGTTCTTCCGTAAGAATAGAAAGAAGGAAACTATATGCATGGGGGACTTAGAGCTAAATAACAACGGAAAAAAAAGAGTGAATTGACCTGAGAATTATAGTCTAACCGAGCAATGCCTCGGGTAAAGCCTTTCACTGTCTCATGTGTTATAAAAAGACATTTCATATGTGGGAGAAAGAAAGGCAGTTATTGCCGAAATAACGTGAAGACGCACTGCCCATCACCATAGAGGTGCTCTGATAATTCCGTGAACGTCTGGAGAGAGAAAATGTTTTACCCAATAAGAAATCTGTTAAGAATATGTTATTATTTTGTTTATAAATTCTGTCGACATATGGAGTGTATCCGGATGGCTGGAACGAGACTTCGGACCAGATTGGAGCACGCAAGAGGAAACTAGAAGGGAGAATGTTAACATTGAGAGTGCGGAGGTGAAAAATGGAGTACCGGTTTCCCGAGGGGTCTTCCTGGCCGGTCGATATACTAAGCTGGTAGCTTAGTAAGGGACCAGACTTTCAGTTGACAAACATTGAAATTTTGACTTTATACTCTGAATTTATAGATTGTCACATAGTGTTGTGTTGGTGAGAACGACTGTTGAGGAAAAGTCTTCGTAAAATCTGCATGCCATTTTTACGTTAATAAGATTGCACATGAGTATTTCTCTCGAAGAAACCACCAAACTGACGCTGAGTGGAGAAATCCACTCGGTACAGAGTTTCACTAACAAATAATAAGCTGAGTAAAATTGTCGCATGCACATGTTATGCTTGAGATCGAACTGCATTGATTATACTTCAAATTGAATCGAAAGCCTTCAGAAAATGGTGACTATTAGGACCCATATAATATTGCGTGTCCCTTTGTAGATATTTCTATAAAGTCACGTGAATATTCTACTGCATTAATGTTTGTAAAGTCGTGTTCAATTTGAAATATAATACTTTCGATGTTGGTATAGCAAATTCAGTTCCATAGTTCAACGGCCATTTGTGTAGGGCGGAGTGTTGTACTATTAAAAATGTTAACTGTTTATTGTATTTTAAAAGTAAATACATGGTCATGATGATGTTATAATAAATAGTCAGTTTATGATAAATTTAGCTTTATATCTATACTAATATTATAAATTCGAAATTAACTCTGTCTGTTTGTTACGTTTCTTGGGCTAAACGGCTACTTCAATCATGATGAAATTTGACAAGGAGATGCTATTTGACATTAGGATGGACATGGGATACCATATTATGTATAGATAAGAACACATTGTCATCGAATTATGAAAACTATCTGAACTGTGAAAGACAAACCCATAATATCTATATGTTTTTGTAATGCATAAGTACTGAGAGCAATGCATTGGTAACGTGCTTGCTTTTTAAGAAAACTACCGTGTGACTTCAGGTTCAAACCCCACTGTGAGCAAAAGGTTTTATGAATTGTTTTTCATAGTTTGAGCCAAGCCTAGGATTTTGTAATAAAGATACCATGTTCTGGCAAATCTTTGGCGATAGAATAGTGCCCTAAGTGTTTACTTTATTCAGGGTATACTGGTTCCACATGCAGTTTTTGTGTGATCTAAACTAATAATATTATATATGCGAAAGTAAATCTCAGTCTTTTTTTTTGCGTTTTGATTATATGTGTATACCGATATACCGAAATACTTTGTATCATTAGGAAATAAATAGGATACTTTTTTCCGATATGAATAAATGAGACAGGTTCGACGGTAGAATGGTATATCAACTGCGTTCCCGTCATATTATGCCGACATATCTTAGGTAACTTTCAGCTTTTTATATCCAATTCTAGCAACCAAATTCTAAATCCACGCGTACGAAGTCGCGGGTAACAGATAGTATGTTTATAAAATCATTTCACGCATCTTTCATTCATAATCAGGGCAATATAACTCATGAAATAATTAAATATGCATAAATAACTACTAGAAATCAAGCGGTATTAAGGTATTTTATATGTGTAGAAGGAAATTACTGAGTTATTTCCTCGTTGAAAATGCTCAAAACTAATAAATAAACATTTTAAGGAAAATCTTTGACCCAGTTTATATAGGAGGAATTTGGATGAAAAGGAAATCATAAGATCTACATCAGCATTCTGAAAAAAATTCTACGCTCATATTAACAGAATGAATAGCAACAGAATAACCAAAAGAATTCTCAATCAGGCCATTTCAACTAAAAGCAATTGAATAATTGAAATCTGAAAGGATCTCCAGGAAATCGGACTAACAGATGATATTATATCCTTAGTTGGATATAATAATGGACGTAGAAGAAATAAAAAGTTTTGGACAAAGATGAATTTTTACCACTTAACTTTTTTAAGTAACCGTTTCTTTTTGTCTAGAGTCACCGACCGGTATTATAATATATTTCTCGTAGAAGATTCCACCATAACAGAATTTTATCAAGTGATTATTTCAAAAGAAAAGAAAAAAATTCAGACACATTCAGCAAAAGACGAATTAAATTCTACGCTCATATTAACAGAATGAATAACAACAGAATAACCAAAAGAATTCTCAATCAGACCATTTCAACGAAAAACAATTGACTAATTGAAATCTGAAAGGATCTCCAAGAAATCGGACTCACAGATGATATTATACAGGACAGAAGCAGATTTAGCAGCATGGTCAATAACCATCAATTTGCCAACAATCCATATATTAGAAGAAGGAACACCTGGACGGAGGAGCTCAGCGAGAGGATGAATGGATTTTCGGAAAAGAAGAAAAATATATCTGGTAAATAAATTCTATCGCGCTCCTTAGTTGGATGTAATAATGGAAGTAGAAGAAATAAAAAGTTTTGGTCAAAGATTAATTTTCACCACTTAACTTTTTTAAGTCACCGTTTCTTTTTATGTAGAATCACCGACCAATATTATAATATATTTATCTTAAAATATTCCACCACAACAAAATCTTATCAGGTGATTATTTCAACAACAAAAAAATACAGTTCTGTTACGTTTACAAATTTTAAAGTTTCTTGAATATTTCCAAACTTTCTCTAATATCTTCTTTCGTTTACATGTACGTTGCGCGATAATTATCATGCGTTTGCCATTAGTAAAAATCCCTAGCAATTACTGCATATGTTGCACAGTGATTAATAATACACATGTTCTCTTCTGAAATATGTAGTGGCCTATTAATTGCTTCTAACCTAAGCAAATTACACGATGACTCTCTCTAGACAGTGGAATATCGATGCGATTTACAGCTTTCCTGAATCAGATTAGTGCCTACTATTTACCTTAGTACTTTTGCTTCCCTAATTAACTACTGGTCCCACAAAGACGGCACTTTTCCTCAACGAAAACTCAACAAAACTTGGAGCAGCTATAGGTAAGTCCGCACTCTTTTTTTTTATGTCATTCGGCCGTGTTAGACATTCAGCCAGCTCAGTGTGTTTGTTTCTCTCACAACGTACAGATTTCTTATAAGTATGATTATTTTCTCCAATGTGTAAGGACGACACAAGACGAACACAACATTTAATTAAAACCACCCATTCCCTAGGCCGGACTCGAACCGGCGACCCCTGCAACGAGAAGCAAGCACGCTACCCCTACACTGCCGGGGTCGTCTTCCTCACTCATTGTCAGATAAATTCATACCGCAGCTACGCACACACACAATTGATGAAATGAATTTCCCACGCAAGTACACTTCTCCGCTAATACGCTTTCAATTCGCTCTGGTATTTATAACTTCTGTCTAAATGTCTCATTCTGAAGCAATTTATCGACGCGATTACTCAGTGCAGTTGCAATTATTTTCCCTAGCAGTGAATTTGACATTGCGACATGCGCGCAAACCACTATACTTAAAACTAAAATGGGTTCTTATTATTCTTAATAAAGCCCTAGAATGAAATATCACAAGTTAATTTACAGCTATTACAGATAATACAGTTTGGTGACCAACGTACACGAAATCATCAAGGCTGCAGAGGACTCAGCATCAGTACAGAATTTTATGAGAGCAGCATACGGTTAGACGGCGACTGTACATTTTGCACAGTGGAAGCTCTTCTTTTGGGTCGCCACTTGAGAGTGTCACCACCCACTGAGCCAACATGCCAGTGCTTTATCTCTGACACTTGTCATCCCTGCAATTAGGAGTCTGCTCTCGTTAAACATGCTCCGCGACGTTCTAATAGCAGCCTACACCGAGGATTTCAATAAAAACACCGTCGGTTTTATACTCGCTAGAAAACAGAAATTAAAAGGCTTTTATTCGTTACAGCGTTAAGGGTATCAAGCAGAAATGAGTCAAGCCTAGGAGAGGCAGGACACTTTTACATTTCAAGCGTTTTGTCTCTTCTTTTTCTCATGTTTTAGCCTTTCATGCTTTTTTTTTTTAGCCTTGGTAAACGTTAAAGTGCTTTTAAAAATTCACAGTTTGGCTGTTACCCTTACCTCTTACAGTATTCATTTTCAATTACCGTAAGATAATTCATTCGGGTTTCATACTATTTGGCATAACGCTCACAGCAGTGCTCATCCCTGACGTTTCCTTCTCTCTGTAACCTATAGTATTAAGATACAATGATACTGAATGCTGCTGGTTTACAGAGCGTGGTGGTGTAACGGTTAACGTTCTGGCCTCGCGTTCAGGAGGACGCGGGTTCGAATCCCCTTCCGGACATCCGGATTTTGGTTTTCCATGGATTCCCCAAATCACTCAAGGTGAATGGCGGGATGCTTCCTTCAAAAAGGCCATGGCCTAATTCCTTGTCATTCCTTGTCCACAGTCCCATCCCGTCTATCATGATGTTATTCCCTTATCCCACCTCTTTTTCTCAAATGCGGGTGTCCTTTTGGTGCATTATGATGATCTACGTATTATAAGTTCGAGCCCTGACAGTGACACACGCAAGTTAAGTTATGGCCTGTTTCTCAACATTATTTCTTATGACGACTTTCCAAAGATTTTATACCATCTGCAGAAAAGGATTTCTCCAGGGTGACAAAAATGTGTTGCCATATGAAGTCATAATCTGACTTCTAATGAGTTTCAGAAACTTTTAAAGATTTGGAAATCTCAGAGGAATAAGCTAGGTGAACTGGAAGGTTGAAATTTTAGTCATGGAAATAAAAGGATAGTGACTGGTAACATTTTCCTGATTGACCAACATGATTTTTTCCAATTAGCTTTTTTTCCCCCTGATATTTGCTCGCAGTTTCTTCACAGGGTTAGTATAATTTGCCTCCGTGAAGGTTTAACTCTTTTTCAGGAAATCTGGGTGCTCTAAACCCATAGAATCTAAAAAAAAAAAATAGGTACCATAACTTTCCCCGAATAAGTAATGGCATTGTCGTTCTTTCTAAAAGTGGGGATGGGGAAGAGGTTTTTTTTAAAATATTTATGGCTTTTCGCCTCGTCGACATCGAGGTCATTAGAGGCTGACTAATTTAGGTTTATCAATAATGAAAATGAAATCATTGATTTTTTTTTTTTATATATAACTACACTCTGTTTATACGTCATACACTACTTTATTCGTAATTATACATCATGCAGCATTTTGTACGCCATTAACAACATTCAAACAGGTCGGGTCGCATATTACAACTGAGTTCATTGCAATAAATTCCTAAATACTTTATAGTACTAATTTGCAATGCAGAGATGGGTACAGAAATATTTAATCATTTGATCGCCATTAATTTTAAACTTTCTCATTTCTTATTTCTTCCATTACTTAAAAAAATAATATTTTCACTTCCAAGAAGTAAATAGTTTTATGGGAGTACACGAGGAGATATAGTTTTAAAATGTGTGACTATATTTCCGTTTGTTCCTCAAATGCAACTTGGTATATGATTTTATAATCACTAAAACTGATCTTTATAGTCCTCTCACGGAAGTCTCCAAATAAGAAATTAATCAATAAATTTTTCTGGTAGTGGTAGCTGCGGAAAGGTTCCAGTATATGAACTTCATCTTGTGCAATCTATGGTTTTTATTATTCGCATTTTAAAAGATTTCTAAATACCTGCCTAGGTTTCTCAATTCACGTAGAATACTCTTTGAATAGCAAAACCGTTGCCTATCGTTTAACGATCCGTTAATTGTCACTTAATAAGTAGCCAACAACCTTATTCAACTGGTCTCCGAAGATTTAAAATAAAATCAGGAACAGTGCATTCAATCGCATTCATTTCTTCCATTGTGCCACAAGAAAATATCACTAAAAAATCTTTACTCAGCCGCCCATAATACACAGACGGAAAAAAAAATCCCAACACCAAGAAAAAATTATTGTAGAGTAATGAAATTTGGACAATGCATTTGTCAAGTTAACATGTTTAATTGATTAAATTTTCAAGATCACAGGTTAATTTAAGCTCAAGAAAATGCATTTCAAATGTGAAATACTGTTAAATTAATAGCCGGTGTAACCTCCAGAATTTTGAATGCAAGCCTGCAAACGTGAATGCATTGTGTCATACAGGTTTCGAATGTCACTTTGTGGTATGGAGTTCCATGCTTGTTGTACTTGTGCTGTCAATACTGGGACGGTCAGTGCTGGCTGTGGATGATGCTGGAGTTGTCGTCCAATGATATCCCATACGTGTTCAATTGGAGACAGATCTGGTGATCTCGCAGGCCAAGGTAACATGTCGACACTCTGTAGAGCACGTTGCGAGACAACAGCGGTATGAGGGCGAGCGTTATCCTGTTGAAAAACTCCCCCTTGAATGCTGTTCATGAATGGCAGCACTACAGGTTGAATTACCAGACTGACGTACAAATTTGCAGTCAGTGTGTTTGGTATAACCACAAGAGTGCTCCTGCTGTCATAGGAAATTGCTCCCCAGACCATGACTCCAGGTGTAGGTCCAGTGTGTCTAGGCCGCAGACAGTTTGGTTGCAGGCGTTCCCCTGGCCTCCTTCTGACCAACACTCGGCCATCACTGGCACCAAGGCAGAACCTGCTTTCATCAGAAAACACAACAGATCTCCAGTGTTGGTCAGAAGGAGGCCAGGGGAACGCCTGCAACCAAACTGTCTGCGGCCTAGACACACTGGACCTACACCTGGAGTCATGGTCTGGGGAGCAATTTCCTATGACAGCAGGAGCACTCTTGTGGTTATACCAAACACACTGACTGCAAATTTGTACGTCAGTCTGGTAATTCAACCTGTAGTGCTGCCATTCATGAACAGCATTCAAGGGGGAGTTTTTCAACAGGATAACGCTCGCCCTCATACCGCTGTTGTCTCGCAACGTGCTCTACAGAGTGTCGACATGTTACCTTGGCCTGCGAGATCACCAGATCTGTCTCCAATTGAACACGTATGGGATATCATTGGACGACAACTCCAGCATCATCCACAGCCAGCACTGACCGTCCCAGTATTGACAGCACAAGTACAACAAGCATGGAACTCCATACCACAAAGTGACATTCGAAACCTGTATGACACAATGCATTCACGTTTGCAGGCTTGCATTCAAAATTCTGGAGGTTACACCGGCTATTAATTTAACAGTATTTCACATTTGAAATGCATTTTCTTGAGCTTAAATTAACCTGTGATCTTGAAAATTTAATCAATTAAACATGTTAACTTGACAAATGCATTGTCCAAATTTCATTACTCTACAATAATTTTTTCTTGGTGTTGGGATTTTTTTTTCCGTCTGTGTATGTTCAACGCTGCATCCTACTTAACTATTATTCTTTAAGTTTCCTATACTAACACTTCAACTTACTAACTCCCTATATTAACACATCTTCAACGTACTAAATCCTTTTCTCAGTTTACTAAAACTTCAACTTCCTAAACCGGTGTCATAATAATACTTCTTTATGAAACTTGACTATTTGAGCACCAAAATATTATAACATTCCCATATAAAACTCTTTCCGCGATTCTTGAGAAACTGTCGAACTACTATCAAACGTCTGTTCCAACATTGGTTTCTATGTAACTAGCTGTGCACCACTGTTGAAGGTCTGACCCTTTCTGCAAATAAGGGTGTGATAAAACGAGGACAGTGACTCCCCCGATGTGAAAATTGTGTTCCTACTGTTGCCTCTCTCAATTCTGCGGACCTATATATACCTTTTCAGCGATTCTTCTTCACGTGTTGTGAACGTGCTGCAATATTTAAGAACGAGTGTTGCTTTTATCCCCTCTAAGAGATGAGATTACTATTGCCCAATGTCTCAAACTTTCATATTCTACAAAATCACTTCACCCTTAATAAGGAGCTCTTTACGGTGAGTGAGCTGCAGAAAATAGCCAACGAAAAACTTTTTTGTAAAATTAAAACACTTTGGAAATAGAAAATATTTACTCAAAATATATTATCATGAGATAAATATGAATGGATATACCCAAAATAGACAGAGAGAAGGAAATCAGTTGATTCAGTACTCCAAATCTTCCTAATCCTAAAAATACTGAGTTAGGCACTCTTCGATATCGGCCACCCAAGGACCACGAAAGTAATCCCGTGCATTCATTTCGATGTTTCTTTTCTCGACCTCCAATAGTTTTTCAGCCTTTCACTTTGGCGTTTCCTCCTTTTTTCCACATGTTATTACAATTCCTCTTCTCCTTCTCCTGGAAACCCTTGAAATTTTGGATCCTGAAAGTTGCTCTATCTTGTATTAAATCTTCTGTTATTCCGATCTCAATCATATCTTTCTTTACTTCTTGGATCCACTGGTTGCCCTTCTTACTCTTGTAAATATGGTTGAAAATTCTTTTTGTAAGTCTTTTGTTATCCATTCTCATTATGTGACCAAAAAAACTGATTCTCCTTTGATCGTTTCTGACATCCTTTCAATTTCTTCTTCTTTGTATAGATCTTTAGTCCTCCGGTGTATAAACTCACCATTTTAAATTTTTAGTGGTCTCCAAATTTTTCTCAAGATTTTCCTTTCTCTTTTCTCTGTCTCTTCTATTTCTCCAGTTTTCATAGAGAACAAACATTCTGAGGCATACAGACCTTCTGGTTTGATTAATGTGTTGTAGTGTTTGATTATAGTTTTCCTTGACAGGTTCTTCTTATTGTATCTATCTTTAGTCAGTTGGTATGCTAGTTATAGTTTTCTTACTCTTGCTTCCATATCAAGCCCATTAATCTAAATTACTTCACTTAAATATTTAAATTTATTGACCTTGCTAATTTTTCCATACTCTGTGATTAGTACTGTGGGTGAATCCCTAATATTGGTCATGAATTTAGTCTTCTCAAAAGACATCTGTAGTCCAACTTTTCCTGCTATTTTTTCAGAAGGTTTATTTGTTCGAGTGCGGTTTTATATACTTCTAGAGGTTAGGCTATTTATATATATGAGAAGTCCATTTTAAGTCTGACTTAACAACAGTTACCAGAAATTGGGATTTTTTAAAAGGTTTTTCAGGTAGTACCTTAAATTAAATGTTGGTAACTTTGGTATAATAGATTTCACTTTGAGTGTACGGCAGTCAAACAATATCTGCGGAACCAGAGAGTAATGTTGGCAGTGCTTCTTTTTTTTTATCAGAAAATTTAGCTTTACAGGATAAAGTTATCTTTTACAAATCATAGCATTCATAGCAAATGTCATGGCTGAGGTCAGCCCTCAGTAACTACATAACGGTGATGCAGTAAATATTTTGCGACAATAGTGAAAATAGTAATAAGAACAGTTATTAGTATTAAATCAGCAATATATATATAACAGTTATCAGTGTGAAAATAGTAGTAAAAAACAATTGTAATGAAATTGATTTAAGATAGCTACACTTTTGTTCCTGGAACACTTATAGTTTTTTAGTTTCCAGCACTGAGGATAATCTTGTTTCAGCCGACCTGGGCTGTAGTTTTGAGTTTATATAAGAGTCTAGTATGCCATACTTTGTCAAATGCTTGGGAAACATCGAGAAAAGCAGCCAGGGTATGACGTTTAAGTTCAAAGCTCCTTATGACGTCTTCAACCAGGCATAGTGTTTGATGTGAGGTTGAGTGCATCTGGCGAAATTCAAATTGATGTGGTGGGATGGTTCCCGTAGCATCAAGGAAGGAAATTAGCAGCGTCCGTATTATATTTTCTAGTAATTTTGATAAGGTTGTGTAATGGTCCAAATTACATTTTTCATGTTTATGTTTTGTTTTCCATCTTTTGTACATGTTCATGTATTTTATTTCATGTTTATGTTTTGTTTTCCATCTTTTGTACATGTTCATGTATTTAATTTTGGGTACGACTGGCTGAACTAGCACGACCTGGCTATTTTGGTTCCTGGCTATCTTGGTGTGAAGTCTTATGGTAACAGGCTACTGAACACTCTGAGTCATTGTGAGAGATGGCGTGATATGTAAATAACAGTCCGGACACCCCTGCTGGAATGCATGCAGGGTGGGGTGGGTCAGGTGCTGGCGGACGGGAGGACGGTCGCGAAAAGACAGTGCGGGAGAGAAGGTTGTATAGACTGGTGTGTTGAAAAGGTTTAAGTGAACGTCGCACGTGAGAGTGATTAGTGTTTGGTCACTGCCAGTACACCAACGGGACTCCTGCCACATAATGGATATCACTGTGCTACGACAACTGATTATTGGAAGCAAAACCTTTTCCACATAGTGAAACAACGAGACGCCCCACAATTATTGCTGAGGTCAGTTATCCTCAGCGCAAGTACACTCCAATTCAAGTAATCGGCAAATGGGCTGATCAGAATTTGGATGACCTATAAGCGCCCTGAGTTTAAGAACAATTTCACGCTCTACAAATAGCCAGGACATATTTAGTTCAAGAGATTAAATTTTGCTAGTCGAATATCAAATTATTTTATTTCATATTTTTATTAGTTCATTTTGGTAATTGTTTCAAAATGTTAGTAACTACCATTAATGATTTGATTAACAGGTGTTATTTATATAAAATAAATTAAATGTATATGAAAGATCTTTCATTTCTAGAGGTACCTTGAAATATTTGATTAAAGTAAAGTTTAAAAGTTTAAAAAGATAAGATGACTATTACAGTTGGGAGTAAGCTTATAGGTCTGTAGCTAGAGGGTAGGGAAGGTGGTTTATTGAAAACTATTATAATAGCATGTTTCCACTCTATTGGAAAATATCCGGTACAGAGAATGCTGTTGAAAAGTGCTTTGAGATAACTTACTGCCTTAGGGGGTAATGCCTTCAGCGCTATGTTGGATATATTATCATGACCTGGCGATTTTCTTACGGGCAGACTCTTAATTATTTGCCGCAGTTCACTTGGGGTAGTGAATTTGACACAATTCTCCGCTCCAATGGTCATATGCTGATTGGAATCTTCGACTGTTTTATTGAACTCATGACTTACTATAGGATTCGGTTTAAAGACGTTTTCAAAATGATCTGCTAAAATTTCTCACTTCTCTGAATCACTAGATACGTATTTGTCGTTCCATTTTAAGGGCGGTAAGATATTGGGTTCCCTGAGAATTCGTTTCGTAGTTTTCCATAGAGATCTATCACCAGGTTCTAATTCCGATAGATAATTTTGATTTGTTTCGTAGCGAAATGAGTTCTAGTATGTCTTGTCTAATTAATTGGTTTAGGAGTCTGCGTTGGTGCGGGAGTCGCTGCCTTTGCCACTGTCTGCGGGTTTGATTTTTGTAGTTGATCAAGTCAATGATTCGTTGCGGTATTCTTTCATGAAGTGACTTAAACGATCCTTTTTGAGTTTTTTTGGCTGATAGTTCTATCGCCTGGTGAATTGCAGTTGTTAGATATTGTACGCCTTTATCAATGCTGTCTTTAGTGTCTTGCGTAGAGAATGGTAATAGTATCTGATTGAGATTAAGTTCGAATTTACCTGCCCAGTTAGTATCTTTGGTGTTTGTTCTATTGTTTCAAGGCTTGTAGTAAATTTTGCTATAACCGGGAGGTGATCTGAATCTAGCTCAGAAATTGCTTCCATATACAGGGTGTCCCAAAATTAAATGGCCAAACTTTGGGAGCGTATTTGGGGCTCAAAAATAAGCAAAAAACTCCCTACGAAATTTTTCTTCATTTTCATTTCTTACGGAGATAATGGGAAAATGAAGTTTGAAACGGTAAACTCAAGTAAAGTTCGTTTGAATGGATGTTTATTTTGATTGACATTAAATGTAAACAGGGGTATAGATACCATAGGGCTAGGCGGTGCAGTGCACCGGGGCCCCCACGCTCAGGGGTCCCCTGAGTGCAGCTGAAGGGGCCCTCAAGCGTGGAAAGGAGGTCGTATTCTGCTGGATACCTGGTCATGTGGGAATCAGGGGGAACGAGGCAGCTGATGAAGCAGTTGTTGGAAATATAATTGATATTGCTAATAGGTGTGTGTACCGTTCCACATAAATAGCAACTAACATAATATAATATGTAGTCACAAATTACAGTGAAACCTTTCATGGTAACTGGTTGGTAAGAAAATAACTGGTTATTAGATGCTGGTAACAAGTGTATACACTGTTCCACATAATAAGTATTAATTAACTCGGGATTGTATTTGTAGATTATAGGAGATATTGGTTATACTAATGGGTTGTTGCTAACTTGTTGTCAGTATATAATAATATTATCAATTATATAGTAATATTGACATTACTAATAAGTGTATGTACTGTTCCACATCCCCGAGATTATTCTCACATGGGATCAAAGTGAACATATCTATCTATCTATCTATCTAAGTTAGCCTGCAACAAGGTCAGAATTGACTTTGATCCGGTCCCAAAGTCTGACCTTGCCTCGGCGGGGAAAAGATTGGTTTTTGACGTTTGGCAGAGGCAGTGGCTGCAGGTAGAGCATAATAAGCTCCAGCTTGTCAAACCGACCGTTGAGCCGTGGAGCAGCTCCTTCCAGCGGGCGAGGAGGGATGAGGTTCTCCTCACTCGCCTCCGTATAGGGCACTGTCCTCTGACGCATAGCTTTCTTTCCCCGCCGAGAGGGCCCACCCGAATGTGATGCTTGTGGCGTACCTTTGACGGTGCGCCACATTTTAATAGATTGTGTATCTTTTATAGACTTGAGGGCAGACGTTGGCCTGGCCAACGATCTGCCCATGATTTTAAATAATGAGACCAACAATGTGGCCAAGGTTTTAAAGTTCTGTGTATCTGCCGGCTTGATATCTAAAATTTTAGGCAGGTCGGCCTAGTTTTAGAGTGGATGGCAGGCCTCTTTACAGCCAACCATCCATGTGATCTGTTCTAATTTTTATCTGGTTTTAATTCATTTCGCGCTGGCCTTTTTACAGCCAGCGAGATACGCAGTTTTTTTAAGTCTTCTGTGAACCTGTTTGGCTCATTTACAGCCAACCAGGTGTACAACGGTCTTAGTTTCAGGTGGCCCCTTTAGGGCTACATCTTATTTTTGTGATTTATTTTATGTGCTGTCTGTATGGTCGACCCCTTTACAGTCGACCATGCAGAGAGTACTTTTATCATGAATTTTAACCACAGCCTTTGCTGGTCATTGTTAGGGCGCTAATGACCTCGTTGTCGACGCGCCCTAAAGCCACATAAACAACAACAACTGCCCTCAAGCGCGGCTCAGAGGCCCACGGGCCTTCAGGGCAAATAGACGACTTTTTTTAAAAAAAAAAAAAAAAAAAATAATAATAATAAAAAGCCTGAGGGCCAAGTTCAGATCAGGGGGGCCCCTACCAGCAACTTGGCAGAGCTAGAAAATAAAAAGGTCACCCATGAGGGCCCAAAATAATTTTTCTTTGCACTGGGGCCGTTGTTGACCTAGCTACGCGACTGAATGTAAGTAACCAAACACATGCAAGGATAAAAAAACATTAATAAACAATGAAATAAAAGGCAGAAATGAAACCTAATATTCGATTAATGACGATGTTATTCGAAATTTTGACCTTCCGCGGCATAACAGGCGTACGTAATACGTAAATAAACCTTAAGCGGCACATTAGTCCGTTTATTCGATACGCCATACATCAATCAGTAAGTGAGTAATGTGTTTTGAGTGAGCACCGTACACAATGCCTCGCACATTTTCTCATACCGATACTGTCTTTGTGTATGGTTTTTGCATCGGTAACGCACGCGCAGCCGTACGAGAGTATGCGAGTCGATTTCCGAGTAGGGTAGTATCACATCGCCAGGTATTTATTCAAACGTTTCGTAGACTTCGTGAGACTGGATCAGCCAGCCTGCACCGAGAAGGCAATGAATTTCAGGTAGCTTTGAGGAGAAATAATCAAGCAGGCAATGGTATCCTAAACCATTTTGATGATCGCCCTGCCACGAGTATTCGGAGAGCGTCAGCCGCGCTACGGATATCACGTCAAACAGTCTGTCGTACTTTAAGAGGTGATAATCGTCATGCGTATCATATCCAAAGAGTTCACGGATTATTGCCTCAGGATTTACAGAATCATGTAAATTTTTGTAATGGATTTCTTCAGAGGTGTGAGAATGATAATCAATTTTTCTCGAGTATCTTGTGGACAGACGAAGCTACATTCACAAGAAGTATCAATCAACGAAACTCTCACATCTGGGCTCATCATAATCCACGAGGAGTTAGGGTGACCAACTACCAGCAAGAGTTTTCCTTTAATGTTTAGATGGGTATTCACAATAATTGTCTCGTAGGACCACATTTTTTACCACCAAGATTGAACGCACAGACTTTCACGGCTTTCCTGGTGAACCACCTCCTGGGTTATCTTGAGGAGTTCACATTACAGGAACGATTGAACATGTGGATCCAAATAGATGGATGTCCAGCTCATTATGGTACAATTACTCGTGAATGGTTGAATGGAAATTATCCATGTCGCTGGATTGGTCCAGGGGGACCTGTACTGCGGTGCGCGCGCTCACCTGACCTTACACCGCTGTACTTCTTTGCATGGGGTACATTACAACAGGAAGTGTATTCGGTACCAATAATCTCAGAACAGCATCTTAGGGGCAGAATCATGGCTGCGGCTCAGCGAGTTACCCCAGAGCAACACGAGCTGTCATATCACGGTGCAACGCCTGCATGACCATGGGAGGACAACACTTTGAACAACATCTACATTAATGGAATAGCCTGTTTTATTTCTGTTTCTTCCTTTATAATGACATTGTATTATTAATATGTAATAGATAATATGATTTGTTAATTATTTGCATTTTTTTTTCACTGTTACTATAGTGCGCGTCACGAACGATGGCGGCCCAGTTTAGCGAGGCTCTGCGCATGTACGTCACCACTATGCCAGCAGCCAATCACATTCAGTAACAATCCAGAGCCTGTCGTGGTAACACGAGTGTCGAATGTGCTGTTTTTGTGATGTAGACGGTTGTAAATCAATGAGCATTGCAATAATTCCTATTCTAAATAATGTAAGATGAGCAGCTTAAGCGTAAGGTTCTGCATAGTCAAAGCAAAAACCAAGTTTTTTAAGTATATACTGTAAGCATTTTAAGCGCGAAGCAGACGCGAGAGGGAGAATCTGCGACGTTGCCAAAGCTCAAGAGAGAAATGCTAAAGCGTCTGATACTAGTCTTAGAACTGTACTGCTAATAGTTAAACGCGGCAGCATCGGATGTTCTACTTCAGTCCTGTTTCTCTCTCTCTCTCTGCGTGACCCGCCATCGTTCGTGAGGCGGACTATAGGTTCGTTTATGTTACTAAGTATTTTTTAGATAATTACTTAAATCTATTGTCAATAAAAATAAACATTCATTCAAACGAACTGTACTTGAGTTTACCGTTTCAAACTTCATTTTCCCGATTTTCTGCTTAAGAAATGATAGTGGAGAAAAATTTCGTTGGAACTTTTTGCTTATTTTTGAGCCCCAAATACGCTCCCAAATTTTGGCCATTTAGTTTTGGGACAGTATATTGGTAGTGGTGTGTTTTTTTGCTAGGGCAATATCAAGTATGTCAGGCACAACATTTCTATTATTAGAAAAGTAAGTCAGCCCGTGTGGTGCGACTATATGCAGACCAAGGTTATCTGCAGCGTCTAGCAGTTTCCTACCGTTTGGTGTTGTTGTTCGACATCCCCAAGCTAAGTGCTTACTGTTGAGGTCCCCCATTAATATGATAGACTGCTTATGATCAAATAATGGCACGAGTTGTTGTTGTGTAATCCTCCGATTTGGTTGTTTATAAGCGGCAATGATTGTTATTTCGGAGTTAGTTTTAGCTTGTATTCGGATTCCAGCAGTTTCGAGATCATTGGCGGCCATATAAATCGATGTGGTTTTTAATCAGTATAATAGCTACACCGCCGGGGCCTATAGTCGCATCACGGTCTGTTATGTATATTTTATATCCAGTGACTTTCAAAGTATCGTTAGAGGCAAGATGTGTCTCGGTTGAACAAGCAATATCAAAATTGAGGCGCCTCATAAATACTGCAGGCGTTGATTTTGTATACCGTACGCCGTTAGCATTCCAGGTTAGGAGTGTTAATTGAGAGACATTGACAGTATTATTTGCCATTTTGGAGGAAACTGGCTACTGACTACATAATAATCTCCTTTATCATGGGAGAAAAGCAGAGATTAATCCAGAGATTAGTTCGTGTATTCATTTTGTCCATGTGGTACCTTGCTCGGTGATGTACACGTTGTGTGGTATGTTTGTGTTGTAAGGTGATGTGTTGCGGTTTCCTTGTAATATGTTGCTGTAAGAGGGTCTAAAGTTATTTTGTGGAATATGCTGTGAATTTGCTTTATTTTTGTTTTGCGTTATTTGGTCAGCTGTATATTTGCGATGTCGTAGAGGGGGGAGAATTGTTGGTAAAGACGGAAATCCCAGAGAGGCCAGATTTCGCGGTGTATGCATCTCAGTCAGCTGTCTATCTGAGTTAAGCTTGTTTTGATGTTAAGGTTTCTTGAAACTTTTAAGCATAATTTCTTCATAATATTTACATCCTTTAAAGTTTGCTGGATGTTCCCCACCGCAGTTAACACATATCGGTTTTGCTGTACGCGGGTGATTGCATGAGGAGTAATGGTGTTTCCCATCACAGCGAACACATCGAAGGTCAAATTTACAGTAGTTTTTTGTGTGCCCACAGAACTGCTAATTTGTACACTGAGGAATATCTTTTGATTTTCTACGTGGTTCTACTTTAACAATGCAGTGGACTAGTCTATCTAATTCAAAGATATTGGGACAGTCGCGATTTTCTTCAAGCTCAATTGCGCAGAGTGGCATAGGATTCTTATCTTTATTTAGAAATCTTGTTACTTTGGTCACTGGGAGTCTGATTAGTTCCTCTTTTATTTCGTCATCTGTTAGTGAGTAGGGTAAATTACGCACGATTACTGATAGCTATTTTGAGTCTGGGGCACAAAAGTGTGGTATTTCTATTTAATGGTGTCAAAATGTTTTGTTAGAGTTCTGAAATCTTGGATAGAAGTAGTATTTATTTTAACCACCTTTCCTTTAAGTTCGGTTGAAAAGTCATCACTTAACAAATTTTTGTGATCTTGAGTGAGCCTATTTACGTCGTGCAGAAAAACTGGTGGTGTTTTATCTAGCTTTGTCGTTTCAGTTATTTCTTCTATCGGTTCTTCGCTATGTAGGATTTGGAATCTGTTTTGTGTAGGTATATTTATTACATATCTCATTTCCGGCGGTCCGTTATCTGCAGGTAAGGCACGCGCGAGTTTTTGCTGCTGCTGCTGCTGCTTTAGGCGCGTCGACATCGAGGTAATTAGCGACCGGCGTTTTTGTCCGGTTCTTTTCTGTTCACTGCCAACATCCATTGGAGATATCAAGCTACTTGCATTACTTGAGCACTGGGGAGGCTGAGGCATACTGGCACCTGTATTAAACTGTACATACATTTGGTTCGGCCATGGATCCGGCGTAGCGGGAGGTTGTGTTGTCCCCATTGGCTGTGGCGGTTGCGGTTGATGTTGTTGCTGGTACTGAAGAGTCTGCTGCTGCTGGTGATAGTGCTGTTGATGGAACTACATTTGCTGTGATGATCGATCAGCATGAAGATCTACGCTGTTAAAAGCTTCAACAGCTGCATTTTCAAAAAATTGGCGTAGGCCTAAAGCTACGCTGACTGAAGTCATCGCTACATCATTATCTGCCATAGTGTTCCGAGATATATGTCTCTGGAACACTACGGAGGGAACTCCTTATTTGAACTGTAGTAATTTAAATCACCGAGAAAACTCGAACGAAAGCCCTAATATCGATCAGGAAACAATGCTAATATATTAATTAATTAATTATACAAATTACGAGGTCAATGAAAACCAGTTGTTACCGTAAACAACCAAAGATGATCTGCTGGCAGTGCTAGGTCAGCGGTAGGAGATTCTTTGGAGGATTCAACGCAGAGAAGTTGGCGCATTATATCGGCAGTATGAAGCGGGCAGCGGAATTCAAGATATTAAAGAAATTAAAGCACCAAATTGAAAGAGATATATTACATTTTAAATTGAATATATCAAATGGAATTATGTGATCAGTTATTATACAGTTAAAAGGTGTATACCTATAAAAATAGGTGATAATTTCGTTCACTTCCCTTTTACATCTACTTTATTTACGTAAATTACATATGGCTTATCGTAACTGGGTAGTTACAGGATCTAGATCATTCTAAAATAGAAAGAAAAAACTTATTATACTCCTAGACCATTGAGCCGGAAAACTATCTTCTATACAAATGCCTCGTTAACAAAATTTAATTTAGCTATATCTACCGCCTTTTTCTTGAAAATTAAGTAACTAAATGTCAACTATAACATCTGATGAGACTTACTGTCAAAAATTTTAAGACTTACAGAATGTTTGCTGTTCATTTCTTCTAAGCGATATTGAATAAGGATTGTGATTACGTAGCATATTAAATGATTTTTCCCAAATCCATTAATGTAAATAGAAGGAAAATCGTTTTGTTGGGCACTAAAGACTGACACGTCTCTCAAAAACATTTGAAAGAAATGGGGATGAGGTTCAAGCGTAAAATTACAAAAAAATATCCTTTTCATGATCCTGTAGTCACCTTAAGCAGCTCAAAATAATTCCATGTTCAAAACAATCATTTATTACAACAATAAATTTCTTATACTGTACAATGGATCCCGAGTTTAATAACCTCACAATTTAAATTTAAATATTTAATTATATACATCAGAACCATTATGTATAATAACATATTTGAACGAAAATACAGTGTAAGGTAACTGATTTTCAATAAATAACAATTCTCACTATTGTAATTAACAGATATTTCATCACTAATACCGCTAATATTATCAACTTAAAAAATATCAAAACGATCAGCAATTGAATTAGTGGTTGATATTTATTACCGTTACTATCCGCGTGAAGCTTTTTTAGTATATTCCAATTAACGCTAGCTTTATAGGCAAATCGAAAAACTTTATAGTTAAATTTATTTTAGCCCTTCATTTTCCGCTTTCTATATACTTTATAATACTTAATTTTTACATCTATTGATTTACTGCGTTTAGATTAAAACTGATATACTTTTAAATAATAATAATGGACGAATAAACTATTTTCTTATCTCTGCTATTTTCAGTTTGCAATCAAAATGAATGATTAACGTGAGACATAAAATTTCAAGAAGAAACATATAATTTTCCTAAATATATTTTTCTGAGAATAAATGTGATAGTTAAAAAATCATTGAGATAGTTGCTACTTATGATAATTATGATCTCTCAGCTAATTCTCATTTTTTTCTCTCATTCTCGATTTTCTACTTATTGTAAAGTAGTTCATATTTTTTTCCTTTTTAGAGAAAGAATGGCTTTATCACTCTAAGCTCCATTTTCTCCTACTCAGTCGTTATGACACCAACTTTTTCCAGATAATAGTTTTCAGAACAAAGGAAATACGATTATCTCCAAAACATTAGATCAGTTATTTCGTTTTAACTTCAATATGTTTTCTGCTGCTTTAATAATGGTTTCCTAATCATTAGAATAAACCTTGTTGAATTGTGTAGGAAACAGCTTAATTTTCTTTCTTAAAAATTGTTTCGATGTTTTTTTTTTTTTTTTTTTTTTTTTTGTAACAGGATCTTTGTTTGTTCAAAAGTCGCTTTCAGGACTTAACATGATTTTCTGTTCCTACTGGCCTTCTTTAAAATCACGCAATTATGTTTTCTAAACAATTTTGTGACAAAATGCTTCCCTCTTTGCCTGTTAGATACTATTAAAAATTTATTTTGTTAATATATTTTCCCTCGCCTTATTTACTGGACATATCTACAGTAAACTCAAAACCATCATTCCAACGAACACTACACTTCTTGTTCTAGGAATATTTAAGGAAGAATTGAATTTTATTGATAAATTTTGGTGAGATAAATTTTGAAATTGCCTCACAGGCATTAACAAATTGTAGAAATTCAGAATAATGGCGTATTCGGCAAAATGATTACAAAAGGTCCGCCTGGCAAAAATCTGCATTTTAAGGAGCCATTTCAAAACAACACGAAAATATACATCTTAATTCATCTTATCTACAGACAGAAATTAAAATATAAAATAAAACAAATAGCCAGGGAATATTTTATGCCTAGAGAATATTTAGAGTACCTGATGTTTGGATAGTTAGCTTACAACTAGCTATTAAATAGGAGTAATGTCTTTATTTTGTCATTTTATGTATTTGAATTTGTGTGGTGATGAAGTGTCCAACTGGGCAGATTGGTATTAAATACCCCTAGAATGTTATAGCCTATAACCCCGAGATGTCCCAGAATTACGTTCCACCCATACAGCTTTTCCCGCCAGTTAAAACCGACCACAAAAAATAAATAAAAAACTGGCGATCGCTCGCTGGGAGTTTAGCGCAGCGCGTCATTCACGTGTTTGCGCAATATAACGCAGTAACATTCCGCCTTTATGAAAACAGGCTCCGCTCGTTTATTTTATTGGATATCTGGTATTTCCATACGGTGTTGCATCAATATTTATCCGCTTCGGCTAACCGGCTGTTCTACAAGATTGGAAATGTGTCAGCGGGGATCCGAGCCATTTCCTGACATTTCACACTTCCTCTGAATTCTGCTGCTGTACCAAATAACAACACGAAGCATATTGTTTGTTTTCCATTACAAATTCTTGTCATCTTTAATCTTGCGTTATAGACTAAATTTTATCAAATGTAAGGAAGTTAAATTTTCCTAAAATTTTGCGGTAGAAGAGACTTATGTAACATGTAAAATCAACATAAATCACAATTTAAATGCTGAGATATTCGTACATAATGCAGTTCCGAGGAATGTCAGCTATGATTCCGGTCGAGGTATATTTGGAACTATTTCTATCAGCATGCCGTAACAACGCCAGGAAACTATAATTATAATAAAATTGTAGAAAATCGTGTGCGTATGTGTAAATTGATTTAAAAACAGTAATTGAAATATACACAACTGTTAATAGAGCCGCCGAAACCGTAAATTTTGGAGTTCCGCCTGTCTGACTAGATTTGTGTTCGCAATTTTAATTGTTTCATAGAAAACAAAATATTCGCTTAATATCATTTGTTGCCTGGCGCTAGAGTCACAATAGTTACCTCGACTGAATATCCGCATCGTGCTAGAAGTGCAGAGATAACCACATTTAAACGAACGTTGGCACTATACTTATTGGGAAGAGATCAAACCCGTCTTCAGGAATAGTGACTACATTATTACCCGATTACAAAACTGCATATATATATATATATATGTGTGTGTGTGTGTTTGTGTATATATGTGTGTTTTAAATACCATAAAATTAGATAACAGCTACAGTCCGGTCTGCAAAATGTCTAGGAACAGTGATAGAGCGAGAGTGCTGCGTAACTGCGTAATTGTTATTTGATTGTGTGCAATGGTTCACCGCAATACACTACAGGCTATAAACATGGTCTCTCGGAGACATTCCAGATGGTTAAACAAAAAATTGATCTTGAAAGACGAAGTGCTTGATGTCTCATTACAAATGTTTGGTAATGACTGTCATTCGACGGTTGGAAGATATACTAATTTTTCTAATAATTTTTTGAATAAGTATCTGATAATAATAAGTATTCTGCTCTAAGACAAGTCCTGTTATTCTGTTCTTTGAATCTCCATTCTCTTGAACCCGGTGTAGTTGTTCTGCGTTTTAAAATCGTCCATCATTTTGAATCTACCGTTAGCCGTTTACAGCATCTGATCATAAGAAGAATTCAAAAGATTTTACTGAGCGTGTGTAAGCTTTTTGTTTTCCCTTATTGCTTTACACCTCGTCGACGTCGAAATCATTCGAGGCGGGAAAAGATTGAGAACAAGGAAATGGAAGGAATTCGGCCGTGGCCTTTTAAAGAAACCATCCCGGCATTCGACTGCAGTGATTTTGGGAAAGCATGAAAAACCCAAATCTGGATGGCCGGACGAGAGTGCGAACCAGCTGCCTCCCAAATGAGAGGACAGTGCGTTTCAGCTCACACATCATGCTGGGTGGCTAGTAAGAACATTAATTGTTCTTTTACATGAATACAAAACTGTGATTGCACCTGGCAGGCAGCTTCCTAAAATATTTTTACAGTTGTATTAGTTTTTACATTAATCGTTTCATTATTATTATTATTTACATTTTTCTCTCTAAGCGCTGAAACGTTTACTGGGGTGCTATGTTAGGAATGATGTCTGAAGCGGTCCTCTTATTGGGACGCTTCATATTCGTTTGGTAATACATGATTGAGCGCCACAAGGACAATTTCGTTTCGCCTGCCTACTGGAAGCTGTTAGGGAACGTCTTTGTGAAGGCGCATTCCCACGATCTTTTGTAAACAAGGCGAGACGGGACGGGACGCCATGGGAACAGTGCCGCCTCTGCTAGCGGAGACGAGACGCAGCTACCCACTCTGAGTCGGTAAACATCACAGGCGTGTGTAGCGGTGCGCTGTTGCCATCGGTTTGCAGCAGTGGTGCGCACCCCTTCTGTTGCTGTAAAGTGCTCTGTGCCAAACGACACTAGGCAACGTGGTGCGGAGGTGGCGGCAAGGTAAGCTAGGACTAACCTGCGGCCCGCGGTCGTCCCTACACTTCGGCTAAAGAGGTCCCGCCCCGTCTCGCCTCGCCTACAAGGGATCGTGGGAACGCGTCTTCAGGCATGTGCTGCGAGGGGGCTCCAAGGCCATGCGACCCTCGTGAATGTGCAGGTGTGCATGGAACAAAAGAAAGAATTAGCAGTACCAAAAGGACAGCAGGAACGGCGCGCGAGGTGGCAAACGGGAGTGCAGGGGTGGCCCTAGTACAGATCGGTTGTGTACGTGAATGCATGGAATGATGATAACACTGTTAACTGATAATAAGCTCAGACATTTTTTTTTTTACACGAAAACCCTCGTTTTGAAGAGACGATTGCAGCTGGACCAGTGAGACGCCATTCGAAAGGATAATTATCTAATGTGTTCCAAACCAAGTGTTCGTCCAGTGTTAAACACAGTGCGACGATTAAATTTTGTTTTGTGTGTGTTGCGCACAGAAATTCCAGAAGATCGGACAGCGCTGACTTCAATATAAACATCAACTAGATGGTAATTACACAATTTTTTTCGCCAGAACAAACCGAGTCAAAGTGTGTCGCATTGTACCCGAAAGCGAAAACCTGCAGAGACTTGTGCTCTCTGATTTTATTTTGAGTTAGTCCGACTTTGTTCATGATCTGTCATTTCATTGTTTAGTTAATTAATTTTTTTGTATTATGTAGATTTAATTTTATATGTGTTAGTTAATTCAAATCACCTTTCTTTATGTTGATAACAATAAATGCAAGTGTCAGTATATAAAATAACATAAATTTTCTTATTAAAAAAACAACAACAAATAATTACGTTTCTAAATGTTTATTGCAAATTCTGGAAGGACTCCTTCCATGGCGCCCAGGCAAAATTGAACAAGGTGTTTTATATACAGAATTTTAATGATAAAGAGTAAGAGTAATTGGTAGCAATCCTTACTCCTGGGTACAGTATATGTCGAAAAATGGTTTGCATATGCCTTTTTCGTGACGATTTCTATTAATTCATTTAAAGCTACCTGATGTGAACGGGAATGTAACTGGGAGGTGGCAATAAGCGCAGTAGGCGTGTGCACGCGTAGACAGTCAGCTGTCGCGCGGCCGCAAGTTTGCGCAGACGGTCGTGTGGCGGCGCTGGCCTCGTTGCCTGCCGACTAGCTCGCTCGCTCGCTCGCCTGTGGCTTTTGGGGTCTGTGGCAGGGGTTGCGGTGGGGTGAGGTGGGTCTGAGCGCCGGCCGCTGCGGCTGCGGTCAGACCAGGCCACCACCCGGCCCGGCCGGGTTGCGGTCTGCCGCCGTTACCAACGGGACAGTCTTGCCAACAACCTCCAGACAAACGCACCACCGCCGGCCCACTGCTGCCAACTGACGCTCGCCAGCCCGCCTGCCTGCGGTTCGGCGTCGGAACGCCGAGTACACGAAATCTCGCCATATGCTTCACTTCTACTACCCAGTACTGAACTATCCTTTTCATTTCGAAATATAAGGAGTATAATACTCAAACAGATATTTCACTAATCTTTATTTCTTCCTAAGGTAATATTTCTGATATTGCATTGAAATAAAGATAATAAAATTTATTTTCTTTAACATGTTTTCTTGTAAGGTTGATATTTATTTCATCTTGAAGCAGTGTTCTACTCGACCTTGGGACAAATGGATCTAATTTTCCGTTTACTGTGTTCTACACTGCCATTTACAAGTATGAAGTGATTTAAATTTTTCAGAAAGAAATTAGGCCGGGCTATATTTATCGATATGGCAATAAACGTTGTACGTGAATACTTCTTCTCTCTGGCCTAAAAGTTTTTATTCCATTTCTTATAAGTTCTAATTTTTCCTCTGGTCTGTGTAGTATCTTTGGAATGGGTAAGAAATCCTACTCGCATCGATTTTGATTCGTCATTCTGAAATCGTAAGATTTTTTTCCCATTATTCTCAAAGCTGAATTAAACATCATAGTTCCATTCGATCTCACTTTAGAATGAAACTCCCACAACTTTTCAGGTTTTTGGTGAGGGATAAATCGCAGCAATTACGCGATTGTATGAGAGGACTGGCTCTTCTTTTCGGCTCACATAATAATAAATAATTACAACGCACCACAATCAGGTTAATGGTTCAGAATAAATAACCAAAGTGGCGAGATTTTCACCGACTATTTGTAATTAGACTGCATTTCTCGAGAAACGATTTCCGATACTTTCACATATGAAAGAATCATCCCTAGTTTTATCGCGCACAACACTTAAGCGTTCCTGGCTGCCTAGGTAAAAGGGGCATACTCGCTTACAACGCGTCAGTCAACCCAATTTTCCAAAGGCCCTTTTCTCAGTCTACCCGCCTTCGAAACCTTAGACACCGTATCTCCGTTGTTCAGAAGAAGATGTGCAGCCTCACAAGCCAACGTACAAAAAAATTTTATGGCACCGTTCATAAATCCTCAGTTGCACAAACGTACACCGATCAAACCTTTCCTTGAAAATCTGATGCCACTATCAACGTTTCAGGTATTTCTTAGGTTCGCACTTAACATTCCTCATCTCACAATTTCTAACATTACGCTTTATATGTTCATCCTGAAGGAAACACTCGTTTACAGACAGTCCTGTGCGCACAGGGCTCACTCAGCTGATAATAATCTATTGCAGTGATGCATAAACGATGATGAGATCACATTATACTTTCGGTGTAGGCTCGATCCACAACTGTTCGCATTGTAACATGCATTTAACTGTCGACTGTTGAGCTCCGATATACCAAGTGGAGGGTGTTTAGGTAAAGTTGGGCGGTGAATAGCTTGTACAGAGGACGAAATAGTACATATTCTGTGGAGATAACTGAGATAGAAGTTCACAACTCGACTACGGGTTATAGCCAATCACTGAAGCTACCAACTTGTAGAATATTAAGAGTCGTCTGCGAGATCCGGCCGTCCAAATATCGGTTTCCATTGTTACCCGAAATAATTCCAGGCGAATGCCGGAACAGACTCTTCAAAAGGCCATGGCCGAATATCTTCCCATTTTTTGAACCCAGTCCTTTCCCGCCCCTAACGACCTCGACGTCGATGAGGCGCAAAACCTTAAGGCAAAAAAGATGTTGCCAGTAAAGAAAGTATTAACACCTCTTCCTGACAATTTTTTACACTCTAAGGAACAGCAAAAATGAAAAAGGTATTTTTAGTTTTTTTATTCGGAAAGAGAAAATTTGGCGCCCCGAGTTGAGCATCTGGGCGTCAGAGTTTGAAATGTTCCCTATTCGAGGAAAGCGACTTCTTGACCATACTGTTATTATCATAAAAAATCAAGATGAATATTATTAATAATCATCAGTCAAAAGCTATTCACATGGACTAATGAAAAATTGGCGTACACTTTAATTAAATTCAATAAAACTTGAGAATGGTGAAATTTACAAAAAGATGAAAATTATTTTATTATTATTATTGGCGAATTCTCCCAATAAATGGAAGACGGTAAGCATATGACCGAATCAAGTTTTCTTCGAGTTCTTCTTATTGTTCCAATAGGCTTTCATTCTTTCCGAGAAAGTTTGTTTGTGTTCTTCCGACCACTTTGGTTTGTATTGTTTTTGTTTTGGTTGCTCAGTTATAACTTCCCATTTGTCTACTTTGTGTCTGAAGGTGTCTCTTTCTAAGATGTCTGCTGCTCCTATGCTTGCACTTTTAAGATCCTTCCGAATTTCATTCAGCCAAGGTGTTGGATTTTTAAGTGAACTTACATAATCTATTATCTTTTTTGTCAATCGACTTTCTGGTAATCTATTAAGGTGACCAAAGAATTTTATTCGCTTTTCTTGATGTCAATTTCGATGTTTGAAAACTTTTCTGTTGTTTTGATAGATTGTAGTCTGTAACCATCATTAGTGAGTTTTGCTCCTAGAATTTTTCTAATGATTTTTCTCTCTACTATTTTAATTTCTTATGTTTCACTTGCATAGAGGACTGTTGGTTTTATGACTGCGTTTTAATGCCAAATTTTCGTCTATCTTGACATGAATTTTTTGTTGTAGAGATTTTGGACTAACCCTAATGCTTTTTTTTTACTTTTTGGAGGCGATTTTGCTGAGTGATTTTCTCAAGGCCTGTCGGTTCAATGAATTCTCCGAGGTATTTAAGGTATGGGACCCTGTTGATTTTACCGTATTTTGTTCTCAAACTTGCTATTTCTGTCTTTGAACATATGAATTCAGTTTTCTCGAATGAGATTTGTAATCCAACTTTTTCTGCACATTCTTTGAGTGTCTCAAGCTGTTTGATGGCAGTCTCTTCATCTTCTACCAGTATCGCCAAATCATCCGCAAAAGCGAGGTATGTATATAGAGGTTGTTTTCGAGAAAGCCAAGTGGAATTGGTTTCCAACACTTACATTTCTTCTCCATTTCTTTCTCCAATTCTTCCATAACCATGTCTAGAATTACATTGAACAGAAAAGGGAAGAGAGCCCATCGCCTTGTCTCACACCTGTTTGAATGTCAAAGGGTTATTTTATTAATATTTTTTTTTTTTAATAAAAAGTCTCAGAGCGACTTGAGACTTCTCAGGGTTCATTTACTAGGTAGTTTTCATCGCGAAGGAAGTTTTACCGTTGTCAGAGGATAACGAGGCCACCTGCAAACCAGAGTGTCACCGCAGGTGTCACTCGTTATCCGCGGCAGACTGCCTCGCCTGGCCCGCGTCGCTCACCCAAGTCTCTTACTGTCGAGACGATCTGGTGAGACTTCATTCACAAGTACTTGTCGCTGCCTCAGACGTTCTTCCCCTCAGAAGAAGATTCTGTTCTCTCCACATTGCGACGGTGCATATGTCTCTCGGTGAATCACAGCTCCGCCAGCGAAACCATTTATTCCTTAGGCTCGACGTATAAACAAAATATCCAAAAGTTAATAATATTGCTAGCAAGTGCCATCAGGGACTGAATTCTTCGAGCATGTCACTTTACTAGGAAACCGTAACAAGAACGACGTCGGTCGCCCGCCACAAGTTAACGAATCCTGTCGAGTCAGTAGTTTCCAATAAACCTTATAGTTTTTCCGAAACGTGCCAAAACGGAAGGTGAACCATAAAGCTGTTTATCGTGGGCAATTAATCCATTGCAAAGCCGAGCCATGTGGAGTGTTCCGTCACCCACAGGACAGGTAAATCTGGGCTCGCTTTGTCCTTTCACGTAGTACCTTTCGTTTTACTGCATGCCGCACTGCCGAAACCTAACAAACTCTCTATAATGAAACTCGGTACCTAATAGCACTGACACTATGTAATTAATAATTTATTACAACCACAATAAAATGGAAAAAAAGTACAAATATTCTACACTTTTAATTTTTTGTTGCTTTACAGCTCATCGACGTTGAAGTCACTAGTGCCGAGAAGGAGCTGGTTTCAAGGAACACGAAGGTATTCTGCCACGACTTTTGTGTATGAACCATCCTGGTTTCACCTGGAGTCATTTTGGAAAACTATATAAAACAGTAGTACTGGATTGAAACTCGTCTTCGAATGCCAAGGTGGAATAATGCTGCTCACCCATGTTGGGTATATTCTCTCTTTCGCAGTGAAGAAAAAGTATATTAATTTTTTGTTTGTTTTACCATTACAATATCTAAACTGCGATATACAGACATATACTTTTTAATATACCAAAGGAATCCAGAGTAGACAGCACACCAAAAGAACTAAACAAACAAATATTTACTGCCTCAAAAGTTAATAGGAAGGTGAGGAGGTTAAAGAGGTTGGTAAGACGAGAACATAACAGAGTTAAGAGACAGCAGGGAATATTTAAAACAATTAAACAAGGACTTAATAATAGCTAAGAAGGTGGGTTTTGTGAAGAGTATTGTCAGTGCAGGGCAACATTGACTGGTGCATCTAGAAATTTCTATGGCTATGTTAGAAAACTGAGAGGAAGGGAAGGTGTTGAGAAAAAACTCCATATCGATGGAGAAGAAGTTACTGAGGATTTGAAAAAGGCAGAGATTTTGAATAACTGGTTTAGTGAGACAATTAGGGACAATAAATCAGAAACGGGAAGTGTTAAATCGGATAACGAACTTAACAACACAATTAGAAATGAGCAGGCCAAAAAATTTTAAATTTATCCTGAGGATATCTTGAAGGAACTAAGAAAGCTGAAAAAAATATAAAGGGGCTGGTGTAGATAATATTACTACAGATGTCTTAAAGATAGAAGGATGTAACATTGTACCTTACCTTGAAATAGTATTTAAATTGTGTCTGGATATTTGCTGCTTACCAGAGGATGGAAAAGTGAGATAGTAGTGCCGGTACGTAAATGAGGGGTGAGAAATAGAGTAAAAAATTACAGGCCAATCAGTTTGACATCAGTGGTATGTAAATTAATTGAGAGATTGATATACAACCACATCAGAAATATAAGTGAGGAGAGTAAGTGGTTTTCAAGTAGGCAACATGGCTTTAGGCAAGGATATTCATGCGAATCTCAGTTGGTGGGATATATGCAAGATATTTCGGATGAAATGGACAAGAGAGACCAAATTGATAGTATAGCAGTAGATCTTTCAAAGGCTTTTGACAGAGTGAGCCATAAAATGGTAGTAAATAAGGTAAAAACTATTGGAGTGCATGAGAATTTTTTTTTTTTTTTTTTTTTTTTTTTTTTTTTTTTAACAGTTTAACGTCCCTTTTTAACAACGTGGTCTTTAGAGACGGGAAAGGATGGGGGCAAGGAATGGGAAGGAATTCGGCCATGGCCTTTTGAAGGAAGCATCCCGGCATTCACCTGGAGTGATTTGGGGAAACCATGGAAAACCCAAATCTGGATGCCCGGACGGGGATTCGAACCGCCGTCCTCCCGAATGCGAGGCCAGAACGCTATCCGTTACACCACCACGCTCGGTGAGTGCATGAGAAAGTGATTTGCTGGGTAAAAGAATTTTTAAAAGGTAGAAAACCAAAAGTTATGGTAGGAAATCCAGCATCAAAAGAAGTGGCTGAAACCATTGCTATCCATTATTCTAATGAATAATTGTGTTGACGGTTTATTACCAGAAATTAGATTGTTTGCAGATGACGTAATGCTTTATAAAAGGATCAAAACGGTAGATGACTGTAACAGCTGCAGGGTGATCTGGACAGGATATCTAGTTGGCTTGGTAACCATGGGATGAAGATAAATGCAAAGAAGAGTCAGCTTATTAGATACGCACATAAAAAACTAAAGGTTTATTACGATTATAAGGTGGGGAAAGAATTGCTTGTTGAATACTTAAAATGTAAATACCTTGCCTAACATTTGATAACAAAATCATCTGGGCAGATAGTAGGAAAAGAGTGATGAGGGGATGTACGAGAGAAGTAAAGGAATTGGGTTACAAAACTTTGGCCAGACCATTGCTTGAATATTATAGTGTAGGATGGGACCCACATTTTGCGTATCAAATACAGGGGTTGGAGAGGTTGCAAGAAAGGACTGCTAGATTTGTTTCTGGAAATTACCGCAGAACGTAATCAGTAACAGATATGATAAAAGAGCTGGAATGGGATTCATTGGAAGACTGGAGGAGGGTGATGAGTGTAATGGGAGTGTACAAAGTGTATATTGGTGACGAGGCGTGGAAGGACATGGTTCTAAGAATTAGGAGTAACACATGGAAGGGAAAAGATGACCATGGCCACAAGCTGGCACACAAGGGTGTGGAAAGATTCTCTTTTTCAGATAAAGATATCAGGGATTGGAATAAGTTAGCAAGAGAAATGACGAATAATTAACCAAAAACGTTTTAAGAATTGAAAGTTGAAATTTGTAGAGGGTGAATATAGGTGGGTACATGAAATGGGGAAGATGGGTGTGTAGGGAAATCGCTACAGGAGCGTGCGCTCCATTGCAATTAAAATTAAATTAAATAAATTAAGAGTTATGTTCTTGGCGAAATATCTCAGCTTTTGAAATCATGAGAGGAAATCAACAAGGAGATGGACTACTATACCTTTTGTTCGATCTTGTTCTGAACGAAGTAATCAAAGCTGGGAGAAAGAAGTAAAAGGAATAAAAATTAGCACACTCCTCAAAAATAAATCTGCAGTTTGTGGCCTTTGCCGATTATTTGGCAATTCTCTCTAACACGCAAGAGGTAGTCTAGTCCCTTGAAGAAATCCGTGAAATTTCAGCTGTGACTGGTCTTCAATTCTCGTATGCTAAAACCCACTATATGAAAGTATCCTCTGGGTACCATGATGGATAACCTACGAAAACTCGATTTGGAAACATTTCTGAAGTATTTAAAATTCAGATACTTAAGAGAAATTATTCAATCTGAAAGACTAACTCACAAAGCAACCAACGAAAACATATCTGAACTACAAAAACCACATATAATCATCTGGAACAGATACAGCAAGAAGGCAGTACCTCAAAATGCGAAGTTAAGACACTATAACAGATTAACCGAAACAGAAGCATTATGTTTTGATTATTTGAGGCAAATCACTAATTAATAAAGAAATTGAAAATTCTAAGGATAATCGTCAGACCAGTTTGTACAGGAGTAATTTGATTGAAAAGGAAATCTCATGAACAGTATGAGCATTCTGAGAAAATCACAAACACATTAAGAAAAAGACGAACCAAATTCTATGTCCACGTTAGAAGAATGAATAACAACAAACTGCCCAAAATAATTCTGGACTTCGCCATTTCAGTGAAGTCCAATAGGCTACTTGAAATTGAAAGGGACCTCCAGGAAATTGGAATCACGGGCGATATCATACAAGACAGATGCTGATTCATTTGTCTGGTCAGCATGCATCTATTTGCCAACAAACCATATACTGGGTGAAAGAATGCCAGTAGGGAGGAACGTATGCGAGAGAGTGAAGAGATTTTGGGGAAAAAAGAAAAACACATCTGCTAAATAAGTTAGATTGAGCCTCTGAGTCGGACATAACGACAGAACAAGAAGAGAAACTGTGATAAAAATAAATATAATCTTAATAATATTTATAGTATATTACAAGAAAAAACTGAAAACAAATTTTCTTAGTTTCTTGCTAATAACAGAGTTCAAATCACGCTTGTGAAAGTCGCTCGGAGCGAGGTCCGGACTGTATGGAGAGTAATGATGCCATGCTGGTACGGCCACTGCTATACTCGTCGGTGACGTTTTCTATACTGGCCGCAAACTTTCGACTCCATTCTGCGACATGCTGACAAGAAATTACATCCCTCTGTAAACCTCCACCAGCTGCTGGTGAATTTCAGTCGGCCACAGAAATCGAATAGCTGAGCGGATTTCTACGCGAGACCAGTATCCGAAACGAGTCGCCATTGTGTTTACTTACAACTAGCGCTGTAGGTGGCGGGTGGCTGAAACTATGCACAGTTGCCAACCGCATGGCTTAGAATTACGTCACAATACTAATCTCTCTGTAACGGATGACGCTCCAGGAATATCAGCCTTGTAACGTTAGTCTCTGATCAGGATCACCTCTTTTATTTACATTGTTGGTATTTGAATTCAGTACATTGTGTGAATCCAACTAAGGGGAGGGTCTATTAATTACGTGAGGTGAAATAGGGGTGAGCCGTCCGGCGAAATTTCAACAAAGGGTGGGGAGGGAGGGAGCTGACAGAAATCTCACGTCATTTAATTTCTTAAAGAACAGTAGAGCTGAAAAAAAAAGATCCACAAACTACTTGCGACGTGACACGACGTTAGGAAGCGGTGGGGAACTCAGTTATGATGTAACTTCCTGTTACCTGAACGCGTGGTCTTAGAATTTTGTTGTTAGAATTGAATATAGAAAGCTGTAAGTTAGGTGAAAGATGTCCCAAAAAACACAGATTCAGGACAATATGACGGGGAAGTCATCACCATACCATTCCACTGTTATACCATCTCATGAAGAGCATCAATTTACAACGTGTTTAAAAAATCAACAAACTAAGGAGAGGAGTGGGGGGGGGGTGTTAACTGTGTGACACTACCTACTACAGTACCTTGCGAGGTTTCCTCTTTGTAGTTGATAATTAAGGGGAGACGATGACAGATATCATGAAAAAAAATGATTTTTTTATTTGTTTATTTAAAAGGAAATATTGTTGGGATTATTATCAAAATTTTTCTGATTGAAATTCGAACTACAAATGGTATAAAAATATTAAAACCGTAAACAGTGTAATGTGCCACGCCCATTTTTTAAGGTATTCAGCGGAGAAACAAATATCTTGCTTTCTTTTTTACTGTGTAACGTGGATATATAGCTTTAGAAGGCTATGATTTTTTTAATATACAGAACAGCAATGATATATAGATGGCTGTGGAGCCATTTTATGATCCAAGCAGTATTGTATAAAAGGTTGTGAAGTTTCGTAAAATATTTTGTGCTTTATAGTACAATTTGTATCAAATTGGATTTATTGTGTGATTCCTTGTGGAATATTTCATATATTGATACAGTTTTACAATACCTAGGCCTGGTAAAGTATTTAAAAATACAGTTAGTCCTATATTTCCAATATAAGGAGAAAAATTGACGTTGAGGTTAGGTCTGGGCCTGTATATGTAAACATTAGCTTGTCTTCAAGTGCATCCAAAGTAAAACTTGGGAAAGATATTGTGTCAGAAGAAGCAAAACATGACAGAAACACAGGTTTCAGAACTGTGTATCTGGAATTGGTAGTAGAAGTCGTTAGCAATGCCTGCAAGTGCCCTGTTTTTGGAGGAAAATGTCAGTTTGGTGGACAATGGAAAAAGTTTTCATGTAAAATTTAAATTGATTTTTCTGCAACTTTAAATTTTTCTTCTCTCAGGTACACATATATCAGAAACTACTGGAAGGATTTCTATGAAATTTGGCACACTCATTCTTCCAAGTGGAAGAAACATTTAAGTGAGACAAAATTTTAATCAATCCATTTTAACAAGTTTTATGGTTAATAATATGTGGAAAATTTGACTGTAAAAAAAACCGCAAATGCAAAATATCACAGAAAATAATTGGTATAATTTATCAAAAAGTTACTGCACTTAATTCTACATTTATTAGTGTAGATTAATTTGCTATATAGAAAACTTAATAATTTTGATTGGAAATGATAAAAAAGTGTACCTCAAAAAAAATAATGTAATAAAAAATTCAAAATACTCTGACACTATAATATTTTATTAAAAATTCTAAAAAAAATATTTAAAGCATATAGATATCCTATGCACAAGTGTGCAAAATTTCAATGAGATTGAACACGAAATGAGAGAGATTTAGATTTACCAATAATTCAGTGTAAGACTGCCACCGTCTCCCCTTAAAGAATTCCTGGTTGGCCTTGCCAATCCTTCCAGGTTCTTTTGTAATCTGTTCTATAATTGATAGCACGTTCTGACGATATGTGTGGCCCCAGGATATCGTCTCTCACGTTTTTTTTTTTTTTTTTTTTTTGCTATCAACTCGCAGATTAAATTTAATTATATACTCTTCACTATAAAATCAGCTGCTGTTTATTAACACATCTTAATAAATTCAAATAATTACACTTCTCGTTGATACATACATAAATCTCATATAACAATCTCTTTCTCCTTGGCTAAAACAAAACAACACACTTACAGCCTGCCAACTTCAACATATCAAAACATATTACGAAAACTTAAATTTACCCTCTTATTAGTTATTACACAGACTACTATACTGTACGGCCTTGTATCAAAACAATACATTCATATATTGCTTAAATTGTAAAATTATTATTATTATTTAAATGTCTGATGAAGTGGGACCTCACAACCTGCGGCAGATTTTTGTTTGTGGTTTAAAATTATGTCACTTTCCGCGGACATCTTATGTTTTACACACAACGTTTATGGTTTCGCTGTCCTTTGCTAAGACATATAGCCTATGGGAGCTGGAACCCGTAAGCTAGCTAAATATACCTGCCCACGGGAAAGAAACGTCTTTTCTAAGTGTAACCCTGCTATAGTGGCGTTATTGATAGTCATCACATCAGCGCAAATCCACATCTGTACTGCTATATATAATACGTTGTGTCTGTACGGGAAATCTATCAACAGATCATACAAAAACTGACTGAGGAGAAACAAAGCCTGAGCAACCAATATAACATTACACACGCTATCCGCCTGTCTGTCATAGTTCGGTTATTTTTCAAAATCTCATTACAAAATGTTTTATTTACCAAAAAAAAAGTATTCTTCGCCCTCTCTAACGATACATAGTATTTCCTTGTAAAATTTTATCAAGATCTCTTTAGTTGTTTAGTCGTGAAAGCGTAAAAAACAGATAGAGAGATAAATTATTAGTTTAGATATCACGCTGTTTTTACTATGGAAAGAAAGGGATATTGAGGTAGACCAGCACTAGAGTTCATGCTATATGCACATGATATAGATTAGTTGGCTGATCTGAAGTGTAGAAGCAGCGAGAAAGAAGCCGAACAAGCTGCGTCCCGTCCCGTACCGGGGACCATGTCGTGCGGTAGTGTTTATTACGTCGGCAATTAGCCGCGGGGGCGGTTTTGTATATAATTAAGACGGAGATGGCCAGCGCGGCTGCAAATTGCTCTCCCAGCCGCGAGGAAAGCGCTTCGTGGCTAATTTGTTGAATCAATGAAAAGCCATTAGCACCGGTGTATCACGGCGCATATATGATTAACGCAACACACCCTGGACACAAAATACATACGCCCTGCCTCACCGCAAGCTCTACATTACACGTTGATAAATAATTGTATTAGCTCCATCGATGCTCTGTGAAATCACATTACGGGCTGCGCACGCAGCAGGTAAAATTGAGCCGCACCGCTGTCACGTTGATTGCTAATTAACCGTTATTACATTTTTGATAAGTTTTGGTGGTCGCGCAGAAACCGAGCATAGCCTTGGGACTGCAGATTTGCGGTCTGCGGTACGCATGTAACGCTCTGGTTTTTTAATAACGCTTGTTTAAGTGCTCAGAGTGTGAGCATTTTTGTTTGTTTTTTGTTTATTTATTTTTTAATAAATCGGTGGCGATGGTTATGCTACTTTCCTCTATAAATAGATGATAAGTCTAAAATTTGCTGCAGGGAGTACGATTAACTTATAAACTTAGTTGGTTCACTATTGTTTAAAAAGTTACCTAACTATCGGACTAGTTTAAATTCTCCCTGATTTCCTCACACAAGCAACTTTATCATTAAATAATTTTGACAAGTTTCTCCTCATATGAGGGTCGCACGACAAGTTCTCTTCTTTACTCTAAGACCGAGCGTGGTGGGTTAACGGTTAACGTTCTGGCCTCGCATTGGGGACGACGCGGGTTCGAATCCCCGTCCGGGCATCCAGAATTGGGGTTTTCCATGGTTTCCCCAAATCATTCCAGGCCAATGCCGGGTTGATTCCTTCAAAAAGCCATGGCCGAATTCCTTCCCGTTCCTTGCTCCAATCCCATCCCGCCTCTAATGACCTCGCCGTCGACGAGGCGTAAAGCCCAGGCAAAAAAATTCCGTACACTAAGACCGTCTTTAAAATAAAAGTTGTCAATACAGTTCCGCCTCAGACCCACACAGTTCCTCCAACAATATTCAATGATTTCATGCCATTCACTAAATGGGACTCTTAATGGTGATTCCCTGACGTCCTGAAGTATTTGAGCGTAACATTACAAATCAACTTGAAATGGGACCTGCACATATAGAAACTTTATTCCTATCTACAGCTAATTCTAAATTGCGATTCATGGGTTATATCTCGAAGAATCGTAACGCTCAAACAATGGAGATAGGATATAAAGTTCTTGTGCGTCCACATTTGGATTACTGTTCTGGAATTTGGGATCCGTACAGCAAAGGAGACGGTAGAGAAAGTACAGAGAAGAGCCGCTAGATTCGTTACTGCTTGCCAAAGTCCTTACTGAATTGATACTTAGATTGGGCTGGGATTGCCTGGCTTACAGACGACGTAGATTTCTTTTGAATTTATTAGTGAATATTTTATTTCATTCCCTCGTGCTATTAAGGATTGAAATGCACAGAGTTAAGATTAGTTTTGGCGCAAAGCACTCTCTGCCACTTACAATATTTTTGAATTGCAGAACTGCATAGTATGGATATGTATTTAGAAAATACATCACAATTTGTCCTAAAATGGGTGCCAGACTGAAACAACTTTTTTAAGAATTTCATAGTTGGAAGTTGAAGAGGACAAACGGAGTGAACATGAGGTTTTGTCTAACAACTAAATTACAGCTCATAAATTACAGCAATAGAATTTTGTAATTTATTTATTTATTATATTTGTTCCATAGATCCTTGTTGTTGAAAAGCCTTTGAGATGTATAACATGGCAAGGTTAATACATATACAAGAAAGATAAATAGTAATTATAGTGTAAAAGCATCATATGTTACAAAAAAAGTAAAAATTAACATTAAAAGTTACAAATTTATTACCAACCTCATGCTAAATACAATTGGTTCTTTTATACAAATTCTTGGATGAAGTAAGAGTTGACAACAATATAATCTCCCAGTTTTCTTTAAATCCTTCTTTGTTATCTACAATCTGTTTTATGCCTTTAGGATGTTTTTAAGGAGATGTATTCCTTATCGTACTAATAACAATAACGCTTAGGTGCTGTACAAGTTATTTTTGTTTTTTTGTATTGAAATTGTGTAGCAGTAAATTTGATGTAAACAAATTAAAATGTTGTATGACAAATCTCTTAAGAGAATATCTATACTGAGAAGTCATTATGAGAATATTGAGCTTTTCAGAGAGTTATCTGCAAGATGTTCTTTGTTTTACCCCACAAAACATCGTATTTTTTTTATGTAATGAAAACTTTTTTTTCATTTTGTGGAGAGTTTCCCCAAAAAATTGTACCATACGAATGAAAATAAATGGAGTATAACTGTTTAGTCAATTTCAGGTATGCACTTAGAAAAAGTATTTATTGTTAAGGTGGTATTACTTTTTCGGTAGCAATGAGGTATGTTCCTTTATATATTTGTATGCCAAGGAATTTTATGCCCTTTGTTTACAAAATTTTGTTATTTTTTTGATTTATATGACAATCTTACTGCGCATAATTTTTTGTTAAACCTAATGTAATGTTTACTTAAAACAGTTTGCTACTTCAATGAGTAATTTATTTGCATTCAGTTCCAAATTACTGTTTGGTGAAATTTTACTGAATTGCTATGGAGTGCATGCTTCGCCGTCAATTTCCCTAATCATCTAATTAACTCTTACTTATTATACTATTATCTCATGTACTTTAAGTGTTAAATTACTCTACCCATTTACTTTTGCCATTTACGAATTTTAATTTTAAATTTTTTCAGCGTTTTTGGTGAATTGTTGGTAATTTATTCCAATCACTGTTGCTCTTACACACAAAAGAAAATTTTACTACTCCCTTATGCATGAAATAGAGTGCCAGCTTGTGGCCATGATCATCTTTTCCTTTCCAAACATTACTCCTATTTCTTCGAACAATATCCCTCCAAGACCCATCATCAGTATATGTCTGGTACACTCCCAGCACTCTCTTCACTCTCCCTCCGGTCTTCCAGAGACCCCCAGTCCAGCTCCTTTATAATATCAGTTATTGACTGGATCCTGCGATAATTTACACAAACAATTCTAACTGCTCCCTTTGCACGCCTTTCAACTCTTGTCCTTGATACAAGAATGTCGGTTCAGAACTTCACCACTATATACAAGCAATGGTCTGACCAAAGTTTTGTAATCCAATTCCCTCGCTTCTCTCATAACACTCTAATAAATGCAGGATTTTGTAACCCTTTCCTTCCACCTGTCCAATGTGTTCTACTCAGTTCAGTCTATTATTAAATATTATACCAAGATACTTACTCTTCAAGCTTTCAACAAGCAATTCTGTCTCCATGCTATAATCATAAACAAACATTATTATTTTTTATCTGTGTACTGATAAGCTGACTCTTCTTGACAGTTATCTTCATCCCTTGTTGACCTACACAGGTAGAGATTCTTTCCACGTCACACTGCAACTGTGCACAGTCTACTCCCATTTGATCCAATGATATACCTTTATGTCACCTGCAGGCAATCTAAACAATGAATGATGAATATCAACGTTACCTATACAATACCCTGTGGCACTCCCATATTCACTGCTACCTCTTTTGATACAACATTTCCTACCACAACACTTCGATTTCTGCCTTTTAAAAATTCCAAGGAAGTCACTATTTCATCCACTCCTATAGTTTTCAACTGATTTAGAACTATTTTATGGTTCACTCTGTCAAATTCCTTTGAAAGATCTAGTGCTACACTATCAACATGCTTATAACACACCATCTGACATTCAGATTAATAATAGTTGTAAAAAATATTTCAAGTTAAGGTACAATATAGTATACCACTATCTTTAATACATCTGTAATAGTATTATCTACACTGATACCTTTGGATTTTTTTTTTTTTTTTTTTTTTTTTTAGATTTCTGAGTTCCTTCATAATTTCCTGAGGATCTATTTCAAATTTTGCAGTTTCCTTCCATTTTATTTATATGGAGACACTCTTCTAGTTTATTATTTATTCCCCCCATGCCTGGTTGATAGTCCTAAAGGCTTCATTAATCCTGTCATTCAATATCTCTGCCACTTTCGAATCTTCAGTGACTTTTTATCCAGTCTTATCTACAATTATCAGAACACCTTTCCTTCCCCTCAGTTTTCTAACATAACCATAGAAACTTTTAGATGCATCATTCAGTGGTCCCCCTGCACCAATAATATTTCTCCTAAACCCATCTTTTGCTTCCGTCTTTGCTCTTATTAATCGCTTGCTTAGTTGTTTTAAGTATTCCCTACTGCCTTCCTGTCTCTTAACTTTGTTATGTTCTCTTCTCACCAACCTCTTTAACCTCTTCACCTTCCTCTTGTTGTTTGGAGGTTCTGTACTTCTCTTTATTTTCTGCTTTGGAATAAATATTTTCTCACCCTTTTTTATTATGTCCTTGAACTCTTGCCACTTCGCCTCGACTGCACTTGTGCCATCCTACCATTTGTTGAACCTTCCACTGAAATATCTCTTCAGTTGTAAAATCTGTGCCTTTTTTATAATTGTAGTGCCTATTTCTCCCTTTAATTTTGCCCATTGATTTACTTAATCGCCTAATATCCATCAGAGCTGCATTGTGATCACGTATTTCTTTTGTTACTTGACACACCACAAGATTTTCATCAGGTTTTATTTAGAAGATATCCAACATGTTTGTTCCTTGTGTCTAGCACTTATTTAAAGCATCCTTCCTTAGTAAGGTATTTGCAAATCTCTGTTACTTTGTGTTATTAATCTTATTTCTGTCTCCATACTATAGTCATAAACAAACATTAATTTTTTATCTGTATACTAACAAGCTGAGATGAAATCAGGTAAATTTAAATTTCCGCCAATAAGACTATTCCACACTCACCTTTGAACTTTGAATGTGAATTTAGTTTCTCCCCAAGAGCATCATCTTCATCAGTATTGATCATCTACATACTACTGAAAGCAGTCATCACCCTGATTTTTCTTTTTTATTACCCCAGTAATCCATCCCAAGCAACTCATAGTCATGATGTATGAACACCAGAGTTCTGTAGTAATCTTTGCTAACCAATAGAAATATCCCTCCACCAATTCTTCCTCTATCTCTGCGCTACACTATGTAACCATAGGGAAAACCTCCTTGTCTAGTAATCCTTCTTTAACTAAGATTCTACCCTTATAATTGCTTATTAGTTCGTGTATCTGTATTAACTTTCCAAATTCAATTACTATGTTCATTATACTTCTACAGTTTACCAATAACACTGTTATTACTTTCTTTGCGATATTTTCAGTTTTGTTATTCCAGTTGTACCCTCGTCTATTATTATTTCAAAACCTTATCTACTTCTTTAGAATTAGTGATTTTTCCCATCGTGCATCCATTTGATCACTTGTTTTTGTCCACACACCAGCATCCTCTAACCTAAAAAACGGTACAGTTCTGACCCCTGAACTAACATTATTTATCATTAACAAAATATCATAAACTTTACAGTAATTAAGGGTTATGGAGATTTAAGTAATACAGAATAGTTCAGAGACTAGGTGGCAGAAAGGAAATCGTTTGCGCGATACCAACGATTGTTAATTAGAATACCACCAGCGATAATGAATGTTTAAAGAAGCCAATGCGAAATCTAATTGCCTCCCCTTATCTCTTTCATCTTTATACAGTATCTCAGTTACGGAAAAACATTTCGCGGCTTACTGCACATTAACCAGTATTTGCTTGAGGACCTTTTGGCAGACGGGCGCTGATAACCTCGATGTTGACGCACCCTAAAGCTCGAAAAACAACAACATTTTGGCAGACAGAATTTTATTATTTCAAGCACTCACCAAACATGACACATGAGTTGCAGTGGCGAAAAAAGTAGTTCTTATTTTACACTTTTTCAGTATTCTGGATAATTCCAATGCGATAGGAGTCACATGAACTGCTCTGTGACAAAAGAATTTATGATACTTTCTTCGTATTTTTTACGCTTTTATTACCAGTTGTGTTTTGTATTAAACAATCACTTTTTTATTTACTTATGGCTTTACACCTCGTCGACGTCGAGGTCATTAGAGGCGGGATGGGACTGGGGACAAGGAACGGGAAGGAATCTGCCCATGGCCTTTTGCGGAAAGCATCCCGGCATTCGCCTGGAGTGATTTGGGGAAACCGTGGAAAACCCAAATCTGGATGCCCGGACGGGGATTCGAACCGGCGTCCTCCCGAATTACACAATGGTTGGACGTAATGCGATTGCTTATTTTAATGAAAAAAATCCCTGACTTGCTGATTAACTAGCTTCGGGGTCATTTTAAAAAATCTAAGTCTCTTTGATAATGAATATTCTGCGTTGACCTACAAGATATATCCGAGTGTCGAACTGGATTACGCTACTTTTCTCACTCAGATGATACAGCTTTCTATTTAGTGGCTCTAACACATCATCACCGTGGAAGGAACTCACCTGGAACACATAATCATTCGTAGATCTTTGCCGGCAATAAGTGTTAGGATATCTTCTTAGGATATCTCTCTTCTTACATTCGTGGCTTGTGCAGTCACTTGTTGAACAGTTTGTGCTGGGTGACCACGTGACCTGATGTATCTACTCCTAGCACCCCACACATGCTCTATTGGGCATACACCTGGAACCGTGCGGGTCAGCCCATGGTCGTAACCCTTTATAAGGCTTGGGTTGTGATGGCCGCAATACGAGGGACATTATTCTATTGGAAGGTACTGTTTTCGGTAGTGTACATGAAGAGTATCACAACAGGGTGTATCACCCTGTCCACGAACTGGCAGGTTGTCATTGCACTTTCAGCAACAATCAAATCGGTCCTGCAGAAGTAACTGATTTCTCACCAAACTATGACACCAGTTGTTGTTGTATTTTTGTGACGTTCTGGAAACATAGCAGGATGGGCTCTTTCTCCACTACGCGTACATCTTGCCGATTAGGGAGCGTGCACAAACTACGTGGCTTGGTCCAGAGGGGGAGGGGTTAGCTGGAAGGCTACGCTGGGCTACGTGGGGGGAGGGGGGTTCCGAGCCAGGCCACGTAGCTTTCCTTTCATAACATTTTTCACAGTTAAAATGAGGAACAGAACTCACAACAGCTTGTGAATATTTATTTCCCTCAGTTAAGGGGACATCCATTAATTACGTTAGGTGAAATAGAGGGGGGGGGTCCGGCGATATCTCACCAGATCTCACCAGGGGGGAGGGGGGGTCTACGGAAATCTCACGTGAGATTTTGCGAAAAATTTGGGGACAGTAGAGCCAAAAAAAGGTCTACAATTTGCGCCAAAGTCGATTTTAGGAGGGTATTTCGTCGAAAAAGTTAGGGTGTGAAAAAAAAAAGGGTCTACAAAAGTTTCCAGGGCGATTTATAGGGGGGGTCCTCACGGACCAGATCTCACCAGAGGGGGGGAGGGGGTTCGGCCAGATCTCACGAAATCTTACCAGGGGGGAGGGAGGTTCAGAAATCCGGAAAAACACCTCACGTAATTTGTGGATGCCCCCTAATTATCTCCTTATGTAATTTACAATCGTCTGACAAGAGAAAACAGCACAAAATGTCTTCTGGAAAAAAGCTATGTGCTACGTGGGGGGGAAAAGGTGTAGAGGCAAAAGCCACGTAGGGCTACTTGGGGGGGGGGAGAGGGGGAAATGGAGCTACGTGGTTTATGCACGCTCCCTTATTACTTTGCCACAGCTAGAATAAGGATCAAGCACAACTGTGTGTAATCACGTGTCCAGTTGTGTTTTGCATTACACCAGGCTAGACGTTGCTAGCAGCGAAATCAGGTTAATGTAACACACTGCATTGGGGTCCGAGAGTGTTACCCAGCTTCAAGCAATCGGTTTACAATAGTCCGTGGGGTGGCTCTCTGTAAGCGCGGCTCAGATCTGGCCTGCGGTCGCCCATCTGCCAGCAACAGTCGTACACAAAATTTGGAGGTCTTCACGAGCTGTTGCCCTTCTGTATGGACCTGTGCCAGCTCTACGAATGCTAGAGTGTTCTTGCGTACACTGTGTAACAAGTCTATACTAACATTGCACTACGGCAATCGTTCGGGAGATTTCACGATATGATGCACTCATTTTAAACATGCCAACTTCCCAACCTCTCTTTAAGTCAGAATTTGAGTCGTAGAGGGTTGTCAGTCTTCGCCTTGGCATACTTGGTCACCGAGAACATGTGGGCAAAAAAGTGCCGTGTTACACCACACTGTTCACCATTTATAAGCTAAACAACATAATAATAAATCTCCCCTTAATTCGATTACTATTACATGTACAACTTTCGATTTTTAATCATTCAATACGCTTCACGTGTTTATATGTACTTGGGGCCATATTTCATACATTTATGATAGATCCGTCTGGGTGTAACACCATCCATTTCTGCCATTGTAGTACCTCCACTGGCAATAGAAACACCACGGATACATTTTTCCAATCATTGGTTACTATTAAGGTGACCAATTTTTTTTACACTGAAAAGGAGGACGAGAAAATTTAAGAAAAGAGTACAACGTAAATAAATGAAACATTTTACTAACTCAAACAAAAATACACTAATTATGCTTACAACCTTTTTAATTATTTAATTTGACTAATATTTTTCCATTGCGTGAATCTTTTTGCCAACATATCATTTTCTAATAATATATTGGAAATTTCGGAGCAAGAAATATCCTTCATATCGATTTTTATTGAAAAGCTACAGCTAGAGTATCAACATTTAATCCTGATTTCTCACCAAAAATCATTACCAATTGAAAAAAACTCTTTCAACTGCTGCATTAGTTCCAGGACAGCAAACGTAAATTCAACAAAAATATCTAAATTTTCATATGGTATGTGTTCATTTTCGAAATGATTAAATATTTCCACCCATCTTTTATCAATTTCAACATGTTGATTTTCCCATTGTTTTAATTTATCAGAATTTAAATATACATTCAATATTCTACTCTTCAAACAGACTATTTTAATCGATTTTATATCAGGAATTTCTTTCGATAAAAGCTCAACACAATTTTCAATCTCTGCCCAATTTACTTGTGATGAAATCACAAAACACCATTGAAAACTGTTATTTCCATTGATATTTGTTTCAGACCATTATTCGAAATATTAGAAGCATGTTTGGTAAAAATTTGCTCTTCTTTGGTAAACTTTACCATTGTACCCGGATTTGAAAATTTTCTTTTCATTATTAAAGGAATAAATTTTTCTTCAAATCATAATTTATATTGAAGGACAAAATCGTTCAAAATAAAACTTCTGTAGCTGAATACGTTTACCTTCAATATTTTGAATCGTTTTGTGGAAAATAGAAGCCTGATTATGTACAAAATACATTAGTATCTCCGATAATTCATGACTGAAAAAAGATTCCAGAATTTATAGACATTTGTCTCAACTTAAAAAAGGAGGACAGGTAGGAGGACACTTTTGGAGGAAGGACAGAACCAATTAAAGAAGAACTGTCCTCCCTAAAGGAGGACGATTGACACCTTATAACTATAATCTCGCCGTATCGTTTCTGCCTCTCTAATAATCAAGAATTTCCTTAGAATCGGACGGCCGCACAATGCGGTTGAACATAACCGGGATGACTAGTCGGTTGCAAGCAATGATCCTAGCTAGTTCTAAACAGCTTCGTTATTAATTTCTGCCACCTCGAAGCGATTCAAAGTGGAATTTTGCTCTTTACATTTTGAACCACGATTGCCGCTGCAATAAAAAGTACCTGCTAGAATCTCATTCCTGCAGGGTCTAGGTTGTGGTACTGCATCCGTGTATAAAAAGCTAATTCAGGCCTATTATAGTACCGAACCAAGCCTCGACACCTTACCTGAATCTCTGAGTTCTTCTCAAAAATGGGCTATGTTCTCCTTCTTTGACCCTCCTGGTGAACAACAGTACCCAATCAAACAATTCAGGAATCCTATTTTTTTGTTTTTATAATATTACATAGCACTTTCGATCCGCTGTGTGTATTGTGGGGTAGTGAGTGTACATTCTCCGCCATCCGCTTAACCGTTGTGGTACACGTGTCGGGGCGACGTAGGCTAAACGGACCGTAGCGCTAGCAGCCCGACGTCTGCAGCGCGGCTAGTAGCGCTAAGTGCATACAATCCGCATCAATTAACGCAGTTGTCGCAGCGGGCCCAGTTTAATAGCGGCTCCAATTCATGTTTCACCACGGCGCCCCCACTCCGACCCGCCCGCCCTGCAATCGATACCGACTCCGACAGCCGCACGCGGCAGCGGCCAGTTCGAGAGGTCGATAGCTAGCCATACTGCCAGGGGGGCAAACATTTCCTTCCGACAGGGGGCGCGCCAGCTGCGTCAACAATAAGGTCGACCGCAGCAGGGGTGAGTGTGTACAGAGGGCAGCGAATTTCGTTCCCCACTGAGACGTAAATCCAGTCAAAAACGTCTAAACTGAACTCGGACCAAGTCCGCCGACACCAGAAGCACATGGGGCACGGCGATCAATTTAGTTACTGCTTCAACGGACCTAAAGTAGTTTCCTCAGTTCGCGGGTAAATATAGTAAGCTTTGAAATCTTATCTTACAATAAATATTTTAAAATAATCTTCGTAGCAGAAACAATCTCCTCGCCATGCATACTCTCTACTACTGTACCCAGAAAGGTTTGATATAAGATTTTTTATTAAAAAATAAAGTTAAAAAACAATAGCATTAAACATAGTACTGGCTTGTCACATGGCCATTCACCACGTCCCAACTTTCATTCAAAGATCTACCTACTTCAAAAATGAAGTTACTGAGAAAAACTGAATTTATTATCAAATTTTACTGCCGTAATTATTCAGCTAAGTGAAGTAAGGGAATAAACGTACCATATTGAAGAAAATTCCGTGGAGAAAGTAAATAAAACAATATAATTATTACATAGAACAAACACATCTATTTTGTAGCTAATACATGAAAAGTAGAACTAAGTTAAAAGTATTACTATAAATAATGCATACCACTTTACGAAGATTAGAGTTGTGATTGTTGTATTGTTGATAACGTTTGTTTCATAAGACGCGAGAAATAAATAGTAACTATATCTTGCGATGAGGAATGGAAAGATATTGCAGTAGGTATGGAAAGTAGTTCATGGAAGGGAAAAGATGATCATGACCACAAGCTGGCACTCGATTTCAGGTACAAGGGTGTGGGAAGATTTTGTTTTTTTGGTAAGGGTGTCACGGATTGGAATGAGTTACCAAGGGAAATGATGAATAACTTACCGAAAACGTTAAAAGAATTTAAAGTTAAAATTTGTAGGGGGCAAATATAGGTGGGTCCAGGATAGGGGGAGTTAAGTGTGTAGGGAAATTGCCACCGGAGCGTATGCTCCATTGCAATTAAATTAAATTAAAATTAATTTCCAGAGCTCATAAAGTGATGATTTCTTATGAAATTCTTTCTGTATGTGAGGTGAGTTTGTTGGCATTTTCGACGATCATTTTATTCCAGTCTCCCCTGCCTAAAGCAATGAAAAAATCTCACTCCCGCATGCAAGTGCTAGTAAGCTATTTCGGAACGAAGATTTTCCTCTGCTCCTACAGTTTGTTTAAGATGGCGATATTCGTGGTGCAAATTTGTCTTTTGTTTCAAAAATAATGATAACAAAACCCAGGAGGAGCATTGCAAAAGACTGAAAATGTCATCTCACACTTCGGATGTTATGTTTTACATAAATTTGCTTGTTAGTTACCTTTTCTGAAATTTCAGACTGGGAGAAGAAGAGGGTAATCTACCCTATACCTGCATCACGATTGTGTTGAATTGACGTCTGTGAGAAACCAACAGTGGCCATTAGTTTACAGATCAGACTATTTTGCAGAATTGTTTCTGCATCTTAAGTCCTGAATTCTTCACCAGACATGACAATATTGGCTGATATTTACAGTCAGTTGGGATACAGATCTGTCGCCCAATCGGGAGCGGGGGGAGGGGGGTGGAGAGGGGGAAGCTTTGTCCATACGTCACCTGCCGTTTTACTGCCCTCAACCCTCCTACCTGATACAGCAATACAAGGTGGCATCCACCCCGAGAACAGGTACGAAAAAACTATCCCCCGCTGCAGAAGAAATAAATCGCGCCAATACAAGAGCGCTTTACTACAGTGAAAGTTTCTACGAACAACCCTACATAGTCGAAACAGTCACGACGGGAGCGAAGGGCCCTAGTCCCCGTCCGTTGCAAACACAATACCCAGAGGCAAGTCCAAAGCAGATCTGCATCTAACTCAGGCAGATATCCCAACTGTTCGCTGAAGAACCCCTTTAAACGGGTTTCTATTATAACAGCAGCTGTCGAACGTCTGCATGACCTCTCCGCGTCTCCAATCTTCCATCCGCCCCAGTGGACCAACAAGTAGCACCACGTTCCTGTCGATATACGTGCCTAGTATTCCATTCAACCAGGCACACTATGTGGCCAGGTCTAGGGGAGGAGGGTGGGGAAGAGATTGGGTAGAAAGTAGGGACGGCGATCAGAGATCGATTAATCGAAGAATCGATCTTTTAGACCAAAAAATAGATTTTTTAAAAAATCGATTTTTTAATAAAAAATTTTTAAAAAAAATTGATTTGTAGTTCTGAATCGATATTTCAACCGTGAAAATCGAATGTGAAAAAGTACTTTCTACATGTAATGCACTTGCACATGAAAGTCAGGGTTTAAACGCTATTTATCGCAAGTAGTTGTGCACCTGAAGTATGATCCTATACTTTACTGGCAAAAGGGGGCAAAAAACACGATTTATCATCACGTTTACTCAACAGTCATGAAGTATATCAGTATCATGCGGTCATCAGTACCTTGCGAGTACCTTTTTTCGGTTGCCGGCAACATCGCAAGTGACGAGCGGAACCGCTTGGATCCTAGAAGACTTTTTTTTTTTTTTTAAACTGCTTTACGTCTCTCAACAGCGAGGTCTTTAGAGACGGGAAAGGATGGGGGCAAGGAATGGGAAGGAATTCGGCCATGGCCTTTTTAAGGAAGCATCCCGGCATTTACCTGGAGTGATTTGGGAAACCATGGAAAACCCAAATCTGGATGCCCGAATGGGAATTCGAACCGCCGTCCTCCCGAATGCGAGGCCAGAACGCTATCCGTTACACCACCACGCTCTGCCTAGAAGACTGGGCCGACTGCTGTTTCTAAAAGAACTTAGACATTAAGCACTGGAAACTACATCATCTCAAAACTGTTTTATGTAACCAACAAATTTGTGAAATAAATGTCTTTTGTATACCTGATACTTTGATTTAGTTTTAAAAAACTTTCATTTAAAAATGATTCATGATCGATTATTGTGGTATCATTTTTGTTTTTCATAATTGGAATTATAATGAAAATACGAACATGAAAAGCAAAACGTAAAAAGATCGATTTTTAGAAAATCGTTCTTTTAGACCTCGATTTTTTTGTGAATCTATTTATCAAATTTCGATTCGAATCGATTTAAAAATCTATCTTTTTAAGAAAGAATCGCCATCCCTAGTAGAAAGCTACGGTGAGCTACGTGGAACGGGAAAGGGGGGGGGGAATTCGAGCTAAGCCAACATAGCTCTTTTAATTTATATTTGTTACAATGCAAAACACCCCCCGCCACTCACTTCTAGTGAATCGCGGAGTAATAATAATAGCAGTAGTTAAAATAAGGTACAGAACACAACACAGCATGTAGATACTTATTTCCGCCATTTAATTATCTCCGTATGTAATTTAGATAGCCAATACACTGTCAGTGTCCCCCATTCGTGTGACTTGAAGCCATAGTGTTGGGTTGCACACAGCCGGCGCATTTGAACTCACCGACACGCAACTGCGCTTACGATGCAAAAACATTAGACATGCCGTACCTAGACTAAAATTCGCTTGTCACCCGGGATTTTCCAAGGCAGTGATAGTACGTATTGTTTTGATGATTTGAAGTAAAGCTTTTAATTCCGATCACCCGTGTGTGACCACACTTTTCGTTGATAAAATAGTTCTAATTTTGTTCTGTGAAGTGAATTTCAGTGAAGCTTTAATCATAGTGTAATGAACAAACAAATGAGATAGCGTACAAATCTCTTGTGCGTCCACATTTGGATTATTGTTGTGCCATTTGGGACCCGTTTCGTAAGGGGTTGATCGAAAGTATAGAGAAAGTACAGAGAAGAGCCGCTCGATTCGTGACCGCTTGCTAAAGTCCTTATGAAAGCGTCACATAACTGATTAGTAGATTAGGCTGGGAGTCTCTGGTAGATAGACGACACACGTTTCGTTTAAACGTATTGGTAAACATGCGTACTACCACTTTCACTTTTGAGTGTAGTGAAATACTTCTTCCACCAACCTATTTGAGTCGGAAGGACAGGAAAGATAAAATTAGAGAAATAAGGTGCCGGACTGATTCTTATGTGAATTCTTTTTTCCCTCGTACCATTAGGGATTGGAATGCATAACAAAGAGATTAGCTTTGGTGCTGAGCACCCTCTGCCACCCACAATTTTGTGAATTGCAGAGTATATATGTAGATGTAGATAGTGCTCCCTGAAGTATTATTTCAAGTTCAAAGTTTGGTGTGAAGTGACGCTGTACAATAAACTTTACGAGGCTTATCGGAAAAGTTTTTTTTTTTTTTGTTCCAACGAGTTTTCACTATCCAACGATTTATATAAATATTTTAAGCAGATCACTCAATCATTCCCTGATAATTTAGAAAGAAAGGTGGCGCAACTGCAGCAAAAGATAACAAAAAATGCATCTCTTCTTAGTTTTTTTTTTACGTTGCAGGAATAGTTTGTTCTATTTATTAATTAATGAAGAAATGATGAATAGGAGAAGGAGAATGGTTATTAGTGACACATCAAGAAGAAAAGGTTCCCTGACTGTGCCTGAGAAAGAGGTTTCCCCAATAACACAAGTATCGGTGGTATTCATTATATACGCAACAATCGTAACGATAGTATGTTCAAAAAAAAAAAAAAAAAACAGTACAAAATGTCGTCTGAATGTAATAAGGAAAAAAGCTACGTGCCACACAGAGGAGAAAAAAGGGGGGGGATCGAAGCAAAAGAGCTACGTGGGGGAAGGGGAGGGAGATTCAAGGAAGGCCAAATTGAGCCACGTATTTTATCGACCCTCCCTCACAGAATGTTACCAAACAGTTCGATTCCAATTCTTTTTGTAGTAATGGTTTCGGCACCTAATGTAGCCATTCTGTAAATTTCCGCCACGTCCTTGAACTTACACCAGTCTCACAGCATACAGTGCATTCTGGTTGCGTACCTTCGTGCCCCAGGCTTCACTTACTCAAGTACATAATGTATCCCCGAAAGTAGTTGCTGCAAAAGTCTGGAACGATCATTCTCACTGAATTAATTTTGAGAAACCTGTGGCTGCTGAAGGTTACCAATAACAGAGCCGAACTAATATCATGAACCCCCCCTTTTTTTTCACCAGTTGGTGGCATTAGGAATGGTTTGTCCTCACGGCAGACGTAGGAAAGTCCACTCAAGTTATACTAACGTTTGATCTTCCCTTGTATGAATCGCAAGAATGCTCAGGATCTACATAAGACTTGATGGAAGATTTAGACAGGTGTGGGGGGGGGGCAACTCGGGCACTCCGGAATCACTATTATCTAAGGGTGGACCAGATCTCTGGAGGGGGAGTTTACTGTCCATTTAGAAAAATAACATATGAAACAAAGCAGATCCCGAAAGATGTTCTTCCCGCCCTCTGCTTTCTTAGAATATTTCAAGCGGACAACCATATAATTCCAGCCAAACAACATGCTACGTCCATATTATGCGCTGTCACACAATCTGGTGGCGTCCATGTATCATATTTTGTAATTTTTTTATTTAAAATATTAATAATATGTGGGAGCGAGTTTATGATAAATTTACTTACACTCCGTTGCAGGTTGGTAAAGCGATAAATATTGCCATTATTTAAATGGAGTAAATTAATTAACGATGAAACAGAGATGATCAAGATAAATTATAATGTTGACTATTGAGGCTGTGTTAATTTTGTTTCATAATGGGCCATTCAGTTCGGTATCGTGAATTACTCGAGATTTATTGACTTGGCAGTAACATTACAAAAAATAATAACAAAACTGAGTACAACAAGAGACATTTATTAAATGTGTTTAGATGACTGATTACAACGAAAATCACAATCGAGTACCACGACAAATACCATTACAGAGCTGGTTTTTTGTCGGTACTGTGGAGACAAGTAAGAGCCCGACGGAATTGTGTATTCGCTGGTTTACGACCGCTAATGACTTCATTAATGACGTCACATATGGCTCATTCTGTGTTTATTTCTCGAGCTAGCGTTGGCTCCGTTTGCACGATCATGAAGACAGCTTCGTGGCGAAACATTGGCCATCTGTCTAAAGCCGGTAAGCAAATTTCACGTAAACTCACGGTTGTAGGAGAGCTGACTATTGCATGTATATTAATCCCTAAATTATTAAAAGTCAGTTGCCACCCTTAAAATAACATATTTCTAAAGATGTAACAGTTATATTGAAAATAATGCTAAATAATTTTTCAAGTTCTAGATTTTGATGATTTACAGAGTATGTAAAAAACTGATTGAACTTTGTTCATTTTATGTGGTAAATGAAAACAGTTTTCTACCAGACCATTACGTAGTTGAAACTGAAGTTGAAGTACTCATGTAATAGTGTGCTCTATTACAAGCAATAAAGTTTGATTGCACGGTTACAATTTTGAATTACTAAGCGGACAATCCTTCGCTATAATATATTTATAGTGTAGTGTATTAGACAAAGGCCTCTCGACCTTTGAATGCAGTTGCTGGTTTTTTCTCGTCCGTGTGAGACGCAGAACGGCACGTGGAGAAATATCGTGAGGCTACTTGTCATGCAAGTAGTTAAACCTGTTGCGGTCTGTTCAAGAGCGTTATCCTGTTGGACGACGAGTGTACCCGTGAGTGTGCTGTTCATAGTTCCACCCACGCACGATGCACAAGAGTGGGTCTTATAGGCTGAGGTTTCAGTTCTCAACCACGTGTGAGAACATCGCCCAGAAGATGAAGACTCAACACACCACGAATCCTCCCTGCAATGTAATGACAGACAAGTGCCAAAGTGTTAACAACTTGTGTGAACAGCACAGTCCAAGAAATTTCTCATGGGCGTCTGACAAGCGAGAACTTCTGTATCACCTAATTTGAACGCGCTGCAGGTTGTCTATGGTGAGGTAAGTACCAGAAAGAGGTAATATGTGTTAAATAATGCGTTAGGATACGAATTTGACGTCTTACAATAACAGCATTAATGATGAATCAAAGAATTACTAAATTGGCTAACCTGTATGCTTGATTTGAATGTAATGATAATCTTTGGTGTAGCGAGAAAAATTTAGTAGCGATGATATAGCTGTAAGCAAAAAAAAAAAAAAAAAAAACACACACATTCCAGTATTTTTTTTAAAAAATCTGTAATGTTTCATGTACTGAAGTAAATGTTAAATAGTAAAAACGTAGAACGAATTGATAAAATTAGGCAAGAAATTTGGAATAGAGTAATTTTAACCAGTAAAGTGAATGAGCGTTAACATCGACAATGTCCAGGCAATGCTGGTTCGCAGAAATCCAGATTTTCCACCATGCGAATTCCATCTTTTCGGCAAGCTGAAAGAACGTCTGAGAGAAAGAGATTTTCCAACAATGAGAACACTCACAGAGAGGTTCTGAAATGGCTCCGTGACCAACGAGCGGATTTCTATCATACAAGAACGGAACGATTGGTAGAACGTTGTTTACAGAAACTTGGTGACTATGTTGAAAAATAGTGTCAGATATCCCTGCAAATTTGAAGTGTAGTACAGCATTGAATAAAAGTTACTTGACTTGCGATAGTAATGTGTAGATTACTTTGTGAAGTCCCCTCGTAGCTTATTATTTATTATACACTAGATCCTAAGGAGACGTCCATTAATTACTTTTTTTTTTTAATTGATGTGATTTGGTAAGATGTGGTTCTATCCAACCTTCACACCTTTATCGTAAATATTTACCTTATAATTTTAATTTTTAAATAATTAAATTTATTTGATATGGTCACGTATTTTGCTTCATACCACTAAATACCTATGCGTTAATACTGACGTTTTCTAAGTATTACTTTATTTCTGTTAAATAAGAGGAGAAAAATTATATAAAATGTTGTCGTGTGTTTTATATTGATCCCCCTCTCCCTTTAAATGAGATTTGGTGAGATTTTGCCGAATCCCTCCTTCCCCGTTTAGAGTTCCCGTAGTTAATGGATGTCATCCGAGCCCTTCAAAAATTATCGGTTAGCCGCAGAGTTCTGGCAATTTATTTCTTTGCAGTCACTATAACAGTGACAGAGAATACAAACAGCTTCTAAGCCGGGGCGTTCTGGCAGTTCGTGACTTAATTAAATATAATTGTTATTAAATAACGCCCATAACCTTAACAATAATGTAAAGTGACACATATTTCTTAGTTTATTGTAATTATGATATCGCTGGTCAGATAGTATAGGAAATCATCTACATCTGCTGAATAGGCCTATAAATAAACAAAAACCAACTAGTAACTAATATGTTGATTTAAACTAAATATATACTTTTCTTTCAGTATTATGTTAGTTAATTTCATCGCAGTTACTAAACTAAAAATAGTAGCATAACGACAATTCTATTGCTCATAATCTCGAGCTCTGTTGTAATTACAGTCCCTGACACAGAACTAGTCCTGTCAAAGTCATGAAGTCGCCAAACAATTTGCAAATCAACAACAAATTCAACTTTCAGTAGAAACTGGTTAAATCAAAGTTAGAAATCAAATTACTTTCTTCACTTCAATCAACAGAAAAAGTAAAACAAAATAATGATAAGAAATAACTAAAAAAATTGACCCGCCTTCCTGAAAGTTAACAGACTAGTACCGAATGTATTCTATCTATCAAATAAAGAGGGAAAAAATGTTACACTAATCGCTTGGTTGTTTCGGATGTGTAATATAAAATGTTGACGCTGACTAATTTCCGTTTTATTTTGCTGGCGTAAAAACTTCCAGCCAGGAAGTTTTGAAGAAAGTATTGAAATTAATTCTGGCAGCACGTACAGCATCTGCAGACAAACCCTGTTGACAGTTTCACAGTTTATTTTATTTGCATGAATGCGCGCAATGCAGGCTATTCATTCGGTTCGTGTCCCATTAAGAGAAATATTTCCAGTCCTACATGGAAACTCTATTTTTAGTTGCTGTAAGAATTATTTGTGTCATTGCACATAGCTAACCGTATATGACGAACTCCATGAAAAAAGTTGAGATGCGATGGCAAAACAAAATATCAAATGTATGGGACCGATTATACGTTGAAATGACTGCTAAAAAATACCTTCATGTCAGTGCTGATAACTAACCGAAGTTAATGTTTTTTTAGTATTTTTTTATGGGTAATATTCATAAAAAACTTGAAAATCTCTTTTATGATGACTTTAATTTGGTTTCGAAAGTCCAGGCAACCTGCAGGTTCGCGAATATTACTTCTGTCTGTTAATGCACTAACTGTATTATTCTGTTTCTGAACATCAGCCAAAATTAACACTGTCTTGCTGCGCGCGCAGCACTGGATAGTACACTCTCCTCGTGTCAACGGGTACAAGACAGTCGGTCGTTTGAGGATAGTGGACTCGGTTCACGACCAAATTTTGGCGTGCAAGGTCAACAATAAAGATGGCGAAAACTAACAAGTCGCTTAAGCGGAGTGAAGCAGAGACATCAAAATCTTTAGATCTGCATGAAAGTGAGGAAATTCCGTGGAATTTTAAGAATAACAATGATAAGAACAAGGATTTTAGAAACTCTGCTGTCAAAAAATTGCTTCATAACAGTATCTTTTTTTTTATATATACAGGGTGTTACAAAAAGATACGGCCAAACTTTCAGGAAACATTCCTCACACACAAACAAAGAAAATATGTTATGTGGACATGTGTCCGGAAACGCTTACTTTCCATGTTAGAGCTCATTTTAGATTGGTAGAGGCGGACCAATTCCATGGCCCCCACGCTCTCCTGACCTCAACCCTCTTGACTTCCATTTATGGGGGCATTTGAAAGCCCTTGTCTACGCAACCCCGGTACCAAATGTAGAGACTCTTCGTGCTCGTATTGTGGACGGCTGTGATACAATACGCCATTCTCCAGGGCTGCATCAGCGCATCAGGGATTCCATGCGACGGAGGGTGGATGCATGTATCCTAGCTAACGGAGGACATTTTGAACATTTCATGTAACAAAGTGTTTGAAGTCACGCTGGTACGTTCTGTTGCTGTGTGTTTCCATTCCATGTTTAATGTGATTTGAAGAGAAGTAATAAAATGAGCTCTAACATGGAAAGTAAGCGTTTCCGGACACATGTCCACATAACATATTTTCTTTGTTTGTGTGTGAGGAATGTTTCCTGAAAGTTTGGCCGTACCTTTTTGTAACACCCTGTATATATGTCGGCAAAAAATATTTCACAACAGCTCTTCAAATTGAGATACAGTTAGTCTTAAATGATGTAACTTTAAATTTTCACCTGCAACTTTATTTTAATAAAGACGCTGAGGTATTTAAAGCATTTCTTTTTAATATCCACTCTTTTAACCATTTTCTACGTTTTATTTTATTTTTCATAGCATTCAACATTAGCTACGATGTTAATTCCTTCCCATAATATGGACACATTGTTTTCAACAAGATCACAATGTAGGAGTAGAGAACTGTCCTGACTGTGTACTGTCTTCAAATTATTACTACCTGCTAGTCCACTCCCATACCCCCAGCACCGACGGTCCGGCCAACTGTCGTTCCAGTCAACTCGCATCGTGTAAACGCGGCCTAAACTAATTAATAAAGCGACTCCGTACAAAGATACGCATAGACTACCGGCTAAAGCGCGTGTGGCAACCTACTACGGACAGGGGAGAAGAGGCAGCCAAGACAGCGCGTCCTTGGCCGGTGCTGTAGCTATGGTGAACAATGGAGCGCAGGGTAGAACCAGCCACAGTGGCGGTCACACGAGGTCTGTCTGATTTGAAGGAGGTCACTGCAAACCGCGCCTTCATACAGCGACGCGAGGGTAATTGGGCTGCGTCTGACGAGATGGTGTCGGCGTTTGGCCGCCTCTGCTCGGTCAGCCGGCGTGACGGCAATAACAGTGCTGCCCCCGGGAGCGACGGGCAACGGGCGACACTTCATTTATGAAACAGCGCTCCGGACCCACCCCACCCCGTGTACACATTGTACGACACGTCCTCTCGACAACAATACCGGCCGTGTGTACAAGCGTGTTCATATTTTTCCCCTCCCCCTCCCCCCGCCCGGTGCGACCGTCCCACCACTCCGCTCTCGCCCCCTCCACTAATTTCCACCCCTCCCTCCCCACCCCACCCCCCCGCCCCCGCAGAGCCTCGCGCCAACACATCCCATTTCCAAATGGATGATGTTTTGTTGTTGTTAGCTAACAAGATACGCTAGGTGTGTGCGCGGGGGCGCGGCGTTCGGCCAATAAAGCGAGATGGAATGGGAGAGAGAAAGAGAGACAGAGAGACGAAGAGAGCCCGGGGTGGGGTGACAGAGAGAGAACGACGTGTGTGTTTGGGGGAGGAGGTGCCGACCGGTTTAATCTTTCAAATTACCAGCCAGCCGGCGAAAATAATTCCACAAATTATTTTGCTGACGAGAGCGCGGTGGGGGGGGGGGGGGGGCGGATTGAAACTGAAGTGGGAACGCTGTGGTGATGTGTTTGACTAACAGGGCGCGCCAGCGCGGAACAGCGATTTCGGCGGGCGGGAGCTTTTTATTGTTATCGTTATTATCGGGTCTGCCGGATGGCGTCATTGTGATGTGCTTTCGGTCAAATTAGTTAGCCGCGGGGCAGGACGCGTGCGTGCCTGTCTGCAATCTCACCAGTCACTGGCTTCAGGGATTAACTACATCTGCAGTTCCGGTGGTTCGGATGACAACTTTGCTTCCCTCCAAATTCTTCAACAATTGGGGGAAGAAAAAACATGTATTGGCAGCACTTCATCATTTTATTTACCAAATACGTGCGTTGCGTCCATTTCAATCAAAATGATTAGTACTGATACCCTGAGCAACTATTTTAAGAAATGGCGTCTCGTACCCAGTTCCAGCAAGACAGAAACTGGTGTCTTCCATCTTAACAGTCGGGCGGCGAATCTCTCGCTTGACGTTCTTCTTGATGGCACTCCCATCCGACACAACTCCTTTCCGAAGTATTTGGGAGTCGTAATGGATCGCATCTTGTCGTACAATAAGCATCTGACCAACCTTGCAGCAAAACTAAGAACTAGAAATAATATTCTGCAGAAGCTAGCTGGCCTCCACACTTCGTACCTCAGCACTGAGCCTTGTGTATTCTGCAGCTGAGTACTGCTCATCTGTGTGAATGAATAGCACCCACGACAAAAAAATAGACTAGTTTTGAAACGGATAATTAGTGGATGCATCAAGTCCATTCCATTGTACTGGCTACCCAGTTTGAGTAACATCGAATCGCCTACGATAAGACAACGCAGTGGCCTAATTGCCAAGTAAAATGTCTGTCATAACTTCGACTTCCCCATCCACGATGGCATGGAAACCCAATTTCAGAGACTTAAATCGAGAAGTCCAATTGTAAAACACGTGAAACATCTTATATCCAACAATTTTAACAGGAGAAAAGCGTAGAGATCGGAGTGGATATCCTCAGCCCCACCAGAATGGCACTCCCTGTTTGACAATCAACAGGCACTAAAGGGACTCGACCTTCCTCGCAAGACATGGGCAACTCTGAACAGAGTTAGGTCTGGCCATGGCAGATGAGCTTCACCTGTTTACACATGGGGAATGAGAGATTCACCGACTGTGCGACTGTGTTGAGCAAGAACAAACTATCCTTCACGTGACCTTTGATTGCCCACGTCAAGCCTTCAGGCGATCACCGAAACACTTCATAGATATTTCAAATGAAGCATTACATTGGCTGCGCTATGTCGATTTTGAATTTTAACTATAACTTAATGTAAAATTTTATAAGTGTGAAACAATTGTATTATTAACTATGTGCCTACGGCCATAAGATAAATAAATAAACCTTAGTCGATAAATTGGAAAATTACACCGTCTGTCTGTTATACTGTTACATTACAATCTCATTACTACAGGCGTGGAACTGTTATTTACACAGTGTTTGAATGATTATATGTCCAACGTTAGTTTCAGAAAGGGTACAAGTGTGCAGCTTTGAAGCCCTGATCATCAGTCACCAACTCAGATGGACTAGACATGTTCGACGTATGAGTAACAACAGACTCCCTACACAACTTTCCTTTGTTGAGCACAGCAGTTGAAAAAGACCTGAAACGCTACAAAGACCAGTTTAAAAAGAACATTAGCACAAATATGAACCTACTATCTGGGACTAGCTTGCAGAAGACCGCGCTCTCTGGCGCAAAACCACCTTCGCGGCTGGAGCAACGAAGACGGACAGAAAAAGCTCGTAATGGGGGGGGGGGGGGAAACTTCCACGAAACCAACCAAGTTCGTCTCCCACAATCAGGTGCAACATGTGCAGACGATTATCTTAGTCAGGATTCTCCAAGCGGGAAAAATAAATCAGAAACGAGTATTAGCCGGCGACGAACGAAGACCGCTTCACTGGTTCGCCGATTGATAAGTTTCATCTTCCGACGGTGACCTAATAGTGCAAAAATTCAATGCAATTTTGTTTTAAAACTTCTTAACGTCTCTTAACAGCGAGGTCTTTAGAGACGGGAATGGATAGGGGCAAGGAATGGGAAGGAATTCGGCCATGGCCTTTTGAAGAAGCATCCCGGCATTTGCCTGGAGTGATTTGGGAAACCATGGAAAACCCAAATCTGGATGCCCGGACGGAGATTCGAACCGCCGTCCTCCGGAATGCGTCAATTCTATTACTTAACTAGTAAAATGACGTAAGTAACAGCATCAAAACGAATTAAAATATAAAGTTTGTAGGAAATGTGTTAACCACTTGAAGAGTGAAGACGTTGTAAGTAATTAATAAGCATTTTGACATCATAAAGATGCTTTCTTGAAGTGTTCATTAATTATTCACCAGTGAAGACTGCAATTTCTTGGAAAAGGTTCTGAAATGTTTTAAGTTCGCAAATAAGAAGTCAGGAGCTTCTTCAAGACAACAAACACTTTTAATCGACTTCAAATGTTCACTGTGAGCACCACCGCACAATATGATCGTCAATATTTATATCGGAACTTCGTATTTCCGAGTGCGCTTGTTAACACTTCCACCAGTTTAATAATGAGTTCTACCACCAGCAGTTATTAATTATGCGAGATCACACACACCGTTCCTTACAATGAAGTGGCTCTCTATTTCGGCTGCACCACCTACTCTCACTGTTCTGAACTATTTAATCAACCCAGCTCCATGCTGAACCTCTACCTCACTATATCTCACACTAATTGATTCATACTTCGCGTTTTTTGGATCCGCGCATCACACGACTTGCATTCCGGCAATCCCGACCGATACTCTTCGACTCACGTGACTATCCGGGCACAGATATACCGCCTGTTTGCCCCTGTATATTTACAACGTGGTTTCTTTATCACACATGAAACAAAATAGCAGGTACAAACCATCTCTATATGAAGTAACTACGAACAAAAGGCATCTTTCTAATAACTCAAGGGCTCTTTTCTAAGCACGTGGAATAGGGGAAAGAAATTAGCCATTTAAAATTATTTTACGAAATGTCATGATGTTTATCTTCTCATGGCAAAAAATTAACTCTGCTTGCAACGTTCCAAATGGTCTTTTCACCAGGATTCGGTGCTACAACACAACAGAGTACAATAATTTTACATGGAACACAATATAAGAGATGGTCTCTGGGAGTGTGTAAAGAGATCAATGTACAGCAGAATAATTACACAAAAAGCTGATGGCATGCACGAGGAGATGCACTAACTCAGAATAGTATGTAAATTAATTATTGTATAATCACTTCATTTATACCAATTACCGGCAATTATTTTGTAGAAGCCTTTGAAAGATTCTTCTAGGCAGCATAAAGATTTGTCAATCAAAAATTCTTTTAATTTTTCCCCAAACTTAATATATTCTCTTGTCAGACATTTAAGATGTAGGGGGGGGGGGGGAGTTTGTTAGGCATATATATCTTTTTGACCAAAGGACAACTAATTGGTGGAGGTAAGTGGTTCAATTACATGTAGCCCGCATGAACTGCTTTCATTACTCATGATCTGGAGTTTTCGAGATTCTGCGGCGCGGACAGAAAATCCCACGAGAAATAACGGCTTCAGCCTTGAGTTGCTGCTACCGTTGCAAGCCATCATAAAGTAACAGCAAGTTTTATCCTTTGCTACTTAGCATAGGCTGTCGGTATGCTGGAAAAAAAACTCCTTTACAACTAGTTAGCTTTACAAAATTCACAAGGAAAGTGTGGCACAACGGGTACGCTGATTGAAATAAAAACATCCATACCAACAGGTCTGCGGAGCTTAATATAGAAACCACCGGGTTTGTGACGTCACGTCCAGACAGGTGACGTCATCTCGACATAAACTATTAGACGTCTCTCTACAACAAAGGACAACAGATAATATGACGAGTGTGTTACTACATCGCAATATGAATGCAAATGTTATCTGAAGAAAAGGCGAGACATTAACGATATTGAAACTACGCCAGGAAGATCACATCTTTTCAGCAGATTTGTTCTCAAGCAGCCTACCGAGCGGGGCGGTGTAACGGTTAGCGTTCTCGCCTCGCATTCGGGAGGACGGCGGTTCGAATCCCCGTCCGGGCATCCAGATTTGGGTTTTCCATGGTTTCCCCAAATCACTCCAGGCAAATGCCGGGATGCTTCCTTCAAAAGGCCATGGCCGAATTCCTTCCCATTCCTTGCCCCCATCCTTGCCCCCCATCCTTTCCCGTCTCTAAAGACCTCGATGTTAAAAAGAGACATAAAGCAGTTAAAAAAAAAATCTCTAGCAGCCTCCGGTTTCAGGTGAATTTAAGGTAACCGGGTGGTGTAAAATGTCAAAAATTGGCATTTTTATTTTTTGAGCGAAAAATAATTTAGAAACTTTCCTGATTACAACGATACATAATTTACTGGGTATAATACATTTCTTCTAGGTGTTATTGAAAGTTTTCATTCAGGCGACACGACGATATTCCATGTATCATTAATGTTAACTGAAGCTTTAACTTGATTTTCCTCAAAAGTTGAAATTTTTATGATATGCATCTTTCCCTCAGGAACGAAATGTTCAAACAACTCGAAATTTTACACTATTACGGATGGTTATAAATCGCGATCTATAAAGAAAAATGAAAATAATCAAGGCAATAGCTAGTGAGTTGTATAGTAATAAGTATCTGAAATATTGCTAAAAATAGTTACATAATCTCAAATTTATAAAATATAAACCAGTTTCTTGTGAACAATAAGTTTGTTTCACAAGTTGTATCATTGACATTAGATTACACATTACAAATTTTATTAAATTATCTACAGTATCATCAGAAGAAACCTTCATGACAAGGAATGCGTATTTTTAAAAAAAATTTGCCTTGTTCACATGTGAATATTAATGAAAATATTTACTATATATTTCAATGATACTGAGCAGACACACTACAAAAGATGTTACTAATAACATCTGAGAATTTGAACTTTCTAGTTGTCATGGTTACCTAATAATGAAGCTTTAACTAAAAAGTTGCACTGTTGGCTTGTCCACACTACCTGGTTCCCTTAAATGATAAGGCGAGACTCATAAAGCTAAATCTGTTAGTTTGCTAAAATTGTACTACAGGTACGCGTATGTTGTTTAACTACGGTCTGTGATTGTGCTATCACTCAACGCATTTAAAAGTAAGAAGTCCTGCGAGGAGATTTATTTTGGTAAACACATCCTGTTTCTCCGCTTAGTGCTCTCCATGTGTTGATTGCAGTAATCATCGTTGTGTCAGTCCAGTTTTCAGACACCTGTTACACAATCGGCTACCATTAGCTCCATCTACGACAATCAGTTCCTTTAACTCTTCCCTTGTGCGTCCAGTTTTTACGTAAGAGGAGTCGTCTGTCTGGCTCATGAATATTTCATGAAACACAGTGTTGGCCGTCTTATATATCTCACAACGCGCTAGGAACAAAACTTAATTACCGCCATAATTTCAGACATCTTTTACAACACACTACACGCGTTATGCCACTATTCATGAGTAACTAATCCTTTCCGTACAATCTGATATCCTTGATATTACGAGTAGTTTATATCTTATTATAAAAGAAGAACTGACTTCAGAATCGATGACATTGTTCCTGCGTCTATTTCTTATCGCATCTTTACCGAAACAGTATTTATCAGGTTTTGTATTTCAAAAACTGTTAGTTATTGCCATAAGGCCTCAAAACGGCAATCACTTAAACCCAAATTTGACTCACCGAAGTGAGAATTTCTGTTATGGTTGTACATAATGTAACCAGAAAATGTTTTCCGTACAAAAAAGCACGTTTCAGCTGTAATTATTTGAAAGAAAATCGAGTAATATACGTTAATATTTTTTTATGTACATTCTTTGAATAAACTACAATTAATTCAGTTTTTTGTCTCTTCTTTTATTATTTTCGATGTATGTATGTTATTAAGACTGTTAAACGTTAGTCTATCCAGTTTAAACTACTTGACTTTGTTCAACTATGACTTATGATGGTGGATACCAGTGAATTGGGTATCAATCTTCTATACGACTTCGAATGTTTCACTTACGAGTAAACACATAAAACAGCATCATTCTAATGGCGTTCCCTAATTACAGTCTTCAGTTTCCCCATAAACTTACTCGAGTAGAAACCGAAGTGTAAATTCTGACACTATTCCGATCGCTATCATAACGGCTTGCCATGTTCACGACAATAGCTGCAGTTAAATACACCAGTGAGTTATAACTGTCTCCTAACTTTAGCATCGGTAGGTATAAGCTACTCTGAGTCTACTACGTTTAGTGGGAGGAACTAGCGGAACGTCTAGAGCTATGTTCAGTTTCGACCTTAATTATCTAATTTTAAGCACTGGGAGAAAAACGACTGCTCCAAATTCTCCCAAAATTACTGATGAGTATTATAAATAAATATTTTTTTTTTTTTTTTGCTGTCATCAGTCTTTCGACTGGTTTGATGCAATCCTCCATTTTTGAGAGGATTACATGTCCTCGGAATACCCTTTGGGCCTTTAATGCAGTGGTTTCCCGTTGCCTTCTGCAACCCCATGCCGTTGATCATTTATGATTCACCCGCCTTTAGGAGCCGTTTCCAACCCCAAGGGCAAGAGGGTGCCCTTGACCGCTCCCCTCTCTTCCGCCCTCCTTCTGGAGGCCGTTGGGCTAGCAGTGGCTGACTCCTTATACCGGAAATTCTTGCATTCCAGAAAAGCACGTACTAACTCTCTGAACTGTAAGAACAGAATATACCGATATCTATGAAACCTTCTTAACATTAATCCTTCCTGTGAATGAGGTACCGACATGGCTATAAAGATTGGTTGCAAAGAGATTCACTCTTACTGTAATTACTGAGTCGTGTGAACGAGCGGTAGCGTATGGGCTTGGCGTTTGGGAGTACGTGGCTTCAGATCCCCGTCTAATCAGCCATGGTTTCCAAGAATCATTTTAGTCGTGCGCCGGGATGGTTCCTTCAAAAGACCATGTCCAAATTCCTTCCTGTCGATTGCATCCAGTCGCTAATGACCCTCACGTCGACGAGGCGTAGAGTCTTAAGTAAGAAAAAAGATATACTATAATTTAGAAACCGGTCGTGCAGAGGTCACGAAGAGTTGAATCACAGCATCTGAAATACGAAAGAAACACAACATTAAATTTTAGGTATAGCTACTAAATTGACTGCAAAAGACTGAAGATGCAAACAATCCCTCATAACACAATACCCTGACGACGGTATCAACCTAAGATTACCAGGACTTCTTTGGGTATTACTTAACTTCTATAACCTGCCAACCAAACACTTACAACTCTAATATTACAGCTGTAGCGATTTCTTCTCTGGAGACTGAATTTCAAAAGGCAGTACTTTGGGCCACGGTTCTACTCTCAAACAGATTGTCTCCACCAAGTCAGGTGGAAACTGCTACAGAAAATATTACGCTGTTCGCTGTCTGCGCGTCTAGAACCTGTTAGGAAAACAATGTCAGGAGAAATTTAGGATCAGCAGCGTCCACTGTTAAGAGATCTTCCAGGAAGTAAATTAGATTCTACTGAAAAATAGTAACACTTCAGTAAGGTTAGTTTGAAATTCCGAAAGAACTCACTTGGAGAAGAGGAAACACGCTCTGAATTCTGCAGAGAGCATGGGAACGGTGAGGTGAAGGCAGGTGGGAACTGTGGCTGTTGTAAGCGAGAAAGCCAGCAATGTACGTCTGCAGGAAGCGTGTTTACAATTAGAGACGAGAGCCATTTGCGGGGGAAGTTAATTACTTGATGAGAGACCGGAGGAAGAGGCAGGTGCTCCGACTTCCTTTGAGGGATTATTGCGGGTATGTTTGACTCTCTGGCATTAAGAGTTACTACTCGTGTACTTGTCCCACATCTGCCGCGGAGACAAAATAATGAGACGGGGCGGCCAATGTTAATTACTGCAGTGCCGATGCTATCCTGGGACGGGCTCCAGACTCAGATGGCGTCGGGCGATAGCACCCGCGACCTTTTTGTTTTTATTTATCGCTTTTTGCACAGGCCTGAGCGCGCATATTCATGTCGGCGGCGCTTCCATAAACAAGAGGCACCTGCCTCTAATCTGCCCGGCATCGCGTTACGGCGCTCCCGGGAACGCGTATGCTAATTGCACGTCGCGGACACGGAAAATAAAACAGAAAAAAGGAGGTGACTCAGTTATCTCGCCACTTTGCGTTGTAAATGAAGTCGCGCCACGAGCAATAAAACTCGTATCGTCGGATTAGTGGACGAAAGGCGCGGCGCAGCAGTGTCTTGCGTCTGCAGCATAATCAACGGGTAAACACGGGCTGTCAAATGGGGCCGGAGCGTCTACGCTGATTTACATAGCTACCGGCAACAACGCGTGTCTCTCGCAGCCCATTTAACGAGGGCCAGTTTTATAATTTGAGTTTGGAACTTTGTCAAACACCGAGATGGGAGGAGGCCAATATTGGCCTCCTACCTATCATTCGGGAGGACCGGGGTTAAACTCGGTTCGGCCATCCTGTCTGAGGTTTTCCGTGGTTTCCCTCAGACAATTAGGCGAATGCTGGGATGGTTCCCTAGAAGGCCACGGCCGACCTTCCATCCCCTTCCCTCCCCGTAGTAGTAGATTGGCTGAAAAGAGTCCCCTATGACTCTCCAGCAGCCCGCCTCCCAGCCTTCTGCTGGGAGGAATGAAATTGTAAAAAAAAAAAAAAAAAAAAAAAACTTTGTCAAAACAATGCTCGAAAATAATTACTAACCTAATAGTTCAGCATCCATTGTTTGCTTGACTTGTGTTTGTGAAGTAGACGTACAACCAAGCATGTAGCAACACATTGTAATTACATTTATAACAGTAAAAAATGAAAATCATAAATATGTTGTTAAAGTCCTAAATTATTGCTGAGGAGACTTCTAGATTAATGTGAAAGTAACTCTCTCTCTCTGCCTGTTTGTTATGTACTCATGGCTAAACCTATCTGGATGAAATTTGACAAGCAAAAATTATGTATAATTAGGAAAGACATGGCATTCTTTTTTCTGGCTAAGTAATATATTTTGTAATGATATTTTGAAAACTAACCGAACGGTGAAAGACAGACGGATAGCGGGTGTCTCTGTAATATTACCCGGCCTCTAAGGCTTTATTTCTCTCACAGTTAGTTTGTGTCTGGTCTGCTGACAAAATTCATGTACAGACAAGCCTTATTATCTAGTATAGCACACGGTTTTCCAACCCACAAAGACTGTATAGCCAAAAGAAAAAAAGAAAAGAAATGTACAAAATGGTATAGACTCATAAAGAGACATAATTTTAAACTCAAAACAATAATCTGCTGGTAGGTATTCTCTTGAGGTTAAGACACCCTCTCTTTTTCCTTAGTTTGTTGGTACGTTTAAACATGTTGCAAATTGGTTTTTATGAGACATATTCATTGATAGAATGGTTCCCCATCATATTATTCCGTGTCTGTGCTTTTTGGGACACCTTTTCTGTAACTGACAGATTTCTATATCCAATTCTAGAAATAAGATTCTAACTCCACGTGTACAAAGTCGCTGGTAACAACTAGTTGTAACATACTGGCAGAGTTTCCGGCGTTGCTAGATATGAATATTGTGATGTTTTATCCCGTTTGATCGGATTGTAGTAAACAATATCCATCACAATCCGCTTTGGTCGATTTCTTTACCGTTTTTGAGATATATACGAAAAAAACAACAGAATAGTTGCAGCTATAAAGTAGTGTTAAGAGCAGGTGCAGTTTAGTAAATAAAATTCAAACATTATTTTTCTACTTATTTTAATGTATACGTGTGTAGAACTCCAAGATCGGATAAAAACTGTAGATTTGTGTGTCGCCTCACCAACTTTAAAACAACTTTTATATTTGTCGTTGGAATTTTTCGATCACTAATTTTCTGACCGGAACCGGTTCAGCTCCAATAAATAGCGAATTTTATGGCTTACAGAATATCACGATTCACTTTGTCCGATTTCGCTACTGTTCTCCAGATATTTTCTAAAAACTGATCGCAGCAAGTATAAATTTTCCTTAAAATATGGGGGGGGGGGGGGGGGAGGGCTCTGGGAAGAGGGAATGGGGTTTTTTAATCCAAATATAAACTGTATTTTTTTTCTCATCATCTGAAAGTACACATGTTCAAAGTTTCATCGAGATCGGATAAAAACTGTGGATTTGTATAAAGTACATACAAATGTGTGTACATCCATATACTAACAATTTACACTCAAATAAAGTAATGACTTCATATCACAACGCTCATAAAAGCAACTTAAATTATTTTTTAAAAAAATACTTGAATAACTTATTGTTAATATTTCATCATTTCTACATTCACTGCATCGCCATATAAACACGATCCCAAATTTCTTAGCTTACTACAACAGCGATCAGAGAATATAATGAAAACATCTACATAGGATGATCATAAATAAACAAAAATCAAACGTTGAATTAAGCGAAAAACATACCTCTTTTTCAGTGTTCTGACGATTCGTTTCTTCGCAGTTACTTAAATAAATAGATTTGTCCTCAATTAAAGCTTATAGCCTCGTTTTTGCAGAAATATGTTTGGCTGTTGTTAACTCGGCAACGAAGGCCATGAGCGGAGCCTGACGATACAGCGTTACAGACACAATGACCGAGCTTAGCCTTTTATTAGTGTTGTTGTTGTTGTTGTGATTGTTGTTGTCGTTGTTGTTGTTGTGTTGTTGTTGTTGTTGTTGTTGATGCTGTTGTTGTTGTTGTTGTTGTTGTCATTGTAGTAGTAGTAGTTGATGATGATGATATTGATGATGATAATGGTGGTGATATTGTTGTTGTGGTTGATGATGACGATGATAACAGTGGTATTATAACATTGACGCTATGCAGCAAGTGGCGAATTCAGTTGAAGATCAGCATCCCTGACGACCACTGATATAATACGGATGTAATGCAGACCTGTGAAGCGATGAATACTTGTTTCACTTCTGACTAATCACAATCTCATAGTCAATACGCAGCCTGAGTGTTTAGGGGGCCGAGAGTTGTGTTACGGTAGGGTGGAGTTTTTTAATGTGCGCGGGGTAGTAAAGGCTGATGGACCAGGAGCCTTTGCAGTGATGTGTGGTAATAGCCTTGTAGCTGGCCCGAGGGGAGGGTCCGGTGATTGCAGCCGACCACATCCCTCTCGACAGGTTTTACAACTAATGGCCCGGTCGACAGGGATCGAACCTACGCCCCTTCGGCCGCAGGAAGAGGGCTATTACCGCAATTTGCCCTTTATGAGAGCTGGAGGACGTCCCTGATGAATGGCAGCAACAAGTAGGCTGCTCGCTAAACGCGCTGGTCGTGGTATTAGGGCCCTTAACGGAAAATGGCCTGGACCAAAACGGCGATCTGCGTCGCGCATTACGAGCAGTTTGAACGAGAGGTGTAAAATTCATACGGCATAACTGACCGCAGGATCAGATCAGATTTTGGGCGCAATAGGAGAAGAAAGTATATTGCCCTAAGAGAATCGAAAGTTCTCAGAGGCGAATGCCGGAATGCTTCCTTCAAAAAGGCCATGGCCGAATTCCTTCCCGCTCCTTGTCCCCAGTTCCTTCCTGCCTCTAATGACCTTAGCCGTCGACAAGGCGTAAAGACCTAAGTAAAAAAAAAAAAATACTCAGACCTCAACGCGTACTTGACTCGAGAAAGCAAACATTTCTAGGGGTGAGGATTAGGTTTTTAGTCATTGCAGATTTACTCACGTGTATGATTCTTGTAGCCAACTAAAGCAGAAGTTGTGCTGGCTGCTGTGACATTGCATGCGGGAGATCAGATACGGGATACAATTAGAAACTGTAAGATTTATAATTAAGTAGCTAACAGGAAAGTAATTAAGGATTCTACTTTACTGTGGCGAGAGCGAGGGAGAGCACATTTTAAACAATATGAAATACTCGATTCTAAAGGTAAGACAACAAGGAAGGCAGCCATTGCAGGCTGGAAAGGGGATGCTTGCTTAGAAGTAATTCATCTTTGTCCCCATCGCCGTCCCCATCACCTCGTTGGAGACAACGGTAGAAGGCTCGAAGCCAACATCGCGCAAACAAAAACTTGAACTATATGGAGGGGGAAGACATATAACAGCTTTCGGGACCTTATATTTATCCATAAGCTGGAGAGGTTGAGAAGAGTAATCTAAAGTCAAGAAGACAGGGTTGGCAGTACTGTCTATAACTATAATCACGTTAGCCAAAAGACTACTGAGCCCTACCAAACATAATAGGAGCCCTCAGAGCTTGACCATTGTTCTTGTCATACGGATGTTTATAATAATTCCATGAAGCCAGGAGTCGTGGTTTGAGCGACGCGAAAGAAGTCATCGCTACTCAACTGATGTTAATTTCCCTCTCTTTATGCTCCTCTATCTCTCTATAACATCACGCCATACTCTCAGTCTTGCTACGATTTTATGTGATTTTGCGATGAATCTCAATGCTCTGTTTGTCTGTGTTTAAAACTGCTGTTTTGGAAGGTTGCTGTGATAAAGGAAATTCTAAAATGTGCAAAAAATTATACATGTCAGAGAATAATAGATGAAGGCACCCCAATAACTTGGTTAGAGGTCGAGAGAGCTCTCCATAAGATGAAAAGTGGCAAGTCAGCAGGAGCCGACGAAGTTACAGCCGACATGATTAAAGCTGCCGGTCCACCAGGGATACAATGGCTGTATAGAGTCCTCAGAGCAATATAGAATGATAACCAAATACCAGAAGACTGGACGAAAGGGGCGATAATTCCTATATTCAAGAAAGGGAACAGAAGGAAAAGTGAAAACTATAGAGGTATTACCCTCCTATCCCACGGCCTCAAAATTATGGAAAAGATAGTTGAAGCCAGAGTACGAACAATATTAGAGCCCATCTTAGAAGAGGAACAACATGGGTTTAGGGCTGGAAGAAGCACAACAGATCTAATATTTGCCTTGAGAATGCTGGTGGAAAAATATTGGGAAAGAGGGAAAAACCTAATTATTGAGTTTATGGACCTAGAAAAGGCATACGATAATGTTCCTAGATCAACTATCTGGAAAAGTCTAAGAAAACTTGAAATACCAGAGTACCTCATAAGAAAGATCCAAATGCTGTACAATAACTGCAAGAGCTGTGTCAATGTTGGGGATGGTTACTCTGAATGGTTTAGTACAACCAAAGGAGTACAACAAGGAAGTGCCCTTTCACCCCTTCTGTTCATAGCGGTGATGGATAACATCTTAAAAGAACTAAAAAGAACATTCAATAGAGATCTACAGGCACTGGTGTTTGCAGATGATGTAGCAGTATGGGATGAAACAGAAGAAGGAATACAAAACAAATTGAAGATGTGGAATGATAAGTTTGAAGAATATGGAATGAAATTGAATCAAAAAAAAAAAACTGTAGCACTAAAAATAAGCCGAAAGAATACAGACTGTCATATAAAATTAAAAGACCACGAAGTTGAAGTTGTTGACCAATTCATCTACCTGGGGAGCATAATTGCCAATAATGGTAGAAGTGAGTTAGAAATAGTGAGTAGAGTAACCAAAGGAGCCAACTTCTACAGTACTGTGCGAGGAATACTATGGGACATGAAGGTTCCCAGAAGAGCAAAAATTGTCTTGTACAAATCATATCTCATTCCTATTCTCACATATGCTTTGGAAACATGCACACTAACATCAAGGGACCTTAGCAAGATCCAAGCATGTGAAATGAAGTTTCTTAGAACGGCCCTCCAGAAAACTAGACTTGACCGCATAAATAATGATGAAATTAGATCAAACCTAGAGCTAAGGGAATCCATGGAAGAGAGCCTTAGGTCATCAAGACTTCGATGGTTTGGGCATGTGAAGAGAATGACTAGTAAAAGACTGCCAAAAACTTATTTAGAAAAAAGGATACTGGGCAAAAGACCAGTGGGAAGACCAAGAAGAAGATGGACAGACCAACTAAAGGAGGACATAGAGAGAAGAGGCTGGAATTGGGAGTACATCACAGACAGAGAAACCTTTCTGGACAGGAAAAGGTGGAAAACAATCGTCTATAATAACCAAGGCTCGTAAACCACACCCGGGAAACTGGAGATGGTCCTCAACGATGATAATAATAATAATTGTACCGTGAAGATTTGAGAGATCAAAATGCTTACCTCATACTAAAAAAAGAAACAATAAAAAACTATGATTGTAAAACTACCTGCAAATGACTTGGTTAGTCTTTAGTTAGGAAGTATAATTAATAATAATTACATTGCATAAAAGCCATTTTGTCTTTTAGCAAGCTAAATTCATACAACTATATTGCATTCCCACTTATCTTCTGTTATTATCTTCATCACCACGTATCTCCTTCTAGCCTTTACATTACCAAGAATTCGAAACGTTCTTCTACCTCTTCCTTTAGCACCTCTTACCATCTATCAGGTTTCTTCTTATTAGCAAATATTCTATTGTTGTAAAGTGTCCAGTCCAATTCTGATATCTTTCTCCCCATATTCTTCATGGTACCGTCTGTTTCCACACATCATCCTCCCTGAAAAAATTACAGCTTCTCATAAATTAACACGATGTATGGTAATAAACTACAATAATTAATAAACGTGGATTGTTGGAAATAAGTTTTTTAATCCAAAGTTATAAAATATCACAAGATTTCAAATGCGGAAAACATTGGTAATTAATTAATTATAGCATCTATGAAGTAAAGTTGTTATGCTATATCGAGTCTGTCAGCAAATTGAGCTTGATTGTTGCAAATTTCTAGAAACATGGTACGGTTAAGCTGCATCCAATTGCTCATTTTCCTATTTTTTTTTTTTTGAGAATGATGAGATAAAATACTTTTGTTGCACCGATTTACCGCATTTTGGTTCTCGAGATTTATTCCTCACGATAGACTAAGATAAGGGGTTGAGGATGGAGTTTTTATGGACGAGGAAATTAGTTCAGTTACCTAGAGGTGACCATAAGGCATATGTAGACAGTATTACAATAAAGATGGCTGACCAGTAGATCGCCAAAAACGGAAAATGTTATTACATGAACATAATTTCAAATAATTGAATGGACAGGAAATCAAATTCCACAGAAATGAACATTTTGCACCTATTACCAGTTCAGTTATGTCATTTTCTCTATCCTATAACTATTTGCTAAGAACTTTTAGGTTATATATAAATCTGTTACTATCACTGCAATAAGCTCACAGCGTTGTGCCGACGAAAATGAGAACGCAGTTAGTTACGGCATGAGGAAACGTCGGCGCGATCTGTCTGATAGCAGCGGCAGTAAAGAACAGCCCCGCTGTCTCTTCGTACCGGAATTAACCGCTGAAATAATTACCCGCTGGGACGAAGTATCATTCGAGCTGCTCATTAATTTACAGATCGATATATTTACTGCGACGGGGGAAGGCGTGGTCACCTTCACCGGCCGTGATTCATGGCGACCTGCCCGCTGTTCCTCAGGGAATTACCGGCTCCTCTTGCCACTTAGACGAATTAAAACAGCCGTGTAAGTGGCCAAATAAAGCCCGCAAACTCTAATAAATCTTCCGTGAGAGATGACGCCGTGAGGGGCGGCGAAGAACACCGCACCAAATGCGATCCGGCGGTTGGAGTCCTAGTGGCTTCTTAGTGAGAAACAAGTTCACTCCTCATTCATTTCCCGTATTCGTTAAAGATCATACTGACATTGAAAGTTGAATGTGATGTACTGAATATGTGACACAATCTCACAACCCACCAATCATTTACTGTACTTATTATATATAAAATGCCAATCTTGGTGATGATGTAGTGAGGTCTGTCAAACTCTGACACCACGCTTCCCATCTCTGCTGCCCAACCAACAACGACCGAAGATGTTCCAGGTTATTCGCGTTATTATTATTTTCGTATGTCCCCATAATGGAGAACGATTAGAAATCCTGACTGGATGCATTTTGTTCCTCTTTGGGATGTTCTTCTCGTCGGACCAATGTTTTTTCATTCTTTCACTGACGGTTTTTTCTTCTTCGGCAGTCCAGATGCGTTTTGATTTTTCCTTTTCGTCTCTGAAATAACTTCCAATGAGTTCACCTTCTTATTAAAAATCTCTCCATCTGTGACGCCTCCTTTAGCACTTCAGGTCTTTCTCCACGTCCTCCATCCTGTTTGTGTGTATTCTAAAATTTGTCTTGAGATTCTTTCCTTCGGAAGTCTACTCAGATGTCCATAAAATTTCAGCCGTCTTTTCTTCATATCTGATTCTATGTTTGATATTTTCTCTGTAGTTTTTATAGTTTGAAGTCTGTACTGTCCATCTTCATTCACTCTGGGTCCCAGGATTTTTCTGATAATTTTTCTTTCTTCTTTCTTGATTTGTTCTGTTGCTTTTTTGTGTTCATTGCTATTTAATAACCGTTCTATTTTGCTGAGCAACCACGAGTAAATGAGCAGCCAGCACACTAAAAGAGAAGCATGTATTTCGTAAAAATTGACATATTATTTATTAGTTTCTTTTTCTCAATTAAAATTCGTTGGATGTAGATTTTTATTATACTCTCTGAACAGCGATAACTGATAACGTTGTTACATTAAGCTGAGAAATATCTCAACTGCAACATTTTCCATCTAAGAGCGTTATTTGATGAAAATTGTACTTAGAGAAGAAACGAATAGTTCAACACGCCATTTTTGAAGGCTTACAAGATATTTATATCCGATGTAGATATTTTGAGTTACTGTTATAATATACTGGAAGAAATGACTAGCCGAAACACTGAAATAAAAGTATGTACTGCATATAAATTAATGTATTAATTATTAGTTGCTTTTATTACTGATGTCACTACATCAGACACATGTAAATATTTCCAGTGTACAAAATTTAGATCGCATTACAGTCAATGTATCCGTACACGGGTAATAGACTCTATGAATTTTGAACAACAATATTAGTAGAAGTTGTGGTTATGTCGAAATTCAGACAGGACCAGAATGACAACTCACACAATTATTTACAGAATAATTCACAATGCATTTAGTTTTATAAGTAATAGCCTCGTACCCGCGACTTCGTACGCATGGATTAATTTTTTTTTTTTTTTTTTTGCCAGAATTAAATATAGAAAGTTGTTGGTAGCCAAGGATTGGTCCCAAACAATATCGAGTCGGAATAATATGACAGGAAAGCTATCACTATTTCATTCCATCGTCTAACCTGCCTCTTGAAGAGAATCAATTTCCAACATATTTCTGTCACTATTCGATATGATCTCAAAATTTCGTGACTAAAACTGTTAATCATACTGGAAAAAAATATCTTGTGCCCTTCATACAGCTTTCCTTATAAAATTCCATCACAAAGATATAGCCATTTAGTCGTCAAAACGTAACAAAAAGACAGAGACTTACTTCTGCAATTATAGTATTCCTACTGCAGATTACACACACACTGACTACGAATCACCCCTGATGGATCAATATAACGTAAAAAAGTGTACATCTACTGTATTGCAAGACTACCTACGAATTGCCTCAGGTTGCACCCCTACCTTTGTGAAATCTACAGTTTAAAATTCAATCCGAATAACCGACGGCCCAACCGTGACTCTTACGATCAAAAACAATTTTTAAAAATCTTAGCCTTTACGGAGATATGAACCGGAGACCACGACATTCGTAAGCAAGCTCTTTAGCCGCTGAGCTGCCAGTTCACTACACGGAAATACGGTCTGGAGACGTCCAGATCCAACGTGTCTGTCTATCGCCATATTTCGAAGTTATGACACAACATGTGTTATTTATACAGATAATTTTTCAACCAAATGTAGACAGTATTTTTCTCCTTGTTTCAAAGGATAAGTGTGCAAAGTTTCATCGAGATCAGATGAAAACTGTGGATTTATATGAAGAACAAACAAACCAACAAGCCAACAAACAAACCAACAAACATACATTCATCTTTATATATAAAGATTTAAGCTGCTTTTGCAAGATCCGAGTTACTGAAGTTGTTATTATATGGATGGAAGTAGTTTCGTATTTATCGTTCCGAATGAGACATGGAACATGAATAAAACCAGTATCACGAGCTATAACATTAGGTTTTGGGATTCGTGATTTATTTTTAATTTCATTGGTTCCCTAAGTCTGACATAATTAATTCAGTAGAAGTTGCGCCTGTATCGCTGTGTAAACTACAACGGAAATATGTAAAAATTACAATATAAGGTTATGAACATTATATAACAACAATACTATTTATTTAGGCAAACGCAAAGAAATGAATTGCCATAGTATTCCTTTCACCCGCCATTTTTGACGGGCTTAGAGTTACTAATATTACATATTTTCCATTGATTAATTACGATTGTTTATGAATAATTATATTGATATCTGTAAAATAATTTTTGTTTTGTCGGGTTTCAACAACCCGTAGTTTTCTACAGCCTTTTGTTAGCGTAGTTAGTATAATAGAATCTTTGCGCTACCTGGGCAGCAACAGCTGGGGGGAGTACAGTTAGTTGATTTGTCAGTAACGTTAGGAGCGTACACAAATTACGTGGCCCGGTCCAGGGGAGGGGGGAAGGGGTTGGCTGGAAGGCTACGCTGGGCTACGGGGGGGGGGGTTCCGAGCCAGGCTACGTAGCTTTCCTTTCATAACATTTTTCACAGTTAAAATGAGGAACAGAACTCGCAACAGCATGTGAATAATTATTTCCCTCAGTTAATTATCTCCGAATGTAATTTACAACAGTCTGACAAGAGAAAACAGTACAAAATGTCTTCTGGAATCAAAAGGGAAAAAAGCTACGTGCTACGTGGGGGGGGGGGGGGGGGTTCACAGGAGACCAAACTGGAGCTACGTGGTTTATGCACGCTCCCTTAGGAGCGTCTTTGGCCTCTATCGTGTGGGAGCTGTGTGAACGTGAAGTGTGTTAGGAGCTGGTTAAAAATGCAGAACTAGTATTTAAATGTTGATTTCAAATAACTGAGCTAAATAAATTACGTGATATTTATTTCGCAACAGGTAATATCATTTCTAAAATTAACAACGCTCCCTATAATTTTTGGGCGGATATAAGTTATTAACAATATTTTAATTAAAACAAATTGAGCTACAGCTAGCATGCGTTCGAAATGAGATTTGGCCTTTCTCGTCCATAATACTCTTTTACCCTCAGTTAATGAGGAGATGTTACTAAGTTAAGTAATCCTTCAGATTCGCAATCGTACGCATCTACAACGTGTCTTGATCTTTAAATGCCTATCATTAAGTAAAACTAGTCAGGGTTCTCAAAACCAATGATCCACTTCTTAAATAATGACAGAAGGCTATCTCTCGTCAGCGGAAGGAAGCTCGGGAGCTGTAAAATTTTATAGTCACACTTTTTGATCTGAACAGTGGATTGGTGCTCCGTCGAAGGAACATCAAACAGGTATCTCTCATTGCACTAACCAAATTATTCGTTCTCAGAGGTTGTCGCGATACCACGACGGTGTCTGGTGGTAGGCACGGGGTTAGCTGGTTCCATCACTGGTGGTGGGAATCTTCATAATTCGGTACTTTTCCAATAGGGTTGTAGAGGTTGTGGTGGTCAGGTTCCTAATATCTTAATTTTATTTTTATTTCCTGATTTTACATAGCCTACCATCTTGTATCTAAAGCAGGTTCTTAGTTTCTATAATTTTATTTTTAAAACGTTTACTTTACTGGTAGTATTTTTAATAGATCTAGATAATTCTAATTAGAATATTCTAAATTATTTAACAATGCTGCTTTCACAATGTAATGTAAATTTATTATGTCTAAAATAAAATATCTCCCATTTCATTAAATTTTTATTCTGTAGAAGAGAATTTTATTTTTTTAAATTTTATTTTCTGTCCAATATCTGAAAAAAAGAGGGCAATAGAGAAACTAAATTTGTTTGCCAAAATTATTGCCAGCAGCTGATAAGATTGAGAAGTTGTGTCGGGTATCAGTGGAAGGCAAAACTCTCATCCCCGCTTAGTGGTACATCTATTAGTAACGACACAAGGGACATTGGTAACGATCTGTGGTTGTGAATGTGGAACCAAGGATAACGACTGCAGAGGAAATTCGCCACCGCGGCAAGAGTTTTCGAGGGTCAGCTCAACAAAACAACTTTTAAAGTGATTGAATAGTTTTTATGGTTCGCTTGAGGAATGGGTGGAGACATATAAATGTGATTAAAGTGTAAATTATTATAATTAGGGACTTAGACGCCACCCTGAGTTTGGCGGGAAGAGCAGAGTGACATTGTACCAACTCCATGATCACAAAAGTGATCTATTGTGAGGGGTAGTATCTGTGGGAGCCTGTGTATTATTCCATAAGGCAGAGATTGTTACAACGGCAACTTGAAGTCAGAAAACCAATGTTGGTAGTGCTCCTCTCAGCTCCTCTCAGAAAGACATCAGACAATTCCAAGTACCGCTATCCGAAGAGTGTTTAAGACCCACCGAACACAATAGGGCTCTCATTTTCTTTTAGTTTTACTCAGTCTGATATATTGCTGTGGCTGCCTGCACCGGAAGCCTGCCATTATAATGTAAGTCCACTTTTCTCTCTCATATTCTGTACTTATGATCACTCTTGTTATGGTGATTTCGTAGAGATAAATCGTTATTATGTGGAGTACCTGTTTGGAAGATTTCTATAAACTTGCTGAATTCCATATGTGATTGAAAGCAATTGTGGCAAGGAAAAAGATTTAAGTTGAAACTGTTGGTTACTAGACAATTCCTATAAACTTGTTTGATTGAATAAGTGTACCAGTTTCTAGTGTTGTGCTTTGTATCCAATTTCCATAAATATAACAGACTTTGTTTTGAACAGTGTCGTGCATATATCAACCGAGTATAAATTTCTTTTGTAATTGTTCCTGTTCCATTTTTTTCGGAAATTTCATAAACTGAATGCAATCTTCGGTAAGAGGTCCGATGGATATTAAGCTAACTAGAATTATTATAGATGGGGGGTAGGAAGGTTACACTATAGAGATGTCATAAGAGACAATACCCATATTTTCTAGTATTTTTGGTTTCCGCAATAAATTCTAATGACTTCTTGCGCGAAGTGAACATAAATTATTCGAGTTTATTCTCGTTTTCTTACGTAGAGAGTGCAGTTTTACTTTCTGGACAGTTCAAAAGTTTCTTTAAGTTAATAATGAATTTCAAATTTTGTTCGTCATAACATGTCTTGCTTGAAATATTAACGTGAATTGTATGCAGGTTGATTGGAGGTTGGGACTACTATTGTAAAGGCATTTTGGACATTCCATTTTTAATTAGATGAAAAGTTTTGTAAAGTTAGTGAAGTCTCAAGTCAGAACAGTAAGCAAGCGCGATCGTCAGCAAGAGCTGTTTGTTAGTAAAACGCTGACGGCTGATTAAGAGGACATCGCTCCATTTAGTGACGCAAAACCGAACTTACAAGGTAGCATAGGGAGCCATATTCGCCCTCACTTTGTCGATCATTACCAACCAGTCAATACGGGTTAATTCTTAGCTAAACCGTGTCTCGTTAGCTTGCCTCGCCACCATGCATCCATCACGTCAATTCGCCATTCAATCAGTAAGTTCACATTCTCTAACAGTCAGTTTGCGCCGCCGAGATGCGGCTCAGTTAATGGTTAATATTTGTAGAGGCTGTCGGGAGTTGTCCTTGCAGATGGCGCTCTCAACTGAATTCATACAGTCTTCAGTGGTCAATGAAAAGAGCTCTAAAGATGATAGTCGCCAACATTATTTATTAGGTAGAATCTCAGCTAGGTAATCACAGTGCCCTGGCCTTTTCCTTGAGTAAACCGGTTCTCCAACCGTAACTAATGGAGTGGTGTCAATGATTCCTGACAGTTAAAATCTTTCTATAGCCCACAAGTTATTGCTTAGATCTGTAGAACACCAAGATGTCTAACTACATCACAAGACATCTTAAAGAATGAAGATAACACAAGAGACGTAGAAGATCTAGCAAAGGTCCCGAAGATTAGTAAACGTCCACCCTAAAGTCTGCTTCCACCATAAACCCACAAAATTCACCTCCTCCCCACACCCCATACAATCAGGTCACTTGACAACGTAAGGTTTGTCACAGGAGGTACAAGCCGGCCATTTACACTATCATGATATGAGTGTCTGATAAATAAGGAGTGAATTAAAGGGCTTGTCGGTTTATTTCTTAGTGTTAATGGAGTGTGGTATTTAGTGTGAGGTAGTGCTGAGTTCAGGCTTTTACAAATGGAAATTAGAAATGAGTTTAGTGTGTTTTGGAGCTACTCGGCGGGTCGCAGCGAAGTCAGGTTTTGTGACGGTCTTTGTTGTTGGACTGGGGGAGGTGGGACAAAGGGATATTAAGTAAACGGAGGTTCGCGTGAGCACAGCCGTGGGGGAGGGCAGGGCACAAATAAAGAGATTATCCGGCCGGGGAGGCAGGAGAGGCTGATAACATCGAGTCAGGGCGGCACCACCAGGCGGCGGGGCGGTCGCAAAGTGCCGCCTGGCACGACAGGAGGCACCGCAAGGTTGGCAGCACTGCGACAAGTGTCTGCGAGGCGCATTCCCTCGGACCGGAACTACGTGGTTTATGCTTATCGCATACGTCCCCTCGACGACGAGGTCATTAGAGCCGGGACTAGACCACGATCCCGTCCAGATTTCGATTTTATAATGCCTAATATGTGTCGCTTCAAATGGAAATCGAGAATTTCAGTCAGCTTAGAAGTTTTAAATGCGAAAACTTCACAACGCGTTTCTCTAAATACTAGACACCAGATTACAAGATAGTTTGGTTTTCACTGAGGAATGGTGACTACAACGATATCGGCCGAACGAAAGTAGGACAACCAAGTTAAATGACCATCGTAAGGTGCGGTCAATAAGGTGAAATTTCATACGTATGCACCGAGTGGCAGGAGATAAAACCTGTACTTCGGCGATGTAAGAGGACCACGTTAAAACTAAAGAAGTAAATGACAATGAGTTAAATCGAAAGATATTTCTTCTCTTTAGATTATTACTATTCGTTGAACTTGCCATCCAATATTAAGTCCACAAAATAAAAATGTTTTTGTTCAGTTTTCACTTTCAGCCACACTAAATAAAGAAGAATAATGGTACATGAGATATTTTTCTTAACAACTCAGCTGAGCTGATTTGTAGAAGTATTAATCGTATTCTCTTTTACAGTTTCATTTATCTGTTTTATTTGCATCAACATTGCCTTATGTCATCATTCCAAAAGTCTTTGCTAATATCCCATGTATTCAGTACATCATCCAGCATCCTCTGAAACTAAAATGCCCAGTCCGTGCTCTGCAAACGTGGCAAAAATCACTATCGCTGTCTTCTCCTTGGCCGCTACATAATAACAACCAAGCCAAAGGTTACATTCACATACTATTACTGAGCCGGAGACCTTCTGATTCTTAACACAGTAATTAATACCGTTTAACTAATGGTAGACTTATAAACAAATACTTGTTATGTACACCTCAGGTATTCACTTTACTATGTTTATAGCATTATTGACCGGGAGACTGTGAAGGGTAATGGGTCACGTTGGTGGTAGTCTCAATTTGAGGCGCAATCGGCCTCTTTCATTGCTACCCTAACATAAATCACTTGTCATTTTTAAAATAAAACAATTAATTGTGAAACAGATGTTAATCCACTTTAGTAAAATGCATTGAGCCTGGAGACTGCGCTCACCTCAATAGATCGGCAACCTTTGGCGAGTCTCGATAACGCCCGAAGTGTTAGTTACGCTGCCTGTCACCACAGCGCTGCTCGGCTAATCAGCAAGATTCAAATTAGGGATGTAACGGATATCCGCATCCGCAAGTGCGAAACTTTCGCATGAATTCTTACATCCGCTTTCGCATCCGCATCCGCAATTTTTAATGCGGATGTATTGCGGATGTTTTGTTTACATTGAAATATATATTATTCTTTTCTCTTTATTCGAGATTCTGCCCATCGTAGCTTAGCTAACAAAAAAGTGGTTGTTTTCTGACGATCTTGTAATAAAAGTAACAATGAACTAAACGGTGTTATTACCTAAGCCACGAATTTACTAGTTTAAACTTGCAAGTAAAGTAAAGGTCGGGCTACAATAGACAGCACCGAACCCGCACTGTCACTGACCGACACTTTTCTTATTGTTGTCGCTCACTCGATTGAAGTGAGTTCAAAAGACACCGCACCGTGTGTCGGCAGTCATTAGTTGGATCTAATTTTTGAAGATGCGGACCGGTGTGGGGCTGGTCGATATGGAGAATCGTATACAAAGAGTTCAGAAATTTCTGGTCCTTTACGACTAAATGTTGTTTTACCGTTACTGATTACTTTAGAAAAGCGTCCATTTTTTCAGCCTTACTTTAGGTTCATCAGATGTTCGTAAAACGTAGATATAGCCCTTGCATGTTCACATTAACAAATGAAATTGCCAGACGTGAAGGTCGAATTTAAGGCCTGTAAAAATTGCATCCGAGACCCGGATTTTGAACCGGGGACCTTCCATACCCGAATCACACGCCGCAAGCATCTTAATTTAGAAGTACTGAAAATATGTATCTAATCATATAAAAGAACATTTGTGTTTTGGGATATCAAAATAAATACTACAAAAAGAAAGTATGTTGATTTTACTATAGTTGAATATTTATTTGTCATTACATCCAGATTTGTCTCTTGACTCAGACGGATACGGCGTACGATTGGGGTACTGAAAGTCCTTTGTTCAAATTCTTGGACCAGCTGCAAGTTTCATGGGTCTTAAAATTGACAGTCACCTCTCGCAAAGTTTTGATTTTGTTAATGCTAAGATGCTGGGACGCTCCGTGGTTCGAATTTCACCTTAATCTGTAGGTCTCCTTTTAAAAATAGGTGACAACGATAGAGGTACACTGCACCACTGATAAGAAACTCTGTGACTGAAATTTTTAGATCACACGAAATTATTATTAATTTACAGAATATTTACAGTCTATATTTAAATTAAAATGTATAATAATCTTATTATTTTTTGTTGCAAAAATATTGAGTGAATAGAAAGGAACCTGTAACTGGTTTCACGGACCATCAAGAGTTCTTTTATCGAAAATCGGAACTCGTAGGTCCTACAAGTTGTACTGTGAATGCGCCACTGGAACGGTGGGAAGGTGGGCCGCGAACACGGAACTGTGCGTGGTGAGTAGGCGGTAACGGCCCGGCCTGGCATTCGGGAGGACGGCGGTTCGAATCCCCGTCCGGGCATCCAGATTTGGGTTTTCCATGGCTTCCCCAAATCACTCCAGGTGAATGCTTCCATTAAAAGACCATGGCCAAATTCCTTCCCGTTCCAAACCCCGATCTTTTCACGCCTCTAATGACCTCGACGTCGACGAGGCGTATAGTTATAACACAAAAAAAGAAGCGAGCGTGGAGATGAGCGGTGGCGTGGCCTTGTTCTTGACGCTGAATTAGTGTAGCCAGCCACGAAATCCGCAAAGTTCATATGATAAAGACGCGTACGTAATTATTTAAATAATTTAATTCACTTGTGAAATCATCCCACATTTTTTGTTGGTGAAAGATCAGGAAAAAATATATCAATATGGCAGTATTATATGGAAATAGATTTTAATTATGAAAAAGATTAATTTTTAATATATTTTTGATAAAATATTAAAATCTAAATAATTATAAATTTATTGTTCCGCATCCGCTTCCGCTAAACATCCGCGGATGTCAAGCTCTGAACATCCGCATCCGCAAACGCATCCGCAAAGATGACATCCGCAACAACCCTAATTCAAATGAATAACTGATTCGTTATTCGGTTAAACGCAAATGTAAATTTCAAATAAATAATTGAATTCGATATTATTTGGACTTCAATTGTTCAAAGAAAGTGTAATTGCGATGCCAGCTAAAGGTACTTGTCTCTTATGGAGCAGAGATACAAATTATAGTGCGAAAAAGAGATATAAAAAAAAATGACGTTCGTTTAAATTAAATGTATTCTCTGTAGCAGTTACTGAAACCAGGTGACAGCATAACCATATCGATGAAATAAATGAAAATTATTCGTTATTGAAATGAAACTTTACTTAGAAACTTTTTCATAACACCAAAATTTCCATAAAAAAATCAAATGGAGTTATTTAAAAACATCCTAGCCAAATGCTCCGAAAATCTACTCAGAGAAAGTTTACTAATATCATGAAAACTATCAATAAAAACGACACTAATTAAACATTATTCGTTTATCATTATATACTTTTCCAAAACAAATTTCTACTATCACTGTAGGAGATGCCCGTCATTTTCGACGGGCGTTTTAAACTAGCTTCAATAATATTGTGAATTCGTCGGCACTTGTCATTTATGCGAAGTAACATCCTGCTTCCTCTTTTGATTAATTTATTGATATTATTATTTATTGCTTTGATAATTTACATATTAGAATATTTGATTATTAAAAATTATAAATACCTCAGGAAATGGATCCCAGAGGTGAACACTGCGCCATCAACAGGACTATATGTCCTCGATCCACATGCACCACCAACAGAACTATATGTCCTCATTCCACACGCACCATCAACAGAACTATATGTCCTCATTCCACACGCACCATCATCAGAATTATATTTCCTCATTCCACACTCGCCATCAACAGAACTATATGTCCTTATTCCACACGCACCATCATCAGAATTATATTTCCTCATTCCACACTCACCATCAACTGAACTATATTTCATCATTTCACACTCACCATCAACAGAACTATATATCCACATTCTACACGCACCATCAACAGAACTATATGTCTTCATTCCACACGCACCATCATCAGAATTACATTTCCTCATTCCACACTCACGATCAACAGAACTATATGTCCTTATTCCACACGCACCGTCATCAGAATTATATTTACTCATTCCACACTCACCATCAACAGAACTACATGTCATCATTTCACACTCACCATCAACATAACTATATGTCCTCATTCCACACGCACAATTAACAGAACTATATGTCCTCATTCCACACGCACCATCATCAGAATTATATTTCCTCATTCTACACTCACCATCAACAGAACTATATTTCATCATTCCACACGCACCATCATCAGAATTATATTTCCTCATTCCACACTCACCATCAACAGAACTATATGTCCTCATTCCACACGCACCGTCATCAGAATTATATCTAATCATTCCACACTCACCATCAACAGAACTATATTTCATCATTTCACACTCACCATCAACAGAATTATATTTCCTCATTCCACACTCACCATCAACAGAACTATATGTGATCATTTCACACTCACCATCAACAGAACTATATGTCCTCATTCCACACGCACCTCACAGAACTATATGTCTTCATTCCACACGCACCATCATCAGAATTATATTTCCTCATTCCACACTCACGATCAACAGAACTATATATCCTTATTCCACACGCACCGTCATCAGAATTATATTTACTCATTCCACACTCACCATCAACAGAACTACATGTCATCATTTCACACTCACCATCAACAGAACTATATGTCCTCATTCCACACGCACCATCATCAGAATTATATTTCCTCATTCCACACTCACCATCAACAGAACTATATTTCATCATTTCACACTCACCATCAACAGAATTATATTTCCTCATTCCACACTCACCATCAACAGAACTATATGTCTTCATTACACACGCACCATCATCAGAATTATATTTCCTCATTCCACACTCACGATCTACTGACTTTATGTCCTTATTCCACACGCACCGTCATCAGAATTATATTAACTCATTCCACACTCACCATCAACAGAACTACATGTCATCATTTCACACTCACCATCAACAGAACTATATATCCTCATTCCACACTCACCATCAACAGAACTATATTTCATCATTTCACACTCACCATCAACAGAATTATATTTCCTCATTCCTCACTCACCATCAACAGAACTATATGTGATCATTTCACACTCACCATCAACAGAACTATATGTCCTCATTCTACACGCACCATCAACAGAACTATATATCCTCATTCCACACTCACCATCAACAGAACTATATTTCATCATTTCACACTCACCATCAACAGAATTATATTTCCTCATTCCTCACTCACCATCAACAGAACTATATGTGATCATTTCACACTCACCATCAACAGAACTATATGTCCTCATTCCACACGCACCATCATCAGAATTATATTTCCTCATTCCACACTCACCATCAACAGAACTATATTTCATCATTTCACACTCACCATCAACAGAACTAAATATCCTCATTCTACACGCACCATCAACAGAACTATATGTCTTCATTCCACACGCACCATCATCAGAATTATATTTCCTCATTCCACTCTCACGATCAACAGAACTATATGTCCTTATTCCACACGCACCGTCATCAGAATTATATTTACTCATTCCACACTCACCATCAACAGAACTACATGTCTTCATTTCACACTCACTATGAATAGAACTATATGTCCTCATTCCACACGCACCATCAACAGAACTATATGTCCTCATTCCACACTCACCATCAACAGAACTATATGTCCTCATTCCACACGCACCGTCATCAGAATTATATTTAATCATTCCACACTCACCATCAACAGAACTATATTTCATCATTTCACACTCACCATCAACAGAATTATATTTCCTCATTCCACACTCACCATCAACAGAACTATATGTGATCATTTCACACTCACCATCAACAGAACTATATGTCCTCATTCCACACGCACCATCAACAGAACTATATTCCTCATTCCACACGCACCATCATCAGAATTATATTTACTCATTCCACACTCACCATCAACAGAACTATATTTCATCATTTCACACTCACCATCAACAGAAGTATATATCCTCATTCTACACGCACCATCAAGAGAACTATATGTCTTCATTCCACACGCACCATCATCAGAATTATATTCCTCATTGCACTCTCACGATCAACAGAACTATATGTCCTCATTCCACACGCACTGTCATCAGAATTTACATTTCCTCATTCCACACTCACCATCAACAGAACTATATGTCCTCATTCCACACGCACCGTCATCAGAATTATATTTACTCATTCCACACTCACCATCAACAGAACTATATATCATCATTTCACACCCACCCTCAACAGAACTATATATCCTCATTCTACACGCACCATCAACAGAACTATATGTCCTCATTCCACACGCACCATCATCAGAATTATATTTCCTCATTCCACACTCACCATCAACAAAACTATATGTCCTCATTCCACATGCACCGTCATCAGAATTATATTTACTCATTCCACACTCACCATCAACAGAACTATATGTCATCATTTCACACTCACCATCAACAGAACTATATGTCCTCATTCCACACGCACCATCAACAGAACTATATGTCCTCATTCCACACGCACCATCATCAGAATTATATTTACTCATTCCACACTCACCATCAACAGAACTATATTTCATCATTTCACACTCACCATCAACAGAAGTATATATCCTCATTCTACACGCTCCATCAAGGGAACTATATGTCTTCATTCCACACGCACCATAATCAGAATTATATTCCTCATTGCACTCTCACGATCAACAGAACTATATGTCCTCATTCCACACGCACCGTCATCAGAATTATATTTAATCATTCCACACTCACCATCAACAGAACTATATTTCATCATTTCACACTCACCATCAACAGAATTATATTTCCTCATTCCACACTCACCATCAACAGAACTATATGTGATCATTTCACACTCACCATCAACAGAACTATATGTCCTCATTCCACATGCACTATCAACAGAACTATATGTCCTTATTCCACACGCACCGTCATCAGAATTATATTTACTCTTTCCACACTCACCATCAACAGAACTACATGTCTTCATTTCACACTCACCATCAACAGAACTATATGTCCTCATTCCACACGCACCATCAACAGAACTATATGTCCTCATTCCACACGCACCATCATCAGAATTATTTTTCCTCATTCTACACTCACCATCAACATAACTAGATGTCCTCATTCCACACGCACTGTCATCAGAATTTACATTTCCTCATTCCACACTCACCATCAACAGAACTATATGTCCTCATTCCACTCGCACCGTCATCAGAATTATATTTACTCATTCCACACTCACCATCAACAGAACTATATATCATCATTTCACACCCACCCTCAACAGAACTATATATCCTCATTCTACACGCACCATCAACAGAACTATATGTCCTCATTCCACACGCACCATCATCAGAATTATATTTCCTCATTCCACACTCACCATCAACAAAACTATATGTCCTCATTCCACACGCACCGTCATCAGAATTATATTTACTCATTCCACACTCACCATCAACAGAACTATATGTCATCATTTCACACTCACCATCAACAGAACTATATGTCCTCATTCCACACGCACCATCAACAGAACTATATGTCCTCATTCCACCCTCACCATCATCACAATTATATTTCCTCCTTCCACACTCACCATCAACAGAACTATATGTGATCATTTCACACTCACCATCAACAGAACTATATGTCCTCATCCACAGGCACCATCAACAGAATTATATTTCCTCATTCCATACTCACCCTCAACAGAACTATATGTCCTCATTCCACACGCGCCATCAACAGAACTATATGTTCTCATTCCACATGCACCATCAACAGAACTATATGTCCTCATTCCACACGCACCATCATCAGAATTATATTTCCTCATTCCACACTCACCATCAACAGAACTATATGTCCTCATTCCACACTCACCATCAACAGAACTATATGCCCCATTCCACACGCACCATCAACAGAACTATATGTCCTCATTCCACACGCGCTGCAGAGAAGTTCATGAATGCGTCCTTAGCTTTCATATTCGCTGCTATTAATTCTTTGTTTAGTTGCTCATGTATTACCTAAGGACTTGCTGCTTTCTAACTGTTTTCTGCTTGCTTGTTATTAGGTTTTCATCAAACCTCACTCCCTGTTGCGGTAAGTAGATTCCCCGCTTCTCATTATTTTTGTTTGTTTTGGATAGTGACGGATCTAGGAATTTTCCGGACCGGGTCAAAAACTGTGAGATTGCAGCCCTTTAAAACTCGCGCCGGGGGCAGTAGTGGAGTTTAAAAAAATAATAATTACCCGAGAGCACTCCACGCGAATTCCGAGATGATATCTCCATTTACGTCAATCAGGTGTTCTTCGCACACTTTTCCAATAATTCCACCATGCCGATAACAAATTTCAAATGGATGATCCGTAAAATTCTAATAAACAAAACAAAAAAGTCTCCACGATATAAATTTGTTGGCCTTCAAATATGGTTTTGCTACCCCCCCCCTCCCCAATGTTACCACCTTGCCAAAATACCCCCCTCCGTTCCCACCCATAGATCAGGCACTGGTTCTTGAATAATATATTTACTATCTCACTTTTTCTCCAATGCACTGGCGTCCTCTTTCGTATATTGAAGCTTCCCCTATTCAATTCTGAAACCTCTGTTTGCTTATCCCACTACTATCCCTTTAAACGAATATTTTATTCCTTTTAGAAACTGACTAAAATAAACTCATAACTTTTGGGTTTTTAAATTTCCACAGATTATTTTTTTTCCATTTTTCCACTTACATAGCATTTTATTCTGAGCTGTAATTTTGAGGCTGGGTTAGATTCGCAGTACTGGTCAACAAAATTTAAGTTTTAGGTAATTTCCCGAAATCGCTCCATGCGAATTCCTCCATACATGCCATCTCGGATTTTCTTCACAGTCATTTTCAATAATTCCATCATGCATGTGTAACTATTCACCTATGGATGATCCATAGAAATCTAATAAACAAAAACAACCTACAGTTACCAGTTTATTTTCAGTGTTGATACTCTGCTTGTATCACATTTTTACGAAAATTACTACCAGACATGCGTCAGTTTTTCGTAACCAACTCACATTTTATAACGCAAATCTTTGAACCTGGTTTTCTGTTCTGCGAACTCCTGTATATGATTTTAGTGGGCAATATGATCTGGGGAGATTGAAACAGAGACACTAATTCGAATTCTATAGCCTGATTGAATTTCTTCATGTTTTTTGTGCACTTATGTAGAGGAAAAATTGCCCGTTCGATATAAACAAACAAAAGTACAAATAACGAATTTGCAACGCTCAGTAAGAGTTTGGTTCCTGTGAGTCCACAAACATGTAGTTGTTCATTTAGAATCGACTACGATTTGTAGTTTTTTTAAATGCTGATAATGTGAACTAAAACTGAGAGAGTGGGGGTAATTTTACATCGGCTCCGCCGATTGGTGAAAAACAACAACCGAAGCTCAATTTTGTGCAAAAAAGTTTAAAAAAATAAACCCACGCCCAGTTGCATAGCGCGTATTAATAAGCCACAGTGGAAGACAAAATTAACTTTGTTAATTAAGTAATTACCCGCAAATAACAGTCCAGTATACGCGAATGCAATTTATACAAAAAATACGTTTGCAGCAAAAATTGCCGTCAAATAATTACTTTTTCCGCGGGGCGTTTGTCGGCGCGGGCGTGCGTAAAAATCATCATTCGCGAAAATATGTCCGCTAATTTATTTGCCCGCCGCCAGAGGGGGTGAGTGGCGCCGGCAAACATCTGTATTTTCCCGCTAATACATATACAGCAATACTAATAAGGCAGTTATTTAAAATTCGCCAGCGGCGCCGTAGTTTTGAATGTTAAAATTTTCGCCCCCGCCTGAATTAATGATATCGTGTGACGAAATGCTACATATTTCTGGCGTTATCCTTCCTTGGCCAGTTACCATATTAATTACGTATTCAGTGACACGAATATTAGCAAATAACATTCTGTATGGAAACAATAATGGTTCATTCGCCCTGTACCACGCGAGCGGGGGGAAAAGGGGAGGGGGGGAGAAGAAAAACGGTGGAGGGACAACATATTTAAAAAAAAAAAAAAAATGAACTGCGACGTCGTGGCGTGCGTACAGTCAGTTCAGCTACAAAACTGCCTTCCTGTTGTGTGTTAATTCTTAAGAGCTGTTAGTCACTTTTCGCATGTGGGAAGCAGACTTGTTATATCAAAGATCTTATTTGCACTTTTGTGTGCTAGAAGGAGCTCTTATAATTTTATTTGTGACGGCATGCCGTAGGTAGAAACAAACATTAGGATAATTGTATGCGTCCACGGCCTTCGGATTTATATTTTAACTTGAATTTAGAACCCAACAAAGATAGTTTTTTGTAGGGATCTATGCCTCCTCGGCGCCGCGGTCATTAGGGGCAGGAGAGGATGGGAGGTAAACAACGGAAAGGGATTCGGGCATGGCATTTTTAAGGAGTGATTTCGGAAAATCATGGAATACCGTAATCTAGGTGGCCGGACGGGAATTTGAAACCACGTCCTGCAAAAGTGCCTTGAGTTTCACTCTACTATAAAATATTGCAGAATTATCGAAACCGAAAGAGATTAAATGATATTTGTGGCAGGAGCATGCCGAACTGAATTAGGGGGTTGTTATATAAACATTTAAAATTTTGGAGGAAACTATAAATCTCATCAAGCTTGCTTGCACCGATGGGTAATACAATTTTTCTAAATTTTTCTGTTGGAAATTTGGAAAATGACGAGGGATAATCACCGTGCGGTAAAATTGAATGTCAATTTGGAGAAACAGTACTTTTCATGGCAAACTTTTATATTTATCTTATCGAAATTGGTTTGATCTTTTTTTGCCATCTTATGCGAAACAACCATTTTTTCGCTTGATTCCTTCAAATTCTGTGGTTGCTAATATCATTAAAATATTTTCGCAATAATAAAATTTTGTTTTAAGTTTTTATCTATTACAGCATATTTCAATTTTATTACAATAGTAGGTGAAGTGTGATGGCTTGGGTATCATCGTGATGTATTTATTTTATTGTTAGATACACACAAATTTCAATTCTTCAAATAATCGCATAAATTCTTTTCAATGACGTTGAACAGATAATTTTTCAAGACATTTTTGCTTGAATTTACAATTTTCATTGACAATTTTTACCACGAGGCAGTAGTTAATTTCTTGAAGATAACATGGTAGAGAATTACAACAATTTTTCCAATTTATTTCGTTGAAATTGACTGTTTTTTATGTATGAAATTGGAAATTTTCATTTAACATCCCAAATTTTGGCGTGTTATTTTATTGTTTAATTTTTCTTCCTCAGGCGAAACAATACGCCACTCAGATATTTTTCGACTGCAAACAAATACAGAATTATTAAAAAATGGGGGGGGGGGGGGGAACACTTGGGATATCTTAGTTGTTGATGTCTGATGGAGACAAGCGTTCTTTTTGATCAGCTCTGTGAACTATTAGATTCGTCGCTTGGTGAAATATCAAATTTTTATATGAGTTCTAAAATATTTTAGTGGTAGAATATTGTCTTACCTTTAAATGCTGATCACTTTAAGAGGGAATGAAAATGGGACTGGCCTCGCATTCGAGAGGACTCAGTTTCGAATTCTTGTCAGGCCCTTCAGATTTCGGTTTTCCATGGTATTACAAAATCACTCCAGGCCAATCCCTCCAAACCAACATGGCTGAATTCCTTCCAGCCCTTTCTCGCCTTTAATCTCGACTTTGAAGCCATAAGAGAGAGAGAAAAAAGTGAATCTATGACGTGACAGTGTGATGTTATCATATGCTTATTACGCGCTTCTATTTTTTTCTGTTTTATTTTCAAATACTCTTTATAAAGTTCTATTTATTTAATTCATCGTCCCAAATATTTAATATTAGTTGCTAAAATTTATGAACTACCAAAAAAGAAGTAATATGGAAACATTTTGTGGTCGCTTCTAGTTGTAGTATTAATTTAATGATTTATTGCTACTATTTTGGTTGCAAAAAATTAACTTGGAATCGTTTCACTATCTCTTTTCTTTTGCTTCAATATTTATTTCAGCTGCGCTTTCCAAGAAAGTTAGCTTTCAAGAAAGTTTCCGCTTAAAAAACGAGAACCATAACACGCGGAAAATTAATTCGTCAAAAATACATTTTTTTCTGCATTCGGCTAAAATTCCGTATTCATCTCCCATGAGAAATCACTGTTCTCGACTAACAGTGGAGAAAAGAAAGAACAACCCCTGACCTGTTTGCCGCTGTAATTTAATCCAATTTCTTACTACTGAGGATCACTACTGTCATAATGAACGAGCACAAATTGCTTTCAAGATTTTTATATGCACTATGTTGCAATAGCTTACTTCAAGTACGAATTAAAGCAACAGATCCTCCTTGGATTTATTATGAGTTTCTGCATTACTGAGCAGTATGGGATTGCTGTACAACGAAGTCCACAATCCATGTGCATTTTATACGCATAATTGTTCATCGATAACCATGAAGGTACTAGGTACTGATCGAGTTCCTAGCGAACTACTATCATTCTACAAGTCTTCTGCATTTAAATTCTGTGCTGCTGGAATATACGTATCTCCTCACATCACAATCTTATTGCTGGTGACCAGGACATCAACGTCAGCGTGAAGTAGTCTGCAGTCGGAAGGTGTTATGGAAATATAATGTCTCGATGTCATGTTCCGTAATCTTTATCAGGAAGGTATTTTTTTTTAAAAAACATCATCCGCCTGCAAACCAGTTAAGGCTAGATAGAACTAACACGCTGGTAAAACCTCTTTTTACAGATCAGTGTGAGCGTTTTTATTCATTTTGTGAAAACGACAAACCACCGTTAATACATAATAGTTCCAGTTTTTAGAATAGTTTGGTTCGATGTAGATTCTAAAGTGGTTGGTGAGCAATAACGCTCTGGGCTGGCATTTGGGAGGACACAGGTTCGAATCCCCGTCGGGTCATCCAGATTTGGGTTTTTCGTGGTTTCCCCGTACCACTCCAGATTGATGTCAGGATGGTCCTATAAAAGACTCAAATCCCCTTTGATATTCTGATGACCTCGACGATGCGAGTGTGAAGTCAAAATAAATAAATAAATAAAAAAGCAGCAGAGTATCGCGAGATTTGGTAGTGTCTTAGTTATAGCTTTTCAACTCAGTTTTAGTTCTTGATATTTCCTGTGTATCCTCTTTGATCTTGTCTAGATATGCAACCCGCAATTGTTGCTATTCTTGTTCATCGTTATATGTTCCAGATTCTTCGATAATTTTGCTGTCGAAACTGTTTGATTCTCCTTTTTTTTGTCACTACATGGAATTCTTTACATTTTTTTTCCAGCAGGCTGATCAGTATTTGTAACATAACGGGGACCACTGAGTGAAGCGTGCCGAGGGCTTTTGAAGGAAACATCTAGGCTGCTTGTAATGTTTTCGGGAAGCCATGGAAATTCGTAATTTGTGTTACCGGAATCGAATCCCGATCTTTCCAGATGCCAAGTCTATTCACCCGCCTTCTGATCACGCAGTATTCACTGCATGATGACCATCTTGGAAGAGTTAGAGAAAAGTCTCTGTTACTCGGTAAGTTCTGGATGCAGTGTGTGTTGCACATGACAGGTGTGTGTGTGTGTGTGTGTGTGTGTGTGTGACTGTCCCTCGTTAGCAGGTGTGTCACGTGATCGACCCGGTGTCGACCCTGAGGGAGAAAACAAACAACTGTCGCCCGCACGCAGCCTGTCTCAGTCAAGCACGCGCCTAGAGTCGAGAGCGCGCAAAGTAACACTGTCCCACTAGCACATTAGACAAACTACTTATCAGAGAGGGGTTCAAACTTATACTATTGCTAAATGTTCCCCGCCACTTCTTGCTTGTGGACAAGGTCTGTGAGAACTGATGAACCAATGAAACTAAGTATAAGAATGTAATTATAATATGCTTTTTTATTGCTTGAAATGTAAACAAATCTTATGTATATTAAAATATATACAGCAGCCAGCGTGACTCAGTGAGCGGAGGTACAACGGACCGGGCACGAGCCCGGCTGTCCTGACTGCGGTTCGAGGTGAACGTCGGGACGTTTACCAATCTCCGCCTCATAAACTACAAGTTTCTCAAACAAAAAATACACTTATCACACGCAGAACAAAGTTACATATTTCGCAGACAGATGGCAACACTGCAGTTCCTTCGCTATTACGTAGATAACACGTGACTAATAAATCCTTCTACGTATTTTTTTTTTTAAATCATTAAGCCTCGTCGAGAGTCGGCAAACGACTGGATGCGATGAAGGGGGAGAAATTCGGCCATGGAATGACCTTTCGAAGGATCCATTCCAACAATCGCCGGGAAAACACAAAAAACCGAAATGTGGATGGCCGGACGGGGAATCGAACCCGTGACCACCCGAATGCTAGGCCAGAACGTTACAACTCGCCCACCACGCTCGGTTTCATCTGAGTAGTCCCAATACCTGTATGAAGCATAGATAGCGTTAGGAAGGTTAGTAACCGTTCCTCCCTTCAGGCTGTCATACCGACTTCACCACTTGCTTCTGTCACTGGGCGCTAAGTTGTAATTATTGTTAATCTGAATGACCTTCAGATGTTTATTTCTATGGTCACTGTATGACGTAATTACTTTATTAATGAGCAAATTTTTACATATTAATCTGCAAGTCAGCCCGAACAGTGCATTTGCTTTCAGCAGATCGCAGACAATGGCTGGATACTGTGTGAAATTGCTGTAAAAATTTCTGCAGTGTCCAAATTGACCCAGACTTGGGACCACTCTCGTACAAAGAAATTAGAAAAATTCGGGGGGCATGTGAAAGACCTCCACGAGTGCATTTCAAATGAGTTCGGCGTCGTCAGCAAAGAAAGGACTTAGATTTAAACTGCCGGCGCCCCAGGAAATTGAATGTAACAAAGGGGAACGTCCATAAACTACGTGAGTAGGGGTGGCTGGAAATTTAAGCTAGGATAAGTGGGGGGTCTAGCTTAAAATGATGTACAGAACACACAACAGCTTGTGAATATTTATTTCCGTCATTTAATTATCTCCGTATGTAATTTACGATAGTTTGACAATAGAAAATAGCACAAAATGTCTTCTGGAATCAAAAGGGTAAAAGTTATGTGCTACGTGGAGAGTGGAGGGGCAAAAGCCTCATTGGGCTAAGTGGGGGGAAGGGGGTTTTCACAGGAGGCCAAAAAGGGGATACGTAGTTTATGGACGCTCCCAAAACACTGAGGCTAATCGCAGATGGCTTAATATTGAATGTAAAAAAAAAGAAGAATAAGAAGGGAGAATTGTCAGTAACACCAAGAAAAGGAACGGCTTTTTTTAAGGCCCAGTCAGTGATCACTGAATCATACAGCAAAACGTTGAGGGAATATCGGGTCAAAAATGTGGTGTGCTCTCAAAGCTCCTGGTGGATCATAACGTTGTGTATACCAGAAATAAATAAATTAAATACAAACCTTCTTCTTGGCAACTTTATTCAAACCGGAGAAGCGTACTTTAAAACAGTTAATCAGGCTTGCGATTTTTTTCCTTGATCATATACTTATTAAAGACGTAGGTCCTATATTTCAGAACTTCTTTACCAGTTTCTCTTTTTATATGCTGCAATTTTTTTCTGTACAGTAAATTACTTAGTCCAGATTAATTTCCGTAATCTTGCAAAAATGCAAATTCCAACTGACCTCTAATACTTTTTCCGACAGTTATTCCACGATAAATTTTAAATGAAAAATCCGTCTTTTAGCAACTGTTTTTTAAATTATTATTATTATCTCTCAGACGCGTTTCGCCTCCTCTGAATGGGGCATCATCAGTGACTGTGAATGTATTCATGTGGTGTTAATACAAAGTTTACAAACATTTCTATACACAATTAAATATTTAACAAGGTACATTCTACTTACGAGTTTTTGGTTATGACAGTTACATGTTGATCAGGAACAGCTGTCCTTGCATGTTTTGTGTAGCCCGATTTGGTGTTGGTTTTCTCATCACTCCTATTCCACTTTTGAGGTCACTATTGTAGTGTGTTTCTTGCTTTTTGCACTTTTTCTTATATTGAATATCACAAATCACATTCCTCACTATTTACATTTGTGTACAGTGGTGCCAACTTCTTTTTCGTTATGTTGTAACATCTGTGTCTGTGTTGTTATTAAATTATGTCTCTGTTTGTGTAGTGTAAGTGATGTGATTTACTGCTTTGTGTATTCTCTTCGTTTGTCAGGATTATTCTTCAGTGTTTGGAACAGTGTTTCATTTGTTAAATGCGTGAATTCGTTAAGTACATTTTGCTTTAATCCGACCGCTTTGTGGATGTAGTAACTTTTCTGGGGTGTGAGCAAGTGTTTCTTGTGGTTGTTTGTTTTCATTATTCTCATGTCTGTCTGTATCGTGGTGGGTTGATGGTTGTGGTCTAATAAGTGTTCAGCAAATGTTGAGTGATTTGTACATTTTATAGCCCTAATGTGTTGTTTGTATCGTGTCGTGAATTTTCTGCTTGTCTGTCCTATGTATTTGGCTTGACATTGTTGGCAAGTCAGTTCATATATACCTGACTGCTGGTACTGATCCGTCTCATTATTACTATTCAGGTGCTTCTGTATTGTGTTGTTTGTTTGAAATGCAATGTGTAATCCTTGTTTTCTGAATATGTTGCTTATTCTGTGTGTATATTTGTTAATGTAGCTCATTGTGTACCATTTCTTTTTAGTTTGTTTCTGGCTGTTAGGGTGTGGCCTGTGTCTTTATTTTTTTCTGGATTTTAGTGTTGAGCTGCTTGATAAGTTCTTCTGTGTAACCATTGTTCTTTGCAATCTGTATGAAGGTGCTGTATTCTAGTCCACGCTTGAACTTACAAACACAAATTGACTGTACGTATAACATATATTTCAATCCTGGAACTTCTTGGTTGTATTAGGAGGAAAATAAAAATAAACAGCGACTATACACGGACCCCAGTTACTAAATTCTTTGCAATTGTCACTTTTTGTTTATGAAAAATGTTGGAAATGTGTGCTTACACACTCAGTCGGGCATAACCTGTTCTCCAGGTATTTACTTATCGTTGCCTGAATAAGTTTTGTAACGATCTGATTGAAACCGTTGGTTGCGCGCTGATAATAAGCCGTATGTCGGAGGAAAACTGTGTGCGCGAGTGTACGTGAGCGCCCCTGCGCGGTAGGCGACCTGACGCGCACAGCACTGTGCGGGCGGAAAATAAAAGAGGGGCGCAGAGAGGGTAAAAAAAAAGAGAAACGCGACGCGCGCCCCCGCGTGTGAAAAACCTGCTATCAGTGATGCATGAAGAGAGGGAGCGAGACCCAACAGGGACGATTTTTATTTCATTTGATTTACGATCGCAGAGCAGAATTACAGTGGGAAAAAATGGCCGTAGAGAATCACATTGATCAGTATATAACCTATTACATCCACCCTGCAGTTTGGAAAATTAATTCTCGTCCGGTGCTCCTCCCCCTCGGCCGTATTGATCTTTCATTAGCCCTCACAACAGGTGTGTTTTTTTGTTGGCGTGCTATTTTTTTGTTGTTGTTGTTTTTTGTTTGCGTGTTATTCAAATTCTGCTTATGGACGGGAGAGACGCCGGAGCCACAGCACGCGGCTCTTTTTTCACAGCCAGTGCGTAATTGTGTTTCACGCGCAAGATGACTGCCACCTTTTTGCCCCAATTTTTTTGTTCGCACCGTCGCAACAACGCTTTTTCAAAATGGCCGTGCGCCGTGGGGCGTGATCGGATCTCGAACGCGGATACACGTCATTAGCTCTCCGCGAGTGCTCACGCATCACTTCACAGCCAGCTACAACGAGATCCTGAGCACCAGGGGCCTTCAAATTCCAATTACAATTTGAACTCTGCGGCGAATATAACAAGCAAGTAAGAACACACACTCACGGGGGAAGTAATAATTTCTTTCTCATTCTGTAATCAGCTGAAAGTTAAGCGTTGATCCAAGGGAGGGAAGGACATGAACCAAGCACGAAGCTGTATCTGAACATACAAATAGTTGGTTCTGTGAGTAATGTATGTACGCAGTGGCGGGGCGAGACCAAAATTTTATGTGGGCGAGATAAGTTTGCGAGGCCCTCTGGAGGCGCAAGATGACAGGGTTTATAAAGTATTTTAAAAAATTTAAAATTTTATTTATAATAATTCAATCACTTTTACTGTGTATAATATTATTAAATAATGAGTAACAGTATATAATTAAAGAAATATAAATTTTCTGCTTTTAGCCTTGCTGAACTCCTTTATTACTATATCATAATCCAACTTAGATGCTATATCTGCTTCAATCGATAAAACTGCCAAAGCTGAAAGTCTTTCCTGACCCTTAGTACTACGTAAATATTTTTTTATTAATTTTAATTTTGAAAGCTCCTTTCAGCGGAGGCTGTACTTACTGGTACTATAAGCAAAATTCGTATCACAATACAAATATTTGGGTAAATTTCTTTTAAGTTATTTTCTATTATGTATTGGAGCAGTTGTTTCCCATCTTTAACAAAATCGGGTAAATTTTGGATCATTGTTTGTAACTTCAAATAGTTCATAAGGCTGGAAATCGCTGTTCTCGCCTACTCTCAAAACTGTGTGTAGATCTTGGCAGTTTTTTAAAATATGGTCTTTTGGAATTTTTTTTAACTTACTCAGATCATAGAGAAATCTGAAATTTTTAAAGTGTTTATTTAAAGACATAAATCTTGAGTCCATATTCTTCAGTATGGAATCAATCATTGCATTAAAAAAATCTCTTTCATACCTACTTTTGGGAGATTGTGCAGGTTCATCACTGCATTCATAATCGAATGTCCTTTTCTTTCTGGCTACCCTTTTATTTTTAAAGTATTTTGACAAATCATAACTGCTTTTTTCAATAAATTGACGAGCTTCGGGTAAGCATTGTTCGAACCCAGTTTGTCGATATTCTCTGATCCAGTCACAAAATTTTCGTAAATGTTCAAGCGCTATGCTTAAATGGACTTGGACAGATTGCCATAGTTTATTTAGGATATTAACATGCGATAATATCTCATACCATAGATGTAATGATATTACAAACTCTAAGCTGAACATTTCGTTCAGAATTGAATCACAATCACTAAGTGTGTCTGAATGTTCCGAAAGATTTTTTAGGCTTTCAATACATTCAACATCATCAAATTGAAGTAATAGGGCCTCTACTGCCACGATTCTACTTTCCCACCTTGTGTCTGATAAAGGCTTTATAGTAACTTTCAATTTGCCTTTGATTAATTCGCAGCGTTTTCTGGATAATGAAAATAGAAGATAATTTTTTTGAATAAAACCAAAAAATGATTTTGCTGCCGCAGAGGACTTAGCTGCGTCTACCAACATCAAATTCCAACTATGACATCCACATGGTGTAAAAAATGCCCTGGGATTAATATTTAATATTCGATTTTTAACTCCACTGTTTATTCCTACCATATTTGCCCCATTGTCATATCCTTGGCCACTGCAGTTTTGAATATCTAATCCATTTTTTTCCAGCTCTTTCAGTATTGCCTTAATTAGATACTCTCCAGCCGTCTCAGCGACAGCAAGAAATCCGATAAAGTTTTCCTCTATTGATCTACATCTACATATATACTCTGCAATTCACAAAATTGTGGGTGGCAGAGGGTGCTCAGCACCAAAGCTAATCTCTTTGCTGTGCATTCCAATCCCTAATGGTACGAGGGAAAAAAGAATTCATAATATAAGAATCAGTCCGGCACCTTATTACTCTAATTTTATCTTTCCTGTCCTTCCGACTCAAATAAGTTGGTGGAAGAAGTATTTCACTACACTCAAAAGTGAAAGTGGGAGTACGCATGTTTTCCAATTAGTTTAAACGAAACGTGTGTCGTCTATCTACCAGAGACTCCCAACCTAATCTACTAATCAGTTCTGTGACGCTTTCATAAGGACTGTAGCAAGCGGTAACGAATCGAGCGGCTCTTCTCTGTACTTTCTCTATACTTTCGATCCATCCCTTACGACACGGGTCCCAAATGGCACAATAATAATCCAAATGTGGACGCACAAGAGATTTGTACGCTATCTCCTTTGTTTGTTCATTACAATTTTTCAAGATTCGACCTATGAATCGCAGCCTAGAATTTGCTCCACCTACTAACGAATTAATGTGTATGTCCCATTTCATGTTCCTTTGTACTGTTACTCCCAAATATTTCATATAATCGGTTGATGTATTGCAGAATCTTATGATAACCGACATTTGTTCAACTCGACCAGAGTCTCTAGTGCAGTCGAGCAAAATAGAATAATTTTTTCCCTCTTTTACTCATCGAATCACTTCATCAGTAACTGTTTTTGACATCAATAAGATTAATTCATTTTGAATGTTGTGACATAGATAATGGTTTGGTTCTATATTTTCTTTGATAATTCACTCATTGTGTATTTGTAACGTACAAATTAATAATACTTTTTATTCTTTAACTCTCCGGAAACAAAACAGGCAGGACGTTCCGTCGACGTTGGTAACTGAAATAATAAACCAATCGCTTCACGATAATCGGATTTGTGACTAAAAATATCGTAAGCTTTAGAACACAGAAAAATTGAATTATGCAGATGGTAAGGAGTGAGACGCGGTGATATTCTATACTACCTGCACATCTGAGAAGCCATAAAGCCGCAATTTTTAAAATTTGTTAATAAACTGGACATTTTGTGTCCGGTCGCATGTAGTGGACCGAGCACGGGAAATCGCGTTAGAACAGAAGAAACATGAACGTAGACGAGAAGCAAACTGAATGAAATAAACCCGGTGGCCGAAGATTCCCCGGTAGAGTCATTGTAACGCCAGCAAATATTGCTAAGTTATTGATATTGCCATATTAGTTGCTAACTTGTAGCATTTATTGCATTCTGATGAGTAAAATATTTAGTCGTAGTCACGGCTTTTAATGGTGCTAATCTGTTTTACTGGTTAAGTTGCTTAAACTTACGGGCCGCGAGGCCCCTCGGGGCGCGAGGCCGTAGGCGGTCGCCCACGTCGCCCACGCCTTGCGCCGCTTCTGTATGTACGTTTGGCCTTCATTTCGTCCTGAATTTGCTTTGGATGTCTACACCTCCCTGATACAACCAGGGTTGTTGGCCCTAGAAGGGATCTACACTTTAACGTGGAATATGAACTGCGGAAGCGTTCTGGCGTACTTCACATCACACAGCAAGCTGTGCCAGAGGTGAAAGTTCGGTTAAGGGCTTATGAAAATCCTTGCCGAGAGAGGGATTCGAAGCGGGGACCTTTCGATCTCCAGTCAGACACCTTAACCACTGAGCTACCAGACCGCCTTGAATATACAAGGTATTGAAAAAAAAATAGTGAAGGAAACGACTCGAACCGACTCTACGGGAGATGCTTACAGAAAAGCAATGGTTTTTAGATTTTGTGTGTTTATTCCGGCATTATGCAAAACTGTAACCCAGCTTGGTGGGTGAGGTCCTGGACTCTGAAGGACGCGGGTTCAAATTAGGGTTGTAACGGAAGTCATCTTTGTGGATGCGGATGCGTATGTTTTGCGGAAGTAGAAAAGTAAATTTATAATCATGTAGATTTTAATATTTTATCAAAAATCAACTTAGAATCAAAATAAGTATATTTTTTATGCCAAATTCTACATTTTCAGAAGTAGCGTCTATTTCCATATGATACTGCTACATTGATTTATTTTTGGCCTCATCTTTCAACAACAAAAAACATGGGATGATTTCACAAGTGAATTAAATTATTTACATAACGACGTACGCGTCTAAAAAAAAAAAAAAACCTTTCCACCGCTCTAGCGGCCCATTCACAGTACAACTTGTAAGACCTACGTTCATCCGATTTTCGATAAAGAACCTTGATGGGCCGTGAACAGGTTTAGAGAAATACATGCAGGACGTCTTGGATGTTGGGACTCCCAAACAACCGACACGGACCCTTGCTGTCCAACAAGCTGTGGTGTTAGATCATGATTGGAGAAAAAATTCTATGAGTGTGCGATAAGGACACATGGTGTGCCGCCAGAAAGTACGAGTGGAAAGGATTGCTCGGAACATTTTGTTGGACTTCTTTTACTAGCGTGAATGGGTGAGTGCATCCTATTGTAGTTCTCCACGGATGTCCTGTAAGTTGTACCGTGAAGAAGGCTCTTTACATGCAAGTTTAAACTTGTAAATTCGTCGCTTATGTAATAACGTCATTTAGTTCGTTGTTATTTTTATTGCAAGATTGACAGAAGAAACCAACCACATTATTGTTAGCTAAGAGACGATGGGCAGAATCTCATATAAAATGAAAAGAATAATATATATTGCAATGTAAACAAATCATCCGCTGTAAATCCGCATTAAATATTGCGGATGCGAAAGCGGATGTGGGATTTTATTCGAAAGTTTCGCACTTGCGGATGCGGATGCGGAGATCCGTTACATCTCTAGTTCAAATCTCCCTCTGGCCATCCAGATTTCTGTTTTGTACGGTATCGCGAAATCATTCCGCGTGAATGCCGAAGCAGTTCCTTCAGATGGCCATGAACGAATTCCATCCCGCTCCTTGCACACCATCCTGTCTCTCCTTTAATGACTTGAAGGTAGACGAGGTAAAAAAAAATCGATAAAGAGCGAATTACTATAAATTTATCAGTCATTTGTGATAATCATAAAAGATATTTGGGGCAGCAAATGCCGTCAGACGTGAACATACAACTGGAAAAATTCTTTCAATTACGGAGAGAAACGGAATGAAACGCTTCCTCAACTTCTGAAAAATCTCTACAGCGTAAAAATTAATTTCTGACAGCGTTAATATTGCCAGAAAGCTTTCGTCCGCGTATTTCGTGTAAACAAGCATCAAAGAGAGTTACCACTGCAAGTGTCTCATCATCATATTTTATAAACGAAAAAGTAAACTGACCTACGGTTATTCTTAGTTCAAAGTATGCTTTAATAAGTGAAGTCGTATGTTCCACTTATCTTGAATTCTTTTATAGTAAAAATTTCACATGACTGCTGTTTGTTGAGAGAAGCGCAAAATTAGCACTCGACAACACATTACGAGTTAAGTAAAAACCGTTCCTGCTTCACATATTAATAATATGCGTATTATCTTTGACCAACATTGAGACGTTTAGGAGATATGTAACAGCCATTATAAAGTAATAACACCCGAATATAGAACTAACAAGTAATTTATGCAATTAAATGTATATAAACACATTTATGCCATCTTTATAGCGCTCTTTACTGAATTATTTAATTGGGTGATTTGAGTAATTAAATATGTGTAGACAATTCAATGAATATTACTCAGGAGAAACCACACTGAAAGATTTTTTTTGTGTAGGAAATGGTGTGGTGATGTTTTTTCGTCAACAGGAATTTAGCTACCAGATGAGCCCAGATGTGCGCGCAGAGGAAAATAGTGCCGATATCGGGAATCGAGTCGAAGATATCTCCAAGCGGAAAGCAAAGTGATTTCGTCTAAACACACATGCACAAAAGTATGTTCGCGTAAGATGAAGGGCACATTTCGCTGGTTATTTATTGGATTATTATTTTTTTTTTAGGCTTACATCAGACATCTACTGTATTGCTCCTGTCATTGAGTATTTAACGCTGTTAAAAAGAACTGGTGCTACGCAATACTCGGTACGTATCATTGACGTCTGACCACAGTGTTGGATTATTATTAATTTTTTTAGGCTTACATCAGACATCTACTTTATTGCTCCTGTCATTGAGTATTTAACGCTGTTAAAAAGAACTGGTGCTACGCAATACTCGGTACGTATCATTGACGTCTGACCACAGTGTTGGATTATTATTAATTTTTTTAGGCTTACATCAGACATCTACTTTATTGCTCCTGTCATTGAGTATTTAACGCTGTTAAAAAGAACTGGTGCTACGCAATACTCGGTACGTATCATTGACGTCTGACCACAGTGTTGGATTATTATTAATTTTTTTAGGCTTACATCAGACATCTACTTTATTGCTCCTGTCATTGAGTATTTAACGCTGTTAAAAAGAACTGGTGCTACGCAATACTCGGTACGTATCATTGACGTCTGACCACAGTGTTGGATTATTATTAATTTTTTTAGGCTTACATCAGACATCTACTTTATTGCTCCTGTCATTGAGTATTTAACGCTGTTAAAAAGAACTGGTGCTACGCAGTACTCGGTACGTATCACTGACGTCTGAACACAGTGTTTGTGAGTTTTTCCTGCCCAGACAAATGTGGCGACACTCCTCTATCGATCTTTGACCGCCCATTAGCCGTGACTTGACGCTGTTCATTCCCCACCCCTCTTCGTCCTCCTATTTAACTGACTGTTCACGTCGTTCATTTAGAAACGCCCTTTTCCCTTTCTTCTTCTTTTTTTTTTTAGAGACTCTTCCGGCCACTTCACGACGTGGCTACCAACACTGCAACGAGAAAATTCGCGGGGCGGTGCTCAGCGGGGACATTTCGGTTTTATAGCGGCGTGCGGCGGAAGTTGGTAGCTCTGTCGGCGTCCGCCCGGGAAATAAATGTCCGCTGCCGGGTGGCGGCGTAATTTCTGGCGGCGAGGTTGCCCACTTGGCAAACAAACAACTGTGCTCTCGCGCGGAGCAAAACAAGGCAAAAAACGCAACGACGCCCGCGCTGGCGCTGGCGCCACAGCAATTATTCACTTAAGCATGGCCGCGACCCTCGCGGTAATTGCTCGACGAGAAAACTTCCACCGCTTATCGAAATAACTAAATCTGCGGCGGTGTCGTTAGTTAAATGTCCGCCCCGCTCATAAGCGGGGAGTTTGCCTCGCGGCTGGGCCCGACACGACTGGCGATACTGCGAGGGAGAACACAATAGCTGAGAAACTTCTGCGCCAGCAGTTGGATTCAATACTCCCAATTATGACGTATAACAAGCCATTCAGATTAAAATTACTCACCAGTGTGGTCTTGCAAAGCGACACCACGCTGGACTGGGGAGATAGACGTAATACATCACTACACACGAGTATTATAATCATCATTATTTGGAACCATCTCCTGGTTGTTGTATCCCCGTCCGGGCATCCAGATTTGGTTTTCCATGGTTTCCCAAATCACTCCAGGCAAATGCCGGGATGCTTCCTTAAAAAGGCCATGGCCGAATTACTTCCCATTCCTTGCCCCCATCCTTTCCCGTCTCTAAAGACCTCGCTGTTGAGAGTTAAAAGAAGAAGAAGAAGCGAAACCCACCCTCCCCCAAGTAGCCCAGCGTAGCTTTTTAGCCAACCCCTCCGCCCTCTAGACCAATTCACGTAGTTTATGGACGCTCCCTTGCGTCATTTTGCCTTGATGTCATAAGCATAGTAATTTTTTCGGGAATGGATCAGATTTACACTGAACAATATATATAGGGCCTACTATATAATTTCAACATTTATTTAACTAATCCAAATTAACAATTATTTTAATAAAAAAGGAAATATAAATCACTTTGTTTTTGTTCAGTGATAGATTATCCTTAAACGTGAAATACTGTGGGCGTCACCCTACATGAGATTACAAATGTGCTTATTTACCGTTATTAACAAACATTTATATGCAATGAGTTCTTATTAAAAATTATATTGTTTGGACTAGCTCTATACAGCAACTTTTTTTTTCTAACTGCTTAACGTCTCTCAGCAGCGAGGTCTTTAGAGACGTGAAAGGATGGGGGGCAAGGAATGGGAAGGAATTCGGCCATGGCCTTTTGAAGGAAGCATCCCGGCATTTGCCTGGAGTGATTTGGGAAACCATGGAAAACCCAAATCTGGATGCCCGGACGGGGATTCGAACCACCCGTCCTCCCGAATGCGAGGCCAGAACGCTAACCGTTACACCACCACGCTCGGTATATACTGCAACAAAATCTTCTCGGGTGTCCAGCCGGATGGTGGTGTAAAAACTTATACTCTATACTTATAACAGAAGTCGTATTCGACATGAGAAGCTCTCATATGGCGAATTGCTTCTCCCAGTGCGTGTAATGGCGTACTGCTTCCCAAGCAAATTCATTGGCAACACAATGTCCACTAACCATATCGTTACTGCGTGCTGTGTACGCCGCATGGCATGGCCTCTCCAGACAACCAAGGAACTGAATAAACCATCAGCTTCATCCACTTGACATTTCATCTCTGACACAAAGACTTTCCTTAAAACGAACTTTTCATGTCAACAGGAAACTTGAGATCTGGAGCAGCTCTTACTCTAGCACACTGGACCACCTGTCGGTCAGTCTGTCTCTAGCCTCCTCTTACTCACCCTCAGTCCTTTTGGCGCGCGTATCCCGAACAGCCAACCCCCGTTGTTGGTGTAACCATGGGAGAAAAACAACAAATCTCAGCTTCCCGTCCATAGATGGCTTGATCTCTCTCTCTCTACGGCCACTCTACCCACTCACACTTTCGTGCTGCCATCACCGTGTGTCCAAAATAATTCATTATTAATATGAAAAACAAAATGGAGTGACAATGTTCATTACAGTAACACATTGCCAATTCATCCTCTCCTCTTTCTATCCCCCTTCAGTTGGTCTATCCATTTCCTTCTTGGTCTTTTAACCGGTCTTTTGCCTGTTATCATTTTTTTTTTCAAATAAGCTTTCGGCAATATTGTGCTATTCATTCGTTAAAATGCCGAAACCATTAAGTCTAGGTGACCTAAGTCTTTCTTCCATTAATTCATTTAAAACTCTAGATTTAATCTAATCTCATCATTTTTTATATGATCAAGCATCGTTTTCTGAAGGCAGCTTTAAGAATTTTTATTTCACAGGCTTGCCTCTTGCTAAGTGCAGGCGTCCGGTGTGTAATTATGACAGAAGGGGGAGGGGGCACGTGTCCTACACGTGATGGAACCAAATTTTCAGATCCGGAACATTTATTCTACTGGAGGACTTGTGTTGTCATCTGTCTCCGAAACGTATAACTATGTTCTGTGTGATAAGTGTGTTTTTGTTTGAGAAACTTGTAGTTTATGAGGCGTCGATTTGGGACCGTAGCAGCATTGGCTTTGATGATTGTGGGAAATCACCTAAAAACCGCGATCAGGCCGGCAGGTACGAGCAGACCATGACTCGAGCCTGCGTCGTCGCAGAACCTGGGTCGTACAACTTACGCAAATTTCTTTTTATATTTACGAAAGGGCAGATAGTTTATATGTTAATACTCGCCGTACCCGCATCAAAATTATTGTGTTTTTTCTGAATTTCACTTCACATATTTAATTATCGTACGTTAATATTTTCTTTCGATTGAAATTTATGGATATGTTCGACTGCACTCATGCCTGACGCTCGTGAGGCTCTTGTTTAGATCCTGATTCGAAGATACAGTTTTTAGTTTTCCATAGTTTCCCGAAATTTCTCCAAGAGATTGGTTCTTTCATGACTATGAATGGTTTGTTCTTCACTCCCTGTCCACAATCCCATCGTGGCTCTAACTACTTCGATGTCGACGAGTTATAAAAAGGCACAAGCTATAGAAATTAGGACAGAAGAACCCAGATCACATCGTCACATTTCATATGTTTGTTCTTTCCGGTGGTAAAACCCCTGTTATTATATTTGCGTATAAACTAGGGTTACCAGAATTTTGTCTCCAAATCCGGGGAAGCTTCATAAGTTTTTCACCAAAATCCGGGGACGCATTCGGCATTTTTCATCATTATGCGTTCTACTTTTATAAGTTATATGATTAAAGGTTGGGTTAACTTAAAAGCCACATATTGTTTATATATTGTATTTTAAATCAGGATCACAGACATCCATGTTGTACACAGCAAGGAGACTTGATTTTCGAAAGCTGTTGTGTCCAAGACGCAGTATCCTTGTACTTTTTTTTATTCCGAGGCACCTACAAGGAAGGAAGGGCGCTTCGTTTCTCTTGCTTTAAACCAATGCATTAACAAATCAGGGCTTTTGGCTTTTAAAGAACTCTCGCTTGATTAAAAAAAATTCTGGGGACAAGATTAAAAATCAGGGGACATTGCGGGGACGAAATCTGTCCGGGGATGTCTGGTAACCCTAGTAAAAACATCTATGAATTGCAGACGCCTGAAGTCTGAATTAACACTTCGTGTAATCATCCTCAGATTATTACTCCTGATTAAGGTAAAGTAATTTATCATTATAACAAACAGCACTATACATAATAAGTGTACGAATTAATCAGAGGACGCTATATGAGCGGGATTGTCCAGTGAAGTGTGTGACGCATGGCGGCATGCATTCAGGCGCAAAGTGAACCCACGCAATACGATGTCGCGCCACTGTTGGTTATGGATTGACTAAAGTAACACCAAAAACAGAGTATCCACTGGGGTTGGTAACTGAAGGATTGCATCTTTCCAAGTGAAGAATAAATAAATCTACTATCACAGCCAGATTTTGCATTTTTGAGGGGGTAAATATTTTGCTGTACCATATAACGAGTGGTGGATAAAGCGCCCATATTCAAAACTGAAGTACCCGGCTTCGAATTCCGGTGCTGCCGGGGATTTTTACGAATACGTTTTATTGAAAAAATAAGAGCGATGGCTGTTTGATTTGATATGCTTCATGTAGGATCGTAAACTATTCAGAGATCACGACAGTACAGAGCCGGTAACCATAGTCTATTGATCCGAGCAGCTCCGTGGTAGAAATATGGTACCTTGCTGAACCTGGTCTGAGGTAATTATTACTAATGGGCATTTAATTGCCCATCAATCGGTCTTTGCCTGCAGCGGATCACGGGATATTACTGACACCTCTGCAAATAGTTGAAATTGGCACCAATTTAAAACTAAACTACTTTCTGTGATACCGATGTTAGTACATATTTAACAATTCATCATGCCTATTCTTTTAACTCACTACTATTCTTGGTGAAATGTTGTTCCTTCACATCAACACATCTTCACAAGGTTTAATGTTTCTTCTAATAATAAACCTTGACATGCATTGCATTGGCTTACCCGCTACTGAATTCAGTCGACATAAGTCTACCACACTCTCTCACAACTGTTTTTCACTTTAACGCCACTTGCTAATCGCTTTAGTATGCCAGAACGACGATATTGCAATAACACTCTTCTGTAATAGGGGCATCAACGCTTAATCAAATCATATAGTTAACAGCATACGTACTTACTGCACAGATATCATTTATATTAAGCCGGGAAATGTGTGATTATAAAATGAAAAATAAAAGAACACAGTTATAAAAAAACTGTATTCCTCACATTGCATAGGCAGAGAGAGAATGGTTCCTGGAATACAGAGAATAATAAATTTGCATCCGGGAGGACGCAGGTTGGAATCCCCGTCCGAACATCCAGATTTGAGATTTCCATAGTTCCCAAAAGCGCTCCAGGCAAATGCCGGGATGGTTCTTTTAAAATGCCATGGCCGAATACCGTCCCATTCCTGGCCCCCAGTCTTTTCCCAGCTTTTTATGTTTTGGGCGAAGCGTTAAGCCATAAGTAAAAAAATAACAAAAAAACCCAGAATGCACGCCTCCTGTTGAATGTAAATGAAGCCGCTCCTAAAAGAGAGGAATCTTTTAAATCAAGTGTCATCGTAATGACAACATTCTGATGACGAGATTTCGATCATTAACTTTAGGCTGACTCAAATTATTTAAGATAGCTAACGAAACCAACTGACTTAAATGGAGGTGGTGTGCATCGTTTTCTTTCTTCCAATAATCAATTTATGCTTACTTGTTTTCAATCTTATTTCTTTAATCCTCTGCGAGTGTATTTCCTTCTCTTCCTGTCTCCACATTCTTACACCGTTTGATTTTTCCTTCGTTCCTGAAAATTTGCTTTTTGAATGTCCTGTCTAAAATTTGTTCTGTCACTTAGTGAGTCTGTGTTGATTCCAGCATTTTATATATCTTTTTCAATCTCCTGGAACAATGTGGATTTCGATTTGTAACAGTTTATGAAGTTAAATTATATGTTCGGTCAAAATTTTTTATTCATTCTGTGTATTTGCCCCCATAATTTTATTCTTCTTTTCCTAATTACATCATTTTAAAATTTAGTTCTGATTCATTAATGATTTTAGGTCCTAGCATTTTTCTCAAATTTCTTCTTCCAATTTTCTCTAGTCTTTCAAAATCTCCAGTTCTGTTTAATTTAGATGTTTCTGTTGCATAAAGCACTTCTGGTGTAGCTACTATTTGATCGTGCCTTAGCTTCGTGTTCCAGGATAGTGATTTTTTATTACATATGTTTCTTGTTAACTGAAATTTTTTCTGTATTTCTTGAAATTTTTGAGCTGTCATACCTCGACGAGGAAGCCAAATGTGACCTTTCCTGCAGTTAGTGTGGTTTATTATCTGACGACAATCACAGGTCAGCTCTCGAAGGAAAATTCAATGTGTTATGGACGAGAAGGGCCATCTCATCACAAGCTGCTGCTCATGTACGAGAATATGCTGTTAATAAAATCAGATTAGCCAAATTAATGGGAACAAAAATCACCGTTCCAAAAAAAAAAAAAAAAAAAAAAAAAAAAAAAAAAAAAAAAAAAAGAAGAAGAAGAAGAAGAAGAAGAAGAAGAATAGAATTATCCGATTTATTTAAACTGTAGCTGCTACCAAAATGAACGTTTACAGCGCTTCAACACAAATTACATTTATATTACAATCTCTATACAACGGATCCCTCACACACGTGATTGCGTTACCACAATGTGCCACCAAAGAACACGACTCATACCAGCCTGACCGCCAAAGATTCTAAATATTAGCTAACGGTTCTAGACTTATACTACCCCAAAGACTATACATACAGATTAATTTACAGACATTAGTACAATTATTCATAGACACATATAATTAATTAAATAAAAAATACAAGATAATAATATAAAAATTGTTATAAATACTTTTTTATTGCTACCTTTTCTACTGTGCTGTTGGATATTCATTCTCCGAGATATTTAAAGCAATTGGTGCATGGTATTGTTACACAGAAATAACTTTCCTGAAAGCAAATTCTCGGAACAATATTATGAAGGTGCGTTATTCATTTTTTTTTGAAACTTTATAGCAACTGAGCTCTGCGCAGAAAATCTGGAGATTATATCCATTAACTTGTGAATATTTCACAATTATTCTGGAAATGAAAGTAGGATTAAAAACAGGTGTGCCAAAGTGTTGTAACTGTACGCGGATACAAAGAATGACTACATGTGGCTCGTTACGTTGCTTTATTCTGTCCGTATTGTCTGTTTAGGCTTTATTTTCCCCGTGTTCCTTCTCCCCTTCTGCCTTCTCCTCGTTTCTCGACGGCGCGGTGGCAGCCTCGGCTCACCTGCGCTCGGGTGAGAATCTCATTAAATTTTGAAGAGCGAGCGAGCGTGGGGTGTTAGAGGGGCTTCGCAGCGGCGGAGCGGGCTTCGATTCCACCGCAACTACAACAGCGCCGCGCTGCGGCCGCCGCTGTTTTAATGATGATGACGGCGTGTCGCGCCCCCTCCCCTCCAATCACCGAGGAGAGCGGCCGCGGCGGGGGCGGGGGTGGGGGTGGCGTGTTAAACTGCGGCCGCTACAGCCCTCCAACAGGCAATTAACAGGGTGTCGCATTGATGTAACCCGCCCGCCAACACGGTAATTATCACGCTGCTCTAGCCCGCGCGGACCCACAAGTAGCACCGCCTCACGTGCAGTCAAACACCGTGCTCCCACTGAAGTCCTATCCCTGTAAGAAAAATCGTAATACCACTTTACACATACCTTTCAAACAACTTTTAACTACTGAACTAAGTCAGTACTTGTTATAAATAACTTCCAGAGATTTACGGTGAGTCTAAAGGCTCCTATTTTTTTTCTCGACGTTTCGACCAAAATCTATAGTCTTCTTCAGGCGACTAGCCTCCTGCTGAGTTCTGCTATAAACTGACGTTGTTTTCGTATTTATAGTACATTCGAATCTCTTGCATAAATCGATTAAGCAGATATATTGTAACATCCGTACCCTCTGCCTTTATAATTATTTACAATAATCGAGCTTCCTTCTAAAGATTGACCGCAATTACTGGAAGATGATTACTTACTGACGGCAGAGTAAAGGGCAGGAAAATTTACAATGAAATGAATATAAAATAATGAGTGGAGTGATGATCCACACAACTCAAATCATATTCTGTTCTATTTTGAGCAAACTAAATATAGAGATTGGCACCAGGAGCTATAAAATGTGACATGGTTGCAATTAAACAAGTACACAGGAATCTCCCAAAAAGTAAGCAGTTCTAAGTACCAACAATTTATCTTAGCGTGATTCATTCACATTAATTAAACACACAGGAATCTTCCAAAAACCAGCAGTTCTGAATATCGACAATTCTCGTATCGGGAGTGATCACTTTTACAGAGACATAGAGAGAGAGTGTAATGGGGATTTTAATTAGAAAAGAGAAAATAAATATTTTTTAAAGTACGGTATCAAACGGCGGCTGTAGTAGCACAGCGAAGTCGAGCGACATTAAGTAGAACGCTGACAGCGTTGTGTCAGCAAAAAGCGAGCATCAGTCATACGTGACACAAAAGGTATTGAACGGAGCTAAGCATGACCAAATGGAAAGAGGTCTTGAGACACATGTCACCGTTCGAGAACAGTCGGGAGGTCACGCGCCGACTTTCGAGTTCTTTCGGTGCAGTGACAGAAATCACGTGTACTGGCGTGTGAGTTACGCTGTAAAAGGAAGGCAGCAGAGTGGCCCGACTTCACAGTTTGGAAACACACCTACGCTGTCACTACGTTGGGTTAAGCAGCGACGCCGAGACGTCGTGAAAGTCAGCAGGTACCCTCCTCGCCGCGTCCTCTACTACTTTGCCAATGTTCAACTGTAAGTTTACTTCTCCAGTCTGTTGGAATCTAAGCGGCCTGGACACTTGCTAGCGGGAATCTTCTGGCAGTGTAACCTCTCTATGGCACAGGCGTAATAAATAGGAAATGGTAATTGAAGACTTTGCCTGATTTCGTAACCTGGTTGGTCCATGCAGTCTCCTAAAGTTACAGCTGTCGTAGACGGATGGAGGACTGACAGGACGGGAGCGGAAGCAGAACTAATAAACCAAGTAAGTGCCATAGTACGGAGGGTCACCACCCATCAACCATCCTGGCTTTCAATGGAACAAACCCCATAAAACTATCGGTTACAAGAGAGAGAGAGAGCTGAACTTACTTAATTTTCATGCAGAGCTACTTCGACACTGGCAGTAACGACCTTAGACCAACACTGAGGGCTCTTGTTATGTGTGGTGGAGATTAAATATATTTCGTGTAACGGGAACTTGGATCGTTTTGTGTCTTTCTACGGTTCAAGCTGCCAATCCTAACTTCTTGAATTTCTATTTGGAACCTCTCTGCGTTACGGAGGAATGTACAGGATTCCAAAAAATAATATATTTCATACCCCTCCCACAGGTTGATTTCTTTGTTTCCGTCGGGTTGGTGTCCTGGATCGACTGGATGTGACGGCGTGACGGATGCACGAGTAGTTAATAATGCTCCCAACTCAACAGGCCGGACAGGCGGTGTAAAACTACCACTGCACACACTCTGTTGGCGGGGTCGTCCCGTTCCTGGCGAGGTCGCGACTGATGGAACGCCCTGTGGGACTCACATCGTCTCACAACAAGGGTCGCCCGGCCAGTTATGTCTCGTGGTCGCGGTGAAGGAGGAAGTTCCCCGTTGTCGCTCCTCCTGTGGACCCCGGCATGCGTTAGTGGCGTGGGTCGAGAGACTATCACCCATTGGCCACACGTTCAAACAGAGAAGCGCGCGAAACCTTCGGTGCTCCTAATAGGCGGGAGGGTATGTTGCAGGCGGAAGTTTGTTTACGCACGGAATCTTCCTTGCTGTCCCATCTCTTGAGTATGCAACAACACAGGGGCGTAGCTACTATGGTTCTAGGCGGTGCAGTGCACCGGGGCCCCTACGCTCAGGGAGCCCCCAAGCATACATCTGGAGGCCCCAAAGTGCACCTCTGGGGGCCCCCAAGCGCAGTTCAGAGGCCCACGAGCCTTCATGGCAAACTGGCGACTTTTTTTTTTTTTTAGCTCTACAGTCGTCTAAGGGGGCCCTTGAGACACTGGTATCCCCACACTAAGGGCCCTCTCACTGCTCAGGGGTGCCCCAACCACTGCTCAGGGGGCCCCTAAGCACAACTCAAGGGCCCCATCCTCAGCTCAGGGGGCCCTTACCAGCAACACAAAGCAAAAAAAGGTCTCCCATTTGGCCTGAGGGCTCAAAATAAATTTTTTGCACCGCGGCCCTTGTTGACCTAGCTACGCCACTGCTGAACAACAATGGCTTCCCTAGCCGTGGCCCATGCAAATGTGTCTGAGGGCTACTCAGCACTTCGTTTATTGTAGCATGATGAATAGTTTAAACATGCTTGTTGGGAAACGAGATGTCAGGACAAAGAAGCATTGGGAGGAGCGTTTCACACTTATTTTTCAACTTATGTCTGAAAGAGATTATTGGGAAGTATTTAGATTGAAAGGGAGCATATTGTTGACAAGATAAAAGAACTTACAGGATATGCCGATGATATGGTCTTGTTAGCAGAAAGTGAATGACCTCTAAACAAAATGCTGTAAGATCTAAATCAAGCTTGTGAAAAGTATGGAATGAAAATCAGTACAACAAAACCAAAGAGTAACAAAAGTTACTTCTGAGAAATCTCTCCGACAGTTAATGAGGTCCTACAATCAAAACCCTTTCAGTGTATGGTGTCTCATTATGACAAAAATCTCTCTTGTTGTATCCAAGTGTTTTATGTACACTTGTTTACCATTAGAGATATGTTACATCGAGCAAGTACACCTGCATCAAAAGAGTGTTTGGTGATAAAGAGTTCATACTATTCTTCAACACTCGTTTATCTCGCTTGTTTACCAAGGAAGAGTTCAAAACAACATGAAATCTGTCGTGTTTTGAATACCCTGGTAAGCTATCAGGCAGGCCTGTTCCACAAACACACACCAAGGAGACGAGGGTTGTAACGTGGACAGGCATCTGTCGCTGTTGGTGTATCCACTGTGGGGCCGATTCCAGTATGTATCTGCGCTGATCAAGTTATCCGTCGGTCCTGTTCCCCGCAAGGCAGAGTTTGTGAACTGCCAATAGGACAAGTCAGTGTTGGCCTCAAGTTGCTGACAATACGCCGGGGGCTCGGGCAAACTCGCCCGCTGAATCCATAACACAGGCGGCCCCCAGTCAGAACAATGCCACCAACCCGTCTTCTCACTACGGCGCTGAACCAAAGGAATTAATCAGCCAGGCGCACAGTTGGTTATTCTCTCCGATGGCTGGTTTCACGATAGGTACACCCACATTTTCTCATTCTTGTCCTGCTAACATTTTCTTCCCCACAGATGTTCCGCAACGTTAACGACGAAATTGTGGCTGCTTTAGAAGAAGAGAGTACATCATGCAAGTGGAAAAGGGTTTTTCAGCTAGAATTACGTCCCCCGAACTCAAACCTCAATCTCCGACACCATCGAAGAAAGTATTGTAGGTTGTTGGAGGTGAAGATTCTACAGGTTCAAGACAGACCACGTTTAGGTAATGAAGCATACCGAAAATCATTCATCAGCAACTGAACACGTTTAATCGAAAACTATCGAATAATCCTTCGGAATTCCATGCCAACAGTGCCATACGATGATCTGATTTAACCTTGGGGTGTCAATTGGTTCATCCGCCTTTGTCCGAACTGAATTTGCAGACAGATATACCAGATGTCGTTAAGAAACTTTGAGGTTAAGAACAGATTTCAATTTTGTCCTGCAGCGCCAAATCCCGTGACGATATAAAACTTTGTTTCCTTTTTTACTGTCATCAGTCTTTCGATTGGTCTGATGCAATCCTCCATTCCTTTCTGTCTTGTGTAACCTCTTCATATCAACATATCCCTTAAACCCTATGTCCTCAATTATCTGCTTCATGTGTTCTAATCTCTGTCTTCCTCTACAGTTCTTACCTTCAACTGTTCCCCCCACTAACTAATTAATCAATCCTGCATGTCTCAAAATATGATGTACCACAAAAAATACCTCAAGTTTTAAGCCAGACCGCAAAGTTTTCAAACTGCCAAAACACTACCAAAATCTGATCAGTAGTTTTTGCGCTAAACCAGGACAGACAGAAAACTGCTACAGATTATTGTTTATGAAATTATTTTTTTACAACTCATCAATTACATGGCATCTGTTGCATCTGCAAAGACTTATGTCGAGGAATACTTTTCTAAGAACATCAAAGGAACTTTGTAACTACAACTGAGAAAGCCAGGTTACAATTGAGAGAAGATAAGGACCTTCTCCTCTCTGGTTGGGGAAGAGTGTCTGAAATTTTACTACCCATAATAATATATTTCCGGGTGTTCGTAATGACCTGGTTTCAGGGTTTCTATTGGCTGTGCATTCCGCCGCTGTCGTAACCGCCTTAGCATAACCCGGCAATCCTACCGGGTACAGGGAACCTATGAACCACGGAAGCGTCCTGGCGTACTTCATATTACACAGCAAGCTCTGCCAGAAGTGAAGGTCAGGTTAAGGGCCTATGAAAATCACCCTCGAGATAGGGCTTAGAACCGGGGACCTTTCAAACCAGTGAACCACCAGACCGCTACTTTGCCACCTGACTATGATAAGGGATGGCTGACATACAAGTCGAGTGCACAGATCCAACCTAGCAAGATGGGGCTGCGCTGAGGTCGATAACATCAAATACGAATGCGGAAAAGATCAGACTGTTTCTACATATGTTCCACTGTCGACTGTGGCCAACTTCCTGCACTCAACTTGACTTATATGAGGCCTCGGAAAATACAGTGGAAGTGGCCATGTTTTGGTCCAGTAAAATTTGACATTTGTTATTGTGTAAATTAGTATATATCTGACTCGAAAATAAAATAAGTTTCATAAGACAAAGGCTTCATATTCCATTTCAGTCTTTTGCCTTTAGGTTTACTTTTAACGCGTCAAGCTTTAAGTTGTCTCTGACGTTTTCTATATCTATCAGTCCGCTTAACTCTCCCCTAGTTCAGTACCACAGTGCCGCATCGAATCTGAGGCGCCGATACTGATACGCCTGTATCTGGCTGGCTTACAAGACAACCCTCTGAACATAAGAAGTGTGTCTTGTAAATGTAACGGCGGCGACTCACATCCCCCCGTCTTCGCTCCCTCCGGAAAGGGCGGAGGCCGGAATTAATCGAGGAGAACGCAAGTTAAATATTTCAGTTATGAAACGGCTCGCGAGCTGGCACCGTAAATCAGAGTAATTGAATTGGAAGCGGCGTCGCGGGGAAGCAACCCTCCTTCCATTAGCGCCCTCTCTCTCTCCCTGCGTCCAATCGCGCTAATATAACGCCCGCGCTCTTCTTATGCTGATTTTATGGCGCGCAGTTTTTTTGTCTTGCCCCGCAGACGTAATGTGCACTCGATTCTCCGCGGAGGGGAAGCGCTCGTTTGTACCTAACTGGTTTATGAGCCATAAGCGACGCTGAAGGAATATTGCACGGGTTTTAAACAAGTTTGAAGAGGGTCACATGAGGCCGTAACGGGGATTACAGGCTGCGGTCGGACGTAAACGCGTCAACAGCCCCGTTTTTCCCCACCGCTTTATGATTTGACAATTTCGCGATCGTTACAGTTCTGGTGCTTGAGTTTCAGTCTACATTGAGAGGACTATCAACAAAACCTTTACCCGATATTATCCACATTGAACTTTGCAACCGAGCGCAGTGGGTGAGCGGTAACGCTATGGTCTCGCATTCGGAGGACGCGGGTTTGAATCCCGGTCCGGCCAACCAGATATTCTTTTTCTATGGTTTCCTCAAATCATTTCTGACGAATGTTCCAATATTTCCTACAAGAAACCATGGTTGAATTCCTTCCCTTTCCTTGCCCTCAGTCCATTCAAGCCTCTAATGACCTCGGTGCTTGTGACATGTCACATACTCTCAACGCACCCCCAGTTCCTATTAAATTTCATCAGTATAATCTAGTTTCATCACGCTAAAAGTAACTTTTTGTATTTATAGATTGTTACACTACTAAATATGCTGAAAATAGCTGCAGTGTATAGTATAGTATATATAGATATATTACTATTATAGTTTTATAACTTGCAAGTGTTTATGTAACTGGATTTTATTATTTATATGAATTGTCATAAGTACCGATTATAACAGTACTGTTCTGGAGCATCCTTCACAGAAAGGAATAAAGCGGACCACCACAGAACGCTGACAAGGAGAAGTTATATGTAAGAAGAGAATAACGGAGAGAGATGTAATGAAAGCGACATCAGATGAGTTGCAAATCGTGTTAAGTTGAATAGTTGGACTTCAAGTTGTCAGAAAGACGATTTGTATAAAGATTGTTACTGCTGCGACCGAGCGTGGTGGTGTAACGGCTAGCGCTCTGGCCTCGCATTCGGGAGGACGGCGGTTCGAATCCCCGTCTGGGCATCCAGATTTGGGTTTTCCATGCTTTCCCAAATCACTCCAGGCAAATGCCTTCAAAAGCCCATGGCCGAATTCCTTCCCATTCCTTGCCCCCCATTCTCTCCCGTCTCTAAAGACCTCGCTGTTAGAGAGACGTTAAGCAGGTAAACAAAAACAAAGTTACTGCTGCGGCCAAAAATGGAGCTATAGTTGTATAAAAAGATAGTGTAGCTATTTTAAATTTATTTTCTTGTCTGTATAATATTGCTGTTGCACACACAAGAAATCAGTGCACATTTGAAACTTACTTATTTTATCGTTAAACTTGCTCCTCGCTACAGAAGCATGTTTCCAGACACTTCTTCTCCTCAGATTGCAGGTTTCTGTACAATTAAAGGTAGGAAAAAATAGTAAATAATAACGTTATTTTTAATCCAGATTAATACTTTAATACAATTCATGCGCCATCACTCGTGTCAGCGATACTCCTACTATATCTCTACTTCAGAGAGCTTACATAACCAACGTATCCATATCTTTAAGTTCTATTACCTTAAATAAAATTACTATAAAGGCATTATGCCTGTTCTATTACAATAGGTTGAGTGCAGTATAATGTTTGTGAGGCTGCAGAATAAATGTGTATTCACGTGGAAAACTGGAGGTGATTAATATTGGTCAAAAAGTTGATGAATATCTCTATGTACAAAGAAAGGTGCAGTACAAATTTTCCTGTCACCTGAAATAAAGTGCTGTGGATATAAAATATGAGGGAGAGCGTCGTCTAATGCATTACAGAGTTCTCAAGATGTAATGTGTTTGCTAGGACTGTTCAGAGAAATCGATAAGAGGTAAACTAAATTATTGTATTTGTAACGAGAGATGGTTGAGCAGTGATATAGCTAGAAATTACAAGCTCAGAAAATAAAATAAAAAATCTTCTAGCTGAAGTTCACCGTTATAGTATGTATTAGCTTGCTGTTTCGAATAACAAGTAGGTAATGAATTATAATGCCAATTTAATCGCTTTACGTAATTATTGAACGCAGTAAAAACACTGATCGTTTACCACAACTCAAACTACCAACTTACGATGCTATTTAATTTAATTTAATTGTGAACGAGCGCTTGCCGGTGGCAATTTGCCTGCACATCCATTTTCCCCATTTCCTGTACCCACCTACTTTATCCCTCTACCAATTTCAACTTTAAAATTTTTTAGCATTTTTCGTAAATTATTCATCATTTCTCTTGGTAATTTATTCCAGTCCCTAATCCCCTTATATACGAAAGAAAATCTTCCTACACCCTTGTGTCTGAAATCGAGTGCCAATTTGTGGTCATGGTCATGTTTTTCCTTCAATGCTAATCACCAGTATATGCCTTGTACACTCCCATTATTCTCTTGACCCTTTTCCTGTATTGCAAAGAATCCCATTCCAGTGCCTTTATCATCACTACCTGATTGTGTTCTATGACAGGCAGAACCGTTTTTACTGACGCACCTAGGAGGACAGACTTACTTCAAAAACATCTCGCTCCACATCAGAACTGCTTTTCAAAATTACATGAAACATCTCGGATCATCCACAGTATCGAATATTGCGGAGAGTGAATATTGTTTTAACGAGATGTTTTCGAAACATGATGGCTATGAACTGGTTAGTTTTTTTTGGGGGGGGGGAATAAAATAGGGTTATTGTGCTTTACACAAGCAGTGACAATAAACAGTTACAATAATTTACAGAAAAATATTATTAACGAGCACAAGTTTATAGTCAGCGTTGCGGGGGTGTAAGTTATGTCTCTATTTAATGTGAAAACAAACATTTAAAATGGAGCGCCCGCGCTGTTGGTTTTAGAAACAGAGATAATGTTTTATGTGGTAACAACAACACGCCGGGCTAGTTAAACGAAATCCATGCCGTAGACAGCGTGTAAACAAGTTTATATTGTCGACTCGTGGTTGTAAGCTGCTATTAATACAATACAAGCATTCATAACGGGCGGTGATTAATTGATACAACTATCAACGTGGACAATAACAGACGAGTTTACGGTTGGTATATTTACTACGGGTTCTGTAGCCGACTTGAGAATGTGCTTCACCACAAAATAGTTTAGTCGCTGAAAAATAAGAATTAAGCTAAATGTTTCTGGAAGATAGTCGAGAGACACTTATTCCCCGTAAATTTCCTCCGTAAACGAATTTTGTGAAAACAACTTTTTGTATTTTTACAAGGTAATAATAATTAACTTTTACCGCGTTTTTAAATACGCTGTCATTCAAAATGTATATTTCTGTTACTGATGTATATTACTTACACTTTTTTTGAAAAGTTAAAACAATTTGTATCCTTTGAAGAACTCAACTTGTTCGTAGTTAACATGAGAAGGTCTTCTGAATTGTTTCACCACGTCTAACAATGTAAAATTGCAGACACAGAAACCAAGTAGACTAATTAGCCTAATTTTACATTAATGTCACTAAGCCAAAACATTCTTCCATTTCGTCTTACGCGAAGTGCCTCAGTTCGCCCTTTCTTACTGACATGCAGGAAAATATATAATTAATGAATCAGTAAACAAAACCATTTTTTTTTTTTACTGTCTCTAGTCTAAATGACCAATTTACGAGAAACGAATTTTAAGGAGTTTCTAGTTCGTTCCTGTTCAGGTGATAGCATAAACCGTTATAAAATGCTCACCTAAATAGCGCTTAAGTATTCTGATACTGCACGCGAAAACAGATAGCAAATAACTCTTCCATTATGTTCACTCATTTATTTTGCACTATGTCTTTTTAATACGATAAACTTGCTAAGGACTTGCTTCCATGAATGTGGCAGTAAGGCATCTTAGAAAAAGGGTTAGGCTCATTTTGGAATTGAAATAAGTAACTGATTCCACAGAACTTGTCATAGGGGAGAGAAACAAACAGAAAATCCAAAATAAATATCCCGTATGAATTTAATGTTAATTTTATTAACCAGTAGGGCATGAACGTGTTAAACCTACGACATCACGTTGAATTTCTGAACAGTCTGTGGACAGGCCGACAAAATTTACTACAAAAATTTTCGATTAATCTCTCTTCACTAAAAATACCATTCTGCAACATGTGTAAGTATTGCACTTTACCGATTAAATGCCACTGAATAATACAGTCACAGTGGCCTTAGTTTGTACTGAGTCACGGAAGACATGTAACAAATAGTGACCAAAGGAAGTCATCAGATATCAGACACAGAGAAGCAAAACTCAAATGAGCTGGGAATGTATTAGAGCGCTTTTATCAGTGTGTTCATCTTCACAACATAAATCAACAATACCGCTCATAAAGCAACACAAGTAAAGGTAAGCGTTATGGTGGTTCTTACGGCTGCTGCCACTTCTCGAAGGATTCGCGGAGGTAGAGTTCCTGTTGGAACCTTTTTGGTAAGTATGTGACGGGGTCAGAGCCATGCTCCGGTCATTCTTAAGGCCCGTTCCCACGATCCCTTGTAACGAAGGTGAGACGGGACGGGACGGGACGAATACTCGACCACACGCCATGGGAACAGGGCCGCCTCTGCTAGCAGAGACGAGACGCAGCTACCCACTCTGAGTCGGCAAACATCACAGGCGTGTGTAGCGGTGCGCTGTTGCCATCGGTTTGCAGCAGCGGTGCGCACCCCTTCTGTTGCTGTAAAGTGCTCTGTGCCAAACGACACTAGGGCGGAGGTGGCGGCAAGGTAAGCTAGGACTAACCTGCGGCCCGCGGTCGTCCCTACACTTCGGCTGATGAGGTCCCGTCTCGTCTCGCCTTCGTTACAAGGGATCGTGGGAATGCGCCTTTAATATTCCCGCAGACTTTCTTTCACGGTATTGAGACTTTTCGGACATTCAGCTGCCAATAAAAGCCTTCAGCTTCATCGGGGATCGAACCGCGTACATCTGGGCCGTAGTTAAACGCTCCACCACCTGAGACTAACCTAGGTTTAATAATATGACAAAAAAGTTACCAAAAACCAACTAATTCACTGGAAAACTGATATGTAAATTTCTGCCGTAACTGCTATAACCAATTACAAACACAAAAAAGCGCGAAATGTGCGCATTAAGTATACATCACATTCATTATAGTTAAATTGTGATTTTAAATGAACACACTCTGATGTCAAACCAACAAGACCAAAATGCCTGAATGGAAGAGCTACCTCCATATGATACATTCCGTCATGCACACCAGCTTGTATGAACAGCTCGTCAATCGAATGTCTATCACGTTGTGTCCATTGTGTGAATTGTACAGATTTGCCAGCAGAAACAAAATCAGTGTTCGTCTAGAACAACGGAAAAATCGCGATGGCCGGACAATGAATCGAACCACCGTCCTCCAGAATGAAGAACTATGTGAATGTGCATTAGATAATAATTAATCTTGTCTGCTGTGAACTTGTCGCAGTCCCTCTTAATTTTCTTTGGACTCTGGGACAACGAGAAGTCCCCCCCTCTCCCCGTCAACGCACACTGGATGTTCCTTTCAGATGCCACTCACTACCCCACGCTTATTTCCATACCAACTGCCCCCCCCCCACCCCCACCCCACCACCGTCCAACAGCCTTAGTGCTGTCACTCACACGATACGCTTGATCCTATTTAGCTGGCGTGCCTAACTAGACTATAAGGCAAACTGTATGTTGCTATATCAGAAACAGATGCCCTTCTAATACTTTGACAGAAAATGTACTGCTATTCAATAGCATCACCTTCTTCCCCTTCATATTAATTCACTAGCCTGTAAGCCCGTCAAAAATGATGGACTGAATGGAGTGTTCTGCTAGTCTTGTATTTGCAGTTGTTTCACTACATAGAATTGTTATCAAGCGCTCACTGCACTTTATCGTGTCTTCGCTGCAGCAAATGTTTCAGTTGTCATCCTGGTCCAGGGTGATTTCAACCTAACCACAAACCCCGCTAATATTGCCGCTAGAAAATCAAAGTTTCAGTCATACGCGATTTAATACTGTACATTCACTGTCTCGCATTTTAGTGACATCATGCATCGCGATATAAACTTGACCCAAACACTTCATGACTTCTTCCATCTTTATTTTTCATATTTCAGATCCAGATTACAACGTTTGAACGACGGACACATTTACATGCGGCTGACCCCAATAAAAGCAAAGTAAATTAAAAATAAATTTTAATAATTTGTATTATGCCATATAATTTAGTTTTAAATGTGGTCTCGGCCGCATGGATCACGATAAACGTGGAACTACTTTAAGTAATACTTCAAGTAATATTTTCAGTAACTTTATTTTTTTAAAAAAATACTTAGATTATTCATGCTCTCAACAGCAACGTCAAATGCGAGTTGTCATTCTGATCCTGGCTAAATTTCAATTTAATCAAAACCTGGTTAACATTGCTGCTCGAAAATTAAAGCATTTACCTTACATATCTGTAGACAAAGAATTTAAGGAAAATATCTCCATCGAACGAATATAAATAAATAAAATTCAATTAATAATTAGATTGTTAACTGTAACATAATATTTACTTTTATTTAAGTGCGTATTTCATTTCTTTGCGAACGCATAACTAAACAGAACTATTATTAAATAAAGCTCATAACATCTGCTATATCTCTGGCCGTTGCTAATTCAGCAACAAAGGCTGGGGCATGACGTCATAGTGTTATGGACATGACGTCAGCCTTTTATTACTATTGACGCTGATACTCAGCTCATACAACGCACTACGACTGCCTTTTTCTTCGTTTAAAAGTTCGATTACAATTTCTGATATTTTTCTTCCATCTTCTGCATGTAGAATAGTATCGGGAAAATGTTGTAATTGCGTAGAACTTATATATCATGTTTTAGTATTACTTATGGCTGTAGGCGTTGTCGACATCGTGCCATTAGAGGAGGGCTATGGTTTTATGAAGGAACCGTACCTGAAATGGACTGGAGTGATTTTAGAAAATTATGAGAAACCACTTGAAAGTCTTCCCCTACTTTCATGGCCTGAGACTGATGCAAACGTAGTCTTACGTAAGCTTCACACACTGTTTATAACATCGTTTAAATGCTTTTATGACATAATCATAGAACGATTTCTGGAGGGAGTCAAAAAATGAGATGGTAATACGTATGATGTCATAGTCTGACATGAAATCCGTGTCAGACAATTTTTAGCTACGAAAACAATTGCAAGCATTAAGACGTCACATCAGGAGCAGAAAGTAGTGTCCATCCCAACTAAACTAATGAATAGCTCGATATAGTCAATTCGAGTGGTTTTGCGACCTGGTGACAAGGTTTAGATTTGCCACGCATTCCACCTCTGTCGTGGATGGATCTACAGTGTAATCCGAACAACGGAGCATCCTGGCGTGGCTCATACTGTTAAACACAACTATTAAAAATTCCTGACTGCACCGGGGTTTGAACCTACGACTCCACCTTGCACTTATGGAAACAAGTACCTGAACCACTGAGCCACCAGAACGCTCAATTGCTAGACATAAAAAATGGCAAACTTTTACTGGGACTGTTGTTCTGATGAAGCAGCAAGTTTCTTGACAACTTGTTTCTTCCCCTTGATTCGCAGTTGCTTTACAAGATTCGTATAAAATGCTCCAACAGCGACTCATCTTTCCCCGAAATCTAGAAGCGGCACACCCTCTAATTTCCAATATCACACGTCATCAGACTCCCTGTACAAGGAACAGCATTGGCCTTTTTTGAAACGTCACAGCCGGCCGCCTTCATTGTATTGACTGTTGTTCTGATTATCGATCTAAAGTGTTTGATGAAATTCTGCTGGATCGGCTTCAGATATATATAGATTTTCTGTAGATACCTGCAGCACATTACTGCCTTTTTTCGGAAGTTTCAGCATCAACCCGGTGTATATTAATGTCTAATTACTCTGTCAGAATGCTATCTACTGTAGTTCTTGGAATGTCTGACGCCTCCTCATGCTACAGGAATGTTACTCCTCTGGCATACAATCGGACTGGTTTTCCTTTGTTTAAATTGATACAGCTACTTTTTTAGTGTCCTGCAGGCATAGACAGTTTACCCTAAAAGTTTAAACTAACACATCATTCTCTTTCAGCTCCTGCAACAAAATAAAAGTTCATTCCATGATGTAAATTTGGACGTGAAATCTTCGTTATGATGTACGATTTCGTCTTCCTGGTAAGGTCTTGAACTATCGGACGCATGTCCTAACATTCTCCAACGTTCTCTCAAATGACCATAAGAAAACTCTCAGCCAATGAGGTTACTGTTATACATAAGCTATTGAGAAGCAACACTGAGACTTTATAACATACTACGAGTATTTCAGTCCATTTTTACAATGAATTCATTTCAGAAATAATTCTATAAACATTAATGAAACTAACAGATGCGAGTAAAATCAGTCATTAAAGGGGCTAAGAAATCTCACAAAAGCACTTTCTATTACTGTGAAAATATTTCTGGTTCGTTACAAAGGCATAATCACTATTTCCAGTATGGTGTGTGTCTTTCCGTGTATGTGATAAATTTTTGAAAGTACTATTTCTTTGTCGTCATATCGGAAGTATCAAATGTGTACCATCAACCAGATTAAATTTACATGCCTGCTAATGTCATAGAAAAGAAAATTATGTGGATTGGTTTACAACGTCTGCGAAGACAATAATAATTCAGACATTAAGTAGACAATTTTCGTGACATTTCCAATTTTTCATTTTAGTCTTAAGTCGCCTATTGAAGAAGATGTAAATTTGAGCCCGACACGGATATATTTCAGCCATACAGAATGGGACGTTATCAATTATTAGAACAGTAACACTACCATAGATTTTTTATTTAAAACTATAAGTGACAGCCACTGATTAACAGAGTACCAGTAATAAGAAGTGCCGTAAGTCCAGCGTGGTGGCACTGCCTAACCTCGCTTTAGCAGACCTATTTGTTCACACCAGCCGATTGCGGAGGAAGACGTCTTTGCGAGCTTGTAATGTGACGCGGTGTGATCATCCGAGCACCCATGCGATGTGAATGACGTCGCTAATCACGTGATTTGTACGCTGCTGCCCAATGACATCCGCTTGACGTGTTCAACGAGACAACTTGTTGCATGACAAATCAACAACCCCCTTCCCCCCATCGCGACTGTGACAGGAATTAAATGATTTACAGCGCAACGAAAATAGTGCACACCAATGAATAATTCTGCCGTACCGTTTGCCACCCTGTATCCGAAACCTGAGGAGATTTTGGTTAGTATAACAACAAACAAGATGTATTTTATTTTCAGTGATTTATGGGCACACTCGGTAAGAAGATTCTCTCACTCTCCCCACCTCTCCGTAATGGTAGCTGAAAACTAAATAAAACCGAAACATTGATGACCGCAAAGAGAATCGAATGGAAGATAAAAGGCGTTGGTGGCTGAAAACTAAATAAAACCGAAACCTTGATGACCGCAAAGAGAATCGAATGGAAGATAAAAGGCTTGATCTTTACTGTTCATCAACCGGTTACCTACTAAATGAAATCGGTCTATGGCAACGCTTTTGGTTTGGTTAACAAACGTCTCATGCAGGTGGATGAAGCATAAATAATAAGATGAATGTGGATACATGTAAGAACTTTTAAATTAATAATTACAGCTACATTTGCAATAGCAAATTTTCATGAGTATAACTGTGTGTTTGTAAAAAAAAGAATTTTCAACCACGCCTATATGAGTAAGCTACAAGGAACATATGATAAAGATCGGAATAACAGGAGATACAATACAAGACAGAGCAACTTTCAGAAGATTGATTCAAAAATTCAAGGGATTCACAGAGAAGGAGAAGATGAAATTTAATAATATATGGATCCAAGAAAGGAGGAAGCAGTACAGTGGAAGGATGAAGAACTATTGAAAGTCAAGAAAAGAAGCATTGAGATGAATGTGCGGAAATATTTCTTGTGGTCATTAGATGGCCAACACCGAAGAAAAGAAGAAACAACATAGACATGTTTTCTACGAAAAATAATCAGAGGCGATAAATTTGCTAACTACAGACAGGAAAGTGTACTTAAAACGGTACACATTAAATCATGACCTAAACAGACACTGTTGGAGAATAATTTTACAGAGAGCAATATTACTGAGAATAATGGCCTCACAGACAGTAACCTCAATATCGGGGAACAGAGATGTTGGTCAGCGGACAGTTTCAACATAATTACATTAGTTAGTGTTCTGCTTGTTGTAAACTATTCTCAGACCCCACGAAAATTAATTATCATTTGTGCGAAGTGACAACACGGGCGAAATAACCTCCGAGACGGCATCAAGTTGCCAAAAACTACAGTAGGTACCTCACAACGTCACGATTAATCTAATTAGACTTACAGTCAACTGCACTAACTTTCACGCTAGTCTAGAGCAACAAAGTGTTCTTTTTGTTATTGTTATTTCTATAACGTTTCACGCCCTTCAATCTATTACTACTTCAGTTCCATTTTTCAGTGGTCATCCGAAATATTGTCTCCTTGTTTATTCATAACTTCCGATTTTGAAACTCTTCTTAGCAGATGTTCTGCCTGGTGTTTTTTTAGTCACTTTGTTTTTTCATTTTTGAGAATATATTCGATTCCTTCCTAATTTATTCATTGTGAAATTTTCCATCGTACTGCTACCCCTTAAGTAATTTCATATCTATGTGGTTGGGACAGCACATTATCCATAATTCAGATCCATTTAATAATATTGCAACTGGCATGATATAACTTTTCACTCCCTGAGTAAGTTCGTCAGTATTCTGTCGACTGTTACACACATTTTCTTATATATCTGCAACTTTAGAAAGATGTTTCTGAGGCAGTGAATAATGATAAAACTGATAATGTAATCAAAATTCAATACTTTTTCAAACCCAGGATCATCAATTAGACATTTGGTTCTAAATGGATGTTTACTATGAAATGGGGTCATTTTAGTCTTTTAAATTGATATTTTGTGGTAGAATTTCTTCCCAATTAAATTTATAAAGTCAAAAGATTCTTGTAATGGTTTTTTTTTTTTTTTTTTTTTTTTTTTTTTTTTTTTTTTTTTTTTTTTGGAACTTCATCACTATATGAAAATGTATTAAAATTTTATTCTTGTTGGTGCGTTTTCTTTTCGTTTCCAAATGTTCTAATCAATACATATGTGTATATATGTGCAGAATCACACCGTTGTATCACACCTTCATTTATTAATATTTTTCCCAAGTAATACGAAATTCTGGCAGCTAGTATGACATAAGAATCTCGGAATGACCCCGAAAATAAGATCGCTCCAGGCGAATGCTGGGATGGTTCCTCACAATAGCCCATGGGCGCCACCTGCCATATCCCGTATATCCCTTCCAAACCATTACCTTTCCTGATAAGTGCACCATCCGCCAAACACTTTTAGTGAATCTCTGAGTAATAGTAATAGTGATAGTAAGTTAGAAAAGCAAAAAAGAGTGGGTGAGCACGCCTCATGCGGATTCGCTGACTCATCTCAACGGAAGTAACTAGCCTACAGTGGCAGTACTATAGGGGCTATCTCTCTTTCTTCTTTTTTTTAAATCCGAAACGTCTCACACTTGGTTTAAGTCTTCAAAATTCTCCCATTCTGAGCAAATTACTGGTGCTAGGATGCCCATTTTTCCACCTCTACAAAACTCGAAGAGTCCACGTCAAGAAAATTGATGAGATGGAAACCTTGCTATGCAAGCTAGATGACCAGTGCGAAAATTTCACGAATAAAATACGACGAATCGCGAGGTTAGGGGGCATCCATAAATTACGTGAGGTGTTTTTTCCGGATTTCCGGTACCCCCCACCCTTTCTGGTGAGACTTCGTGAGATCTGGTCCGACCGCCCCCCCCCCCCTCTGGTGAAATCTGGTCCGTGAAAACCCCCTAGAAATCGCCCTCCCAACTTTGTGAGCCCCTTTTTTTCCCACTTTTCGTCGAGATAATACCACCCTAAAATCGAGTTTCGTGTCATTTGTAGACCTTTTTCTTTAGCCCTACAGTCCGACAAAAATTTGGTGAGATTTTGCCGGTCCACCCCCCTCCTCCCCCCAATTTCACCTCACGTAATTTTTGGACGCCCCCTTAGTGGTTTGTAGTATGTTAAAGAAGAGTCTGCTCATTTGTTGCTATATCTTTCCGATTTCACGTGTTGTATCGAATCATGCAGCCATAGACGTAAACACCAGAAGCTATCGCTACTCGGTATCCGAATTATCACAGACCTCACCAGACTACAACTAAGCTGAAATAAGGCACACTCAGTATCTCTGTGATATCTGATGCTAGGGAAATGTTATCATAGCTCTGGCGAAAACTCAACGATTAAATTTTTACGTAGGAATTGTACAGCAAAACACAAACGTTTCCTTAATAGAAAAAATATCTAAAAAAAAACTCCTTACTGCAGTAAGCACTCACAGTTTACAGATCTCTCTGTGATTTGTGGTGCTGCCATCTATCAGTAACGCGATCAATCCTTGTCGATGTCAGCTAAACCTAGCGGCTTGACTCTGAACTGCCTCACACGCATGACCTTGATAGTTAATACTTTTTCCTTTAGGAACCGAATTCAACAAACTTCTTTTCTTAATTTATAGTGTTACTAAAGCGGAGACCTTAGTCTTTAAAATGATATCTTATTCATCGATTTAGGTTTGGTATGAACGAAGTTAACGGTGCGTCACAAAATCACATTTTTTAGGAATAATATATATTGTAATTTAAAACCAAATTCGCTCCCTTTTCCAAATGTAAGGACGCTCGAAGTGGGAAGAACATAAAACGTGTGTTAGCTAATTCTTATTTCAGTCGCAGTTTTATCTACTTGCTGTGATTACTCCTTATTGTTATTACATTAACATGTGTGACCTGTAAATATGCAGTCAGATTAATTAGTGATGACTCTTGTCACCATCTGAGATTTTCTGGTTACCTAAAGAGTTAATTTGTTGATTAACTCAAGCGGAATGGAGTAGAGAGCGCATGGCTTCATCGAGTTGGTTCTAGATAACCCAATAAACCGATGAGTTATCGTATGTGTAAATGACGACACCTCACGAGCAACGACTGTGCTTAGCAGGGGTGCGCCATATTTTCCTGGAGTTATTGTAAGCTTTGTCATTTGTATCAATATTTAGGACCTATGTTGTGGAAAGTAAACCATTATTATGTCACCTCAATTTCTCAACAATCGTATATATTACTAGCTGATACCCGCGACTTCGTACGCGTGGATCAAGAATTTCTTTGTCAGAATTCAATATATAAAGTTGTTGGTAACGAAGGATTGGTCCCAAACAACACCGAGTCGGCATATATGTCAGGATAGCTATCACTATATCATTCTAACAACGAACCTGTCTCTTGAAGAGAATCAATTTCCAACATATTTCTGTCACCATTCGATAAATTCTCAAAATTTGGTGACTACAACTCTTAATCGTACATTAAAAAATGTCCTGTGCCCTTACTACAGATTGTCTTGTCAAATTCCATCGATATCGCCATTTAGTCGTCAAAACGTAACAAAAATACAGAGACTTACTTCCGCATTTATAGTATTATTACTGCAGATCACACACACACACTGACTGCGAACAACCCCTGAGGGTTCATTATAATGTAAAAAAGTGTACACCTACAGCATTGCAAGACTACCTACGATTTGCCTCGCATTGAACCCCTAAATTTGTGATATCTTCAGTTTAACATTCAATCGGAATAACCGACAGTCCAGGCGTGACTCTTACGATAAAAAACAATTTTTTAAAGTCTTTGCCTGCATGGACATTTGAACTGGAGACCACGATCCAAACGGCAGTAAGCAAGCGCTTTAACCACGGAGCTACCAGACCTCTATATGGAAAGGCAGTACAGAGACCTACACATCCTACGCGTCTGTCTATCACCGTTCAGTAAATTTTCAAACATGTATTATCTAGACAGATAATTTTTGAACCAAATGTAGACAGTACTTTTCTCCTAGTTTCAAAGGATAAGTGTGTAAACTTTCATCGAAACTGTGGAATTGTATGAAGAACAAACAAACCAACAAACAAACCAACAAACAAACAAACATACAAACAAATATATGTACAGTCATCTTTATATATATAGATTTATAAAAAGTTTTTTTGTGACGTGCCATCTTTTTCTTTTCATACTCTCCCAAAATCCATAAATGGAATATCGTTTTAAACATTAAGTTCTGCGCTTTACTGACATTAGTTACGAAAGGAATTTTTCGAAATTAAACCCACAAGTGGAAAAATTATGAGCAATGGACGTCACGGGTATGTGATAGTTCAGAGTCAAGCTTCAAGGTTTCGTTGGTGTAGATAAGGAATGATCTCTCTACCGCTAGATAGAAGCCCCCATATCACAGAGATATTTATAAACTGTGTTTTCTAGAGTCAGAAGCCTTTCTGATATTTTTAGTTCTATTAGGGAAACATTTAATCATTTCTACTGTTTCGTGAGATGTTGTAAGTGTTTTGTTACGACGTACCTGTTTGAGTTTACAAATAAACAATTGCCGGTTGTTCTTTCGTCCTACTGCAAACCACCAACCTATCCATCGTGTATCATTCGCGAAATTTTCGCACGCGCCACCTAGTTTTACGCGCCACCTAGTTTCACGCGCCACCTAGTTTCACGTGCCACCTAGTCGCTGATATTGATTTAATCCTTATCCAGTGTCTTCCAGCACGAATACTTCCGCTGTGGTACACAGCAGATTTAAGTAATCATGCGATCAATGTAGAGACTGGCACAAGGACAACGGTTATACAAGGTATAATTATAAAGCACTGCAGATGTGTTTGATCCGAGAAAGAACTTTGATATCGCATCACAGATTCATTTTGAGCCCGCCCGTAGCTGCGGCATAGTAAATCAGTCCTGTGTTACGTAAACAACAGTTTCGGAACAGGAAAAAAAAATTAAATGCTTTTGCAAATTCTCTGTATCTAAAATTAAACAGAGGTTTCAAACAACAACGAAGTTAAAAGTCTCTTCACAGAACTGAAATGCCGGGTCGTATCGGTGGTTGAAATGTTAATAACACCATCTTGTAACACTGAGTCACTTGCTGTAAACAGAAAGCTTAATTACTGCGGTAACATCGACTTGTCTCATAAATTTGTCATCTGAGAAGTTAACTGAAATCTCTTTGTTGACGCTGATTTTCCACAATATAGGCCAGGCGGTGAGTCTTAAAAACTTCAAGCTGAGAATTAATTGTAAAGGACGGCGTGCGGTATCGTGCAGTGCCGGTCATAAATACCGCATCAAGGCCTGGAGTCGGTCGGAGGGTTTCTTATCGAGCGCGCGGCGTAATATTTTGTATGGGTCGGCCGAGCAAGCGGGAGTATCTGCTGAAATATGGAGCACTCCAAGCAGCTGCGCTCCCGCTCATTAATTTTCACTCTTCATCCGACTTGACCTTATTCTCACTGACACGAACACAGCCGCCATCTTCCGTTTTTCGATTGGTTGCTTCAACGGCAATTAATTATTCCAGATACAATTACGTGGTAACACGTTTTGTTTAGTGCTGTGAACATATTCAGTAGAAGCAGTCTTATCAAAGAATCCAGAGCATTTCGTTAGCGACTTGGGGGCTCAGTGATTAAGGCGTCTGACTGTAGACCGAAAAGTCTCCGGTTTGAATGCCTGCCTCAGCGGAGAGTTTCATAGAACCTTAACCTGACCTTCATCTCTGGCATAGCTTGGTGTGTAATGTACATCAGAACGCTTCCATGGTTCGGATTCAAGGTTAAACTATAGGTCTCATTTACCCGGTAGGATTACCGGGTTAGGAGGAAAGGAACTGGCCGCTCCATCTCCAACATAACGCTGAGTATATCTACTTCGGTAGGCTCCAACCAACATTCCGGTTGAATACGCATCTTAGCTTTTAGTATTTCACTGTAGAGGGAGAAGCCTGTAATTGTGCAATAGGATCACTTCTTTGTTTACTTTTAAAACAAACTCTGTAGCAGCTCCTACCTACAGCAAAGTTGAGTTGACTGTTTTAGAGACCCCACGTGAGTTTAACGTTATTTCAGGATGGTGCGATATATTAAATTACAAAATGTTCATCTAACATTACATTACGTACGAAAAAGAAGTTATCTAGCCACCAGTATGTTATTTTTCGATAGCGGAAAAGCCTGAATATTAATTTATTATTAATTTTGACACAGCTCATGCCCAGCGGAAAGCTTCTTAGAGGCCTACTAATGCTTCGAACGAATTTTTACTTTCAATTCTTGAGGCATATTATTTAACAGCTTCCTCAATCATTTATCTATGTACCCTACTAGATACAAATGTGACTAATTCATGGCCTCTTCCTTTTCATATACTATTACTTTCAATTCTTGAGGCAAATTATTTAACAGCTTCCTCAATCATTTATCTATGTACTCTAATGGATACAAATGTGACTGATTTATGGCCTCTTCCGTTTCATATACTACTGGGCGCTAATGACCCCGTCGTCGACGCGCCCTAAAATCCTAATAACAACAATCATATACTACTCCTAATTCTTTCCTCAGTATCCATCCAGGTCGCGGCGCTCTGAGAAGCCTGTTTCCCTGTAACATCAGCTACCAACTGTAATTTACAACTTTCCCCCTTTGAACCCTAACAATTGTATTGTATTGTACATGTTCAAGCAAGAGCATGACTCCGCGTCCGCGCATCCAGATTTGCGTTTTCCATGGTTTCCCCAAATCACTACAGTCGAATACCGGGATGGTTCCTTCTAAAGGCCATGGTTGAATCCTTTCCCGTTTCTTATGACCTCGATGTTGACAAGGCGTAAAGACATAAGCAAAAATAAAAAGAGCCTGACGGTGATTTCACAGCATCATTCATATACTTTTTGGATTTATAAAAAATGTAAAAAATGGATAAACTTGTTCAATATTATTATTATATAAGTTTACTTCGGATTTTACGGTACATTAATTGCGTCTAAAGTCGTTTGCAGTAAGGTCTTGGAAGCGGCTACCAATATTCATCTAACAGATAATACGGAAATAAAACTAGGAACATATGATGAGTAGTCGCTGCTGCAAGGGGTTCAGAATTTTCACAGCGGTTGGGTTTCAATTAGCTCAGGTGATTACTAGGAAAGGCAAAGAGGAAGGTAGCTGATTAACACCTTAAACAAATAAGGTTAACGGTATAATTGGTTATCGGTAACTTAAAAGAAAATCCAAAACACATCAAGCACTTTGAAGTACTAAGTTTTATTTAATAAACTTTCATTGAATTAATAACTGAAATTTCATTTAGAAGTTAACTTTTGTGGTTACATTTCTTTTTGTCAACTAAAAAAAATCGTACAGCAATTAATAAGCTAGCAGCGAGCAGGATTCTTTTGGCAGAACACTTTGAGTTAACGCCAAAACACATTATCTGTTTTATATTTAAGTTAAAAGTGGATCGACGGTCGGCCGGCTCACCGCTAACCTCACCGCAGCGCCTGTGCGGGCGTAACGCAACCCGCATAGCACAACAATCACTCTGGTAGCGGTGGCTGCAGGCGGCACTCCTAACCTCTCAAAGACTATCAACACGTCTCAGTCGCAAATCTTTCAAAGAGCTGGCTTATAAGTGTCAAATGATCATGGAAAACTCTACGAAACATTTTCAACATTGTTTTCGTATAAATTACCTAAAATTACCTGACGAAGAAATGCGAAAAACTGATCCCTGGAATCACTACCAGGGGGAACCTGTAGTCATACACTATGGCTCCCCAAACCGTGATACACAAAGTTGCAATTGTATCTCTCTCCACAACATTGGCAGGATTGATCCCTACCTTCGGCGGTGTCATAAGCGGACGAGATAATCATCTGCGGTTGAGAAATTATCGGAAAGAGAGAGATGTCGTTTTTACTCCCCCTCGCAACCTCCCACAAACGATAGTATTTACTTAAAACTATAATCAACTCTTGAGGGTCATAATTTTTGAAATACGTATCCACTATAAGGAAAACACGCTATCATTTGAGAAATGTTTCCTTCCGTGGCAGAGACATTTGAGACTAAACAGTTTCTGGTCGTAGAAAGAAAATTTCCACCTAATCTTCCATAATCTTCTCAAAAGTCGTTACTCGTTACAAGAAGAAGAAACTAACCACAAATCACTCCAGGCGAATGCCAGGATGCTTCCTTCAAAAGGCCATGGCCGAGTTCCGCCCTATCCCGCCTCTAATCTCGACGTCGACGTGGTGTAAAGCCATAAGAAAAAAATGAACTAATTTCCTAATTTCCTGACACACAATTTATGCCACAAACAGCTGGATGCCTCTAGAAGAATTCGCTTGTGAAATTCTAAATGCCTTTCTCCATCCAATTTCCGTATGCAGAAAATTTGAAGAAATTTTGAGTGACCTCCTAATTTTTTAACAGTTCCAGGTATCGAGTATTTGTATTCCAAATATTCCTGCCACCGTATTTGAAACAAAGATTTGCATCAAATTAAACCTACAAACGCCGAATAATTATAACAGAAATAAGCACAGATACTTTTATATTTGAGTTAAACAGGAAAATGAGGAATGCTTCAGATACTTTTTTATTCGAATTATTGTACAAAGTAAGTAATAATCAAGTATTAGAGAAAACAGCTAAAAGAATCTTTGGATTTACTGCTTCCAATACTTGCGAACTTGTTGGAACTTAATTATTGTGGTAAGACAAGAAAACTTCCTCGCAGTCGACTTAAAAAGAAGGGGTGTTTAAAAAGCTTTACAGAAAGCTGCAAAATTCGCATTTACCTAATCTCTGGTACGGTGAAATGCTCGAGCACTCATATATTGAGCTGATAAGCCGCCAAATGATTTTAAGTTTAAACTCACGCATTCGTGAAAAAAGCGGGAGGGAATAAAAGGAATCAAGGGAAAGAACAAAAAGAAATGTAGTATAAGAACCACTCGCGCGAGGAAAAGAAGACGGCTTGGTGTATTCTCTTCCTCCTTATAACTTCTTTCCAGCATTTCAGCTCCAATTTCCTTTCAAATTCCTTTTTATTTCTGCTTCATCAAGCAAGAGCTTCCCTGCTCGGCCGACCCTGCAGAAAAGATTCCCTCCGGCCCCTTTGCGAGCTCCTTCTCCATTCATTTATTTCCATCTTTTTTCAGTCTCTTCCCTCGTCTCCCCGAGTGCCCCCTCCCCTTTCCCCACCCCCACTCTGCACTCCTTCTCTCACCAGCCCTCTTCCGGGCGCTCTTCACATTTTCTACGTCTCAGCAAATTTTTGCGGCGGTAGAAAACTAGATTAATTCGCGTGGCAGTGGCGCCTGGTGCTCAGAGGCGCCAATTTCCCCCTGCAGACGTGTGGCAAGTTTTATCTGCTCCAGGCAGGAGTCTCCACCTTATGACACAGCTGTTCTGTTTACATTCCACCGAAGGACTTGTTAATTTAAAAAAAAACTATGATGGAACTAACAAATCATGGTCCCGCCATCACTCACAGATTTGACACAATCGGTATATACGGCCTTGGATTGCTATTACTTCCGCAGCAATTATTTACATAAAATAAATGTGGAGACAATACGCTTTGTAATCAAATTATGTCATAAAAAAAACAGAACGGTTGCCAATATTCAATAAGTGAGTATATACCGTTAGTTATTTACATCGTGCATTGCCAGGTTGTAAATTACAGTTTACTACCCATCTCTCATCCACTAAAATGCCAATATCTATCCAAACAACCTAAACTGTTTGTTGCTTCATTTCCTGTTGGACGTTATCCAACACTTCTTACACAGATGCGAAAATAGTCATATACCACACACGGGGCAACGCAATATGTTCCTTCGTATTCGTAGTGTAAATCAAAATAATGATCGGTGATATAATAGTTTTGTACGACCGAGCATGGTGGGTGAGCGGCAACGTTCTGGCCTCGCATTCGGGAGGACATGGGTTCGAATCCTAGTCCTCCCGAATGCGAGTCCAGAACGTTAACCGTTCACCCACCACGCTCAGTGAGAAAATCTCATTGCCCCGTTGAGCTTAATGAATGGACATATATAAAACCATGAGAACTGATGTCATATGAACCCGCTGTTGGATTTCAAGATGTTTTTTTTAATTGTGTCATACTATCTTTAGTAACATTTGATGAAGAATAATTTTCCAATAAATGTATGTTAGTGTCAAACGAAAGCTATAACTGTGTTGTTAATGTGCAAAGCAACATTCCGATTCCTCACATCAGCAGTTTAAATCATTAATAATATTTTTACTGATAATTTATGCGAATAAAGATTAATTTAATTCTTAACAGGAGGGAATACATCTCAAATGTCACATTGAATAAAATCTGTCATTATTACGCAGAAATGGTTCAAATAAGTCTCACTATTTGATTACAAAATGTATTGACCTGTTTGAACCTGGAGGCGGGACTCACTTGACGTGAGCTCTTGAGCGCTATCTACAAGTCAACTCCGACATTACACACCTCCATAAACGCGACGCGTTATCTACACGGCTCGCGTGAGGGAGTGGCCACGCCCAGTCTGACTCACACCCTCACGCTCCCAACCAGAGAGCTTACTCCAAAAAACACACGCTCATTAGAATCAGATTGTCACCGATAACTGTCCGGTCGATGTAAATTCTTCGACTCATCTAGTTCAAAATTATTCTCAACTGAGTTCGCCTCCCTCGACAAAGAACCAACGGAATTCTATTACGTAAATCTACAACCACCAATGGTTGGGTCTTCTCAATACATTTTTTTGTTTGTTCTGGCTTTACGCGTCTTTAACGTCGAGATAATTAGAGGCGGAATAGAAATGGGGGCAAGAAACTAGAAGGAATTCGGTAATGGGCTTTTGAATTAACCATCCAGGCATTCACATGGACTGATTTGGAGAAACCATGGAAAACCAAAGTCTGGATGGCCGGACGGGGAATTGAAACCGCGTCCTCCCTAATGCGAGGCCAGAACGCTACCCCTCACCCACCACGCTCAGTTTCTCAAGACGTAAGCACATAGAAAGGCATATAATCTGAAATTATCCAAGAAGTTGGATAGGAAATGTATACAAGCAACCACCAACCTAGGGGCATCCATAAATTAAGGGAGGTGTTTTTCCGGATTTCCGGATCCCCCCTCCCCTCTGGTGAGACTTCGTGAGATCTGTCAGACCCCCCCCCCCCCCCTTTTGTGAGATCTGGTCCGGGCGAGACCCCCCCCCCCCCACCTAGAAGCCTCCCTCGCAACTTTTTGAGACCTATTTTTTTAGGTCTCACCCTTCCAAAGCCGGTTACACCCCCAATTTTCGACGAAATACCCCCAAAAATTGAGTTTCGTGTCATTTGAAGATCTTTTTTTTAGCTCTACAGACCAACAAAACTTTCCATAACAGCACGTGAGGTTTCTGTTGACCCCCCCCTCCCCTTGGTGAGATTTTTCCGGTGACCCCCCCCCCTCAATTACGCCTTATTTCACCTCACGTAATTTATGGACGCCCCCTTACAGAATAAAAGCTATAAATAGAATAAATACCGTAGGACTGAGAAATATGCGAAGACCAGGATAGTGCATGAGGAACTGCGCAATATGTTTTCTTTGCCTATTTATGGCTCGTTGACGTCAAAGCCATTAGAGAGTGGAGAAGAGAGGAAACAAGGAAAAGGAAGGGGATTCAGCCAAACCATTTGGACTATAGAAAACAGAAACCAGGATGGCGTGATCTGGAATCGAAGTTGCGTCCTCTCAAATGTCAGACCATTCACCCATCAGATTCGGTGAGTAGATAGTCGTGACAGTTATCGTGCGCTTGGAAGTTTAAATATCCTGCTAACCGTGTCCTAGATAGAATGCTCCACTCGGTATCAGCATGCCCACTGTAGAGGACCTAAAAAATCTACCTGCAACACGATTAACAGTCTACGACGTAATAGTTCATCGGAGCTCTCTGAAAGGAAGATAGAGTTCAAAGATGAGTTACAAGTCTTATTACGGTAGTTGAATTAAAGTAACTATACAACCTGTTCACAATGAAATCCTTCTCGGTTGTTTCAGGTAATTCTGATTTGCAAGTGCAACGAAGATAATAAAGCTTACTGTGCTGTACAATATTCAGGCGCATCTTCCCAAATATCAGAGCACTGTTTAAAGTGCTGCCTTCTGAAGGAAAGGGTTTCACTCAAAGGCTTTTGCTGGTTGTTAACAACCCAACACTACATGGGGAGCGTCCATAAATTACGTGGCTCTATTTTGGCCTCCATTGAGCCCCCCCCCCCAAGTAGACTGGCATAGCTTTTTCCTCAACCCCCCCTTTCCCCCGCTGCACGGCATGTACTTTTTTCCCTATCAATTCCAGAAGATTTTTTGTACTGTTTTCTCTTGACAGAATATCATTAAACTTATTGTGTAAGTATTAACTCATCTGATATTTGAGCTACGTAGTTTTCTATAATTATAAATATTCTGAATCAACTGTTGACGCTAGCCACTCCTGCAAATGATGAATTATTGCGAAAATCCTCTTTCTCAGGTACGATCAGGGATCCTTTTCCCCTTGAAGTGTTACTAGAAACATTCTCCTTATCTCATTCATTACTGTTCATAAATTGATAAAATACAACAAACTAAACCTGCCGCGTAAAAAAAACTAAGCGGACCTGCAAGTTTTGTTTTCTTTTGCTGCAGTTGTGTCATCTTTATCTCTACATTACCACTGAATAATTGTTTGACTCTTTAAAAGATTTCTTTAACTCATTGGATAGTGAAACGCGTTGAAATAATGTTTTCTGTAACTCTCGTAAGTTTATTTTACAGCGCAATTTCACACCACACTATGAAATTTAAATTCATGTGACAGAACCAGATTAGAATTATTTCGTCGACTAGCGACGTGGTCACACGTGAGCGAACATAATAAAAACAGCTTTATTTCAAATCATAAAAACAATACCAACTCTCACTGTCATGGAAAATTTCAGGTGACATCTGTAACAAAATTTGAGTCCAGGTACGGCTTCACTAATGTTTTTTGAATCGTAATGCGCCAGCCGCGTGCAACCCAGCGCTATGACTTCAAGTCACAAGTATGTAGAGCAGTGTTAGTATATAGTATATCTAAATTACATACGGAGATAATTAAATGACGAAAATAAATATCCACGTACGGTTATGTGGTGTTCTGAATCTTATTTTAACTGTGAAAAATAATATGAATGAAAAGCTACGTGGTTTGGCTCGGACACCTCTCCCACCCCCACGCACGTAGCCCAGCGTAGCTTTCTTCCCAAACCGTCCCCCCCCCCTACTTTAAACCGTGTCACGTGGTTTATGGACGCTGCTTGCCATTGAGGTCAGGTCGCGTTAAGAAACACTGGCAGCAGAGCTAGTTGCGCGTGGCTGCCTACGACGCAGGCGCTAATCGCTACTTCATCCATCTGCGGGAAAATTCGTGGGTATCCATGCGTACTGTTACTGTGGAAGATATTACACTTGCTTAGCATCACAAGGAGATGCAGCTGGGAGATTCTCTAGTGTCAAAGCGTTAATAAGTGTTCCTGCACGTGCGGATGACGGTGATGACGCAGTAGGCTGTGTGATTTACAGATGAGAGTTGTGAGAAGGGGAGGACCAAATGCAGTGCCATCCCATTCAAGCCTACTTCTCCGGAAAACACCTGTCATCCATCATTTTTGACTTTTCAATCTCATGGATGAATCACCATCGGCAGTGTCGTATGGCTATGCCTTCACTCTATACGTACTCCAGAGAGGATTGGAATTAAACCTAGGACTTAAAATACATAATCTGGTGATCAGAAATTGTACGGCAATTACTGTCTACGTCACGCATGACGAGGATCCCTTGCACCATCGGAGTAGCGAGTAGAATCCATATGTTTGCGATTTCTCTTTTCTGCACCTACTGAATCCTGTAGCCATCGCTTCGAAATTGTACGCGCCATGGTTGATTTTAACTAAATGGTTTTTTTTTCATGTGTTGCCCCACCCTAGATGACCACTATTCACGTAGAATTATGTGCAATAAACTGTTAAAAGTGGAGTCAAATATACTTGAAGCTGGCCAAGCAGTCTCGTGCACATTTCAGTGTAACCTTCACAGCTGTCAAGCAGGTGTGTTGTGAAGAAACGACGTTTCGACAACTGGTTTTGCTGTCTTCTTCAGATGCTGCATAGCTTCCGGTGGTTGTAAACTGCTACTGCCTCGACAGTCGAGGCATAGCACGCTGGCCTCGGGCACGGGAAGTTTTGATTAATTTTTGTGTTCATCTTGTCTTTTGCCTCCAAAAGTGTCCACACAAGTAACACAAGTACATGAGCAAAGACTTATGCAACAGTAAAAACAATATATTTAAATAGGAGCTAGTTAAAAGGTGGCAGAAATCAAAAGCCAATTTAAAAAATCTCATTTCGCTGAAATTTAATTTGAAACAAATTTTGATTGAGGTGTGTAAACAGCTGTGTATCAATCACCTACCTATGATTGGCTATTTTACATAACTGCCATATACTTTTGGCTGCAAATTGAGCTGGAAGTCCGCGGGTAACATCTACTACAAAATAAATACGGCGGCGGAATGCTGTTAGTAGGAAATGTGTGTACGATTGATTGGCTTTCGCACTGGCAAGGAATCGATGGATGATAACCGCGTTCGGGCCGGCCATCCGCAAGCAGGACTCCGGAAAACACTGAAAATGTCCGAGTGTTGCTACCAAAAGATCGGCGATTGACTCAGGGATTAACTGCGGAAGATATGGGTATTAGCAAAGGCATAATGGGAACAATCATCCATGAAGGTTTGGTAAACACAAGATTTGTTCACTGTTCAGGAGATTCAGGACTGTGTGACAGCTATTCTAAAAACGGCACCAAAAAGAAGCCTTTTCAACCATTTCCATAAGCTGAACGAATGTTGTCAAAAATGTGTTGTGTATGGTGACGACTACTTCGAAAGCCAACAAAGGTATTTTTAACATAAATTCTGTTTTTGTGTTTTATTACCCATTTACCGAATTTTATAGACAAACCTCGTATTACACTAATCGCGGTCAAATTGGGTAGCGTCCTATCTATATATATAAAGATGAATGTATGTTTTTTTTGTTTGTTTCTTCTTCATACAAATCCAAAGTTTTCATCCGATTTCGATGAATGTTTGCACACTTATCCTTTGAAACAAGGAAAAAATACTGTCTACATGTGGTTGAAAAATTTTCTGTATAAATAATACATGTTGTCTTATAATTTCGAAAAATTACTGAACGGCGATAGACAGACTCGTTGGATTTGGAGGTCTCTGTACAAGTTTTCCTTGTAGCGGTCAGGTAGCTCAGTGGTTAAAGCGCTTGCTTACTGATGTTTGGGTCGTGGTCTCCGGTTCAAATCTCCGTGGAGGCTAAGATTTTTAAAAATTGTTTTTGATCGTAAGAATCACGCTTGGGCCGTCGGTTATTCTGATTCAATGTTAAACCTGTAGATATCACAAAGTTAGGGGTGCAATGCGAGGCAAATCGTAGGTATTCTGGCAATGCTGTAAGTGTACACTTTATTTCGTTATAATGAACCCTCAGGGGTTGTTCGCAGTCAGATTGTGAGTGTGTGATCTGCAGTAATAATACTATAAATGCGGAAGTAAGTCTCTGTCTTTTTGTTACGTTTTGACGACTAAATGGCTATACCGATATTGATGGAATTTGACAAGAAAATCTGTAGGAAAGGCACAGGAAATTTTTCCCCGTATGATTAACAGATGTAGTCACGAAATTTTGAGAACTTATCGAATGGTGACAGAAATATGTTGGAAAGTGATTCTCTTCAAGAGACAGGTTCGACGGTACAATGATATAGTGATAGCATTCCTATCATATTATGCCTACTCGGTGTCGTTTGGAACCAATCCTTCGTTCAATTCTGGCAAAGAAATTCTTAATCCACACGTACGAAGTCGCGGGTATCAGCTAGTTAGTTGATAAAGTAATAGGAACACGATTCCAGTATTCATTCCACAGCCTGCCCTATGGAAAGTACTTCCTAAATGAGCCCCAATTTCGCATGAATCGGACTGGCATGAAAGAAATCGCTCAGGACGTAGGTAGCTGAGTTGGAGAAGTAGGGACAAAGCGGTGGCACTTGCGCTGGGCTGTGCCGAGTCATTAATTGAGCGCCAAGCGGTGTCACGCACTGCTTAATTAACTAAGTGAATTGCTTGTAACGACTGTTAATTCGCCGAATTGCAGATGAGCCAAACGAGCTGTTAATTATTTTGAGTTTAATAACATACGTTCCCACATAGTCTCATAATTAAATACGATTTCTGTTTACGTATCGCGGCGCCAAAACATAATAACTTTCTGGTCGTTAATGGAAAATTACATCAATCGCCCCCGGCAAGTTTTTATTTGATCAAGAAACTTTGAAAATTTATGTCATAAACGCCACAATCATGTATGTCGGTTCATTACTTTTCTGCCTTCATATCAAAATATTTCTGTGAAAATTTATGGCTGTGCACTCGCCAACGAATTTAAAATAGGGATTGCTTTGTAATTATACTATTAGTCAAAATTAATGCTTTTAATTACGTAAGGTAGAAATTGCTTGACGTTGTGGGTGTTTTGGATATGGTCACCTCCGCTTGTATAGGATCGAAGATAATGATAGGTTGATCGGAACTTAAATTTTCTCATTAAATTCTGCATAATAAAAAAATCACCGTAGTATTAACCTGAATTCTTATATCCAATTTACATACCTAAATACCCGAAGATAAGCGTGTATCCTAACATACCGAACATGGGGGGGTGAACGGTTAACGTTCGGGAGCACGCAGGTTCGAATCCCCGTCCGTGCATCCAAATTTGGGTTTTACATGATTTCCCAAAATGAGTCCAGCGAATGCCGGGATGCTTTCTTCAAAATGCCTTGTTCGAATTCCTTCCCCCCGTCCTTTCCCGCCTCTAATGATCTCGACGTCGATACGTAAAAGCATAAGCAAAAAAAGTAGCATAACAGTAACTATTGAAAAATGGCAACAACGGAAAGGACTTCATTGAATCGTAAACTACAATTTCTTCCAGGTTTTTTCAGCTATAAATTTTGCCATATGTTTTTTGTTAAACAGACGTATTTAATTTAAAACGAAATGCTTCGAAAATCGAATGTTATGAGAGAATTCGGCCAGTTCATTTATTCGCAGTTTGTCAACTATTAAATTGCGCTCATAACCTCAAATTTCTAGTAATGTCTCTGGCCGCTGTTAATTTGCGAACGAAGGCCGAGCATGCGACGACTTCGTACTGTGGCGTCAGCATCACCTCCAAACAATAGTCATCGAGTACTGAGTGAGTCTACGAAATTACATAATAAATGAGTGGAGTGAGAAGGAACTGACCACACCTGCGAAGTCGCTGCAGTCGTTATTTTTGACAAACGTAATACATCAGTCCACTGCTTGCCAACGGCCTCTGAAAAGAGGGCGGAAGAGCGGGCAGCGGTTCAGGGCACCCTCTTGCCCTTGGGGTTGGAAACGGCCCCTAAAGGCGGATGAATCAGAAATGATCAACGGCATGGGGATGCAGAAGGCAACGGGAAACCACTGCATTAAAGACCCAAAGGGTATCCCGAGGACATGTAATCCTCTCAAATTACATATATCATGATGGCTTCTTCCTGGGTAAAATATTCCGGAGGTAAAATAGTCCCCCAATCGGATCTCCGGGTGGGGACTGCTCAGGGAGGAGTCATCAGAATGGATAGAAACATTCTACGAGTCGGAGTGTGGAATGTTCGAAGTCTGAATAGGGCAGGTAGGTTAGAAAACTTAAAAAGGGAGATGGAACAACTTAAGTTAGATGTTGTTGGGATTAGTGAGATTAAATGGAAGGACGCACAGGATTTCTGGTCTGGGGAACACAGGATAATTAGCACACAAGCTGTCAATGGAGTCACTGGTGTAGGATTTGTAATGAACAAGAAAGTAGGGAAACGGGTTAGTTATTATGAACAATTTAGTGACAGGATTATTTTGATGAGGTTAGAAACTAAGCCCGTCCCAACCACATTAGTACAAGTGTATATGCCAACGTCACAGGAAGATGACGAAGAAATAGAAAAAATATACGCTGGAATTGAAGAATTAATCCAATATGTGAAAGGGGAGGAAAATCTAATAATCATGGGTGATTGGAATGCAATAGTGGGAGAAGGAAAAGAGGGGAATACTGTAGGAAGTTTTGGTCTAGGAGAAAGAAATGAGCGAGGAAGCAGGTTGCTAGAATTTTGTGAAAGATATAAGCTAGTAGTGGTGAACACACTGTTCAAGAACCATGCAAGAAGAATATACACCTGGAAACGTCCTGGGGATACAGGCAGATATCAGCTAGATTATATCATGGTCAAACAGAGATTCAGGAATCAAGTTCTAGACTGTAAAGTGTACCCAGGAGCAGACATAGACTCGGACCATAATTTGATAGTAATGAAGTGCAGGCTGAAATTCAAGCGAATAAGGAAGCAGCATAAGCAGAACAGACTGGAAGTGAATAAACTGAAACAATCTAGCACAAGAGAAAAATTTGCAGAAATGGTAGACTTAGGTCTAAGAATTAACTGTGAAAGGAGCTCAACCGAGGACGAATGGAATGCATTAAAGACCGAAATAATGAAAGCTGGCAAAGAAACCTTAGGCTTTAGGGAACAAGCTGCCCGAAAACCTTGGATCACAGAAGAAATTTTGCAGCTGATCGTTCAGAGGAGAAGGTACAAAAATGCTCAGGATGAAGCAGGAAAAGAGCAGTACAGGCAATTTAGAAATCAAATAAATAGGAAATGCAAAATAGCAAAAGAAAAATGGCTACAAGAAAAGTGTGAAGAAGTAGAAAAGGAAATGGTTGCAGGAAAAGTAGATGTTGCATATAGAAAGATCAAACAGAATTTTGGAGAAATGAAGAAAAGAGGTATGAACATTAAAGCTGCCGATGGTAAACCTCTTTTAAGGTCAGAAGATAGAGCTAACAGATGGAAGGAATACATTGAGAAACTGTATGTTGGGGACGACTTGAGCAATAGTGTATTGGAAAAGGAAGGCGATGTCAACATGGATGACTTAGGAGATCCTGTTTTGAGGACAGAATTTAATAAAGCTCTGAATGACTTGAAAGCAAATAAGGCAGTTGGTATTGATGAGATCCCTGCAGAACTTCTTAAATCTCTAGGAGAGGAAGGAATCGACAGATTATTCAAGCTGATATCAAAAAGTTATGAAACAGGAGAAATTCCAACTGATTTTAATAAAAATATCATCTTCACACTTCCAAAGAAGGCACAAGCTGACAAATGTGAGAATTATCGCACAATTAGTCTAACGTCACATGCTTCAAAGTTGCTGACCAGAATAATATACAGAAGGATGGAAAGGGTAGTAGAAGAGATAGTAGGTGAAGATCAGTTTGGGTTTAGGAAAAATCGCGGTACAAGGGAAGCAATTCTGTCTTTGAGATTAATACTTGAAGGGCGGATCAAGAAAAACAAAGATACTTTTATGGCATTTGTTGATTTAGAAAAAGCTTTTGATAATGTTAGGTGGGACAAGATGTTCAAAATTCTAAAGAAGTCAGGTCTAAAGTATCGAGATAGAAGAATCCTCTATAAACTATATAAGAATCAAGTGGCTGTGATAAAAGTAGAGAATCACGAGAGACATGCATCAGTTAAGAAGGGTGTGAGACAGGGTTGTAGTCTGTCCCCGTTAATATTCAACTTGTATGTAGAAGAAGCAATGAAGAAAGTCAAAGAAAAATTTCCATGTGGCATAAGTTTTCAGGGAGAGAAAATCAGTATGTTGCGATTTGCTGACGACATTGTCTTATTAGCAGAGAGGGCTGAGGATATTGAGAAGTTATTGAATGGCATGAACAAAATACTGAAGGAAGATTTTGGACTGAAAATAAATCAAAGTAAAACAAAAGTGATGAAATGTAGCAGAAATGACACCAATACTAGCAGATTAAATATAAAAATAGGATCTGATGCAATAGGAGAAGTGAGTGAGTTCTGTTACTTGGGAAGCAAAATTACAACCGATGGCCGAAGCAGGAATGATGTTAAAAGCAGAATAACACTAGCAAAAAGAGCCTTCATGAAAAAGAGAAACCTTTTAGTTTCAAATATTGATCTAGGAATTAGAAAGAACTTCTTAAAACTCTATGTGTGGAGCACAGCACTTTACGGTAGCGAAACATGGACTTTAGGAATACCGGAAAGAAAGAAACTTGAAGCATTTGAAATGTGGTGCTACAGAAGAATGCTAAAAATTAGGTGGACAGACAAAGTAAGAAATGAACGAGTTTTGGAAATGATGGGTGAGAAAAGAAGATTATGGAAGAAGCTTACAGGAAGAAGAGACAGGCTGGTAGGTCATATTTTGAGACATGCTGGATTGGTTAATTTGTTAGTGGAGGGAACAGTTGAAGGTAAGAACTGCAGAGGTAGACAGAGATTAGAATATATGAAGCAGATAATTGAGGACGTGGATTGTAAGGGATATGTAGAAATGAAGAGGTTAGCACAGGATAGGAAGGGATGGAGGATTGCATCAAACCAGTCTAAAGACTGACGACAGCAAAAAAAAAAAAATACATCAGTAAACATACCATATTTCACTCACAACAGAGAACAAACACTTTAATTAACTAAAAGAAGTCGTCACTTACTCTGATTGTTTTCCTATGACACGTTTACAATCGGCTCAGACTTTTGGCTATAGTATGGTTTGAGTTATTTGAAATAGCACGAGAAATGTGACTTGTCTAAACTTTAAACACCATACATCAAGGGCCGGCGGTTAATGTTAGGGCCGGGTAGTTAGTCGGACAAAGGGGGATCATCCTGAAAATGTTCTTTGGTTATGTAAACTAAAACGAAATATAATAATAATAGTAACAATCACGCAAACAAATTCATAAGAGAAATTATAGGGGTAAAAATACAAAATAAATTTTAAAAATTGTATCATATAATTTATTCAACAATATTTTCAATTGTACACAAATTCAGTATTATTACTTAAATTTAATATTATTAAATATTAATTGCGCAATGAAAAAAACTGTTCTGCACTTTTAATTTTTTAAATTCAATTGATTCAACAATTTTTCCATATCAAGCACATCAGTGTTATACTACTAAGCTATTTAGTCGATATTGTAACATTGTCGGTCTTAGATCACTGATGAGTCCCGGTAAGACCGAAAAACTTGGTTCATTTGAACGGGAATACCCAGGTACACTGGGTTATAGTCTATTGAATGTAAGTCTATGTTCAGCTGATCTTCCCTCTTTTTCTCTCTTTGCACGCCACACACCCAAACTGCAGGTGAGTAAAATACGCACCCGGAGCTTCCCAGGTGGGTACTGCCATCCAGCATATCCATATTATCCTCCGGCCCTGCATACATCAGACATAATACTTACTGATTTGTGGGGACCACAAAGGAAAAAAAAATGGAAACAGGCAGTTCACAATACGATTTTTAGTTCAAAAGACTTGGCGACAAAATACGTTTAGTAAATCTTGCTGTTGTCCAAAACATAATTGTTGAAATTAAATGTATTGTAACCTATTGCAACTGAATACATTACAGGTCTCTCTAAAGACTTATTAGTGACAACGGATATTAGACAAAGCCCTGAGGTACAGGAGCAAGCAATGAAAATCTTTGACCGAGCTTTGTGGTTGTTTGGTAACGCTGCGATATGGCATTCGTGAGTATATGGTTTCTAATCCCTTCATCTATATTTCGATTTTCCACGGTTCCACGAAATCGCTTCATGCCAATACGCTAGCCGGCAAACGGATATCAGTTATTACAGTTGTGATGAGATGGAATAATAAATTAGGAATCAACTTACCACGAATTAGTTACACAAAAGTAAGTGACAGTTTTAAGGTAAGTTTATTGAAATTTCAGAAGTTTCAGGCGTGTAGATCACTTCTAATAAGAGTTATAACTGAAGAAGGAATACGATAATCCATGGCATTTAGCAGCACGCGGTTTTAAATGCCTGTTCGGCCATCCAAATTTCACTTCAGGAGAATCCCAGAATGGTTCCTTCAATAGGCCATGGCCGAGTTCCTTCCCTTTCGTTGCTACCCGCTCCCCATCCCCATCCTCTCCCGTCTTTAATGACTGCGATGATTTGAATGACTTCGACGACTTCGACGACTTCGACGACTTCATCGACGACATCGACGACATCGACGACATCGACGACTTCGACGACATCGACGACTTCGACGACATTGACGACATTGACAACTTCGACCACTTCGACGACATCGACGACTTCGACGACTTCGACGACTTCGACGACTTCGACGACTTCGACGACTTCGACGACTTCGACGACTTCGACGACTTCGACGACTTCGACGACTTTGATGTCTTCAATGACTTTGTTCTCTTCGCTGTCTTCGATTACTTCTATGTCTCCGATTACTTCGATGTTGACGAAGCACAGAATCCAAAGCAAGTATATATATATATATATATGATAATTCTGCCATCGCAATGGAAACGAAAAAGTGGAAAAGCACAAGAGGGAGATGGCTATTAGTTTTTCCCCCCAAAAGTGTATCAGAAGTAAACAAATATATTCGACATCTTACCGCAGACTAGAGGTGATTCACTTGGGTGTGTTATCAATAGTGTCATAAGCATTGGCTGTAATGAAGGAGGGGGGATGGTAGTCCCTGCTCGACCAGCCGTCAGCTTCACACACGTGAATCATCTCCCGCGGCACGCGCCCCGACTTAATGCAGCCTCCACAACCAAATCAAATACTCGCCTCACTACTCGTTCAGATCAATGTATAATCCAAATTTAGCACCAAGAAAAAACATGCAGCAGTTGGTACCACTGCCTGATGTGCTACTTTTAACAAGAGTTCAGTAACATTTGTTTGATAGGTGTCAATGAATGTAACCGTGGAACAATGTATTACTGTTAAATTCATTTTAAAAAATCTTTCCCAGGTATTTCTAGAAAAATTAAAACACAGCTTCGTAAGAAAGTTCTTTACATACGTGTCAATAAAAGAAGTAAAACTTTCAAAAATATTGGATAACGTATTAAGTATGAACCGAAATGTCGAGGTCATCAGTGTGTAAAATATACATAATTATTCTCTCAGTGAACATGCAATCTCCCAGAAACACGCGATTGCATCGAAAATGAGAGGTAAATTAATTTTTTATGTTAGTTTTATATTAAATTATAACATTAATTTAAATGCCCGTGGTATGAACACCCAACTTAGTCCAATCCTGGAAGCCAAAACACCGAGATACAATTAATGATATTTGAAATTAATTTTGAATAAACACTAGTGATACATGATGGCAAGAATAAATCATAATATTGGTGAAATTAAGTTTTAAAAGTTATGTTAAATTTAGTGACATCGAAATTCGTGTTTTAATATAATTTAAAGGAATTAATTAATTTATGCCCAATTTAAAAAAATCTTAGCCTGTTTGCATTTGCTGTTTCTTTACAGTAGTTACCAGGTACTAGAGGAGTTTCTTCAGAGCACAGTTTACGATATCGCTGCATAAATCTAACTAACCATTCCAAATGATTTATACAGCAGCAATAAATTGATCTGACAGGATTACAATAAGATTACAAAATAGATAAATTGAATGCCAGAACTGAAGACCGCATTCTGTATGTTAAGAATAATGTAGGATGATTGGAATGGGATAGCAGGAGAAAGCAAGGAAGGAAACTTCGATCTAGAAAAAATAAATGAAAAAATAGTTTGTTAAAAATTTTGTGAAAAATACAAACTAATCAAACCAAACATGCGATTTAAGATTTGTGGAAGAAGCGGGTAACTCCAGGGGATACAGGGGCTAAAGAAATCTGGCAGATTACATCGTGCCAAAACAGGAACTCAAGAATAAAATTCTATATGGTAAAGTACACGCCGGAGCTTATGTAGACTCTGACAATAATAGCAAACAACACAACAGAAGTGAACAAACTAAAACAATCACATTTTTCACAAAAATTCGTAAACGATGTAAATATGGGCCTAGGATATAACTACAAAATAAAGACAAGTGAAGAAGATTGCAATACACTGAAGATGAAGATAATCAAGGCTGGAAAACAAGTTTTGGATATAACGAAATCAACCGACCGAAAACCGGGGAACAAAGAAGAAATTTTTGAACTGATGAATCATATAGGATGGCACAAATAAGGTCAAAATAAACTCACCATTTTGGAAATTAATGGAATTGAAGAAAGCAAAAGCAAAATAATCACAAAAAAGTGAGAAGAATTAGAGAATAAAATTTTTGTTGGTAAAATGTGGAGAAATGACGTTAGGTAACCTCTTATAACATCAGAAGAAAGAACTATCCGCAGGAAGGAATACGCTGAGAAGCTGTGTAATGGAGATGGTCTGAACAATATCGTTCTGGATAGGGTGGAAGATATGGACTATGTATGAGATCCTGTTTCATGGACAGAAAATGATAGAGATTTTAAAAAATTGAACTCAAACAAGGCAGTAGTACTGTAATAATTTCTTTGAGAAGAAGGATAGAAAATATTATTCAAAATGCTATTTGAAAACACGAAACAGGGGGGATTATAACAAATATTAATAAAAGCTTCATCTTCACTCTTCAGAAGAAAGGACAAGCTGAAAAACGGGAAAAAATTATAGCTCAACAAGTACATCATTGCATCTTAAAAACTTAAAAATTGGGTAGTACTCAGAATAATAGGAAGGAAATTGAAGAGGTTTTAGA
>JARYHS010012519.1:188100380-188216900 GCA_031002005.1 Vandiemenella viatica
AGATTATTAGGGGAAAACATTCAACAAGTGACATAATAAAGGAGCTGAGCTGGATGTGACTGGAAGGTATGAAGAGTGTTGGGACAGCTGTATATGGCGTTTAATGATGTTAGAATGGATATTGGTAGAAAAATTCTGAGTGGTGTATGGAGCCTAAGTTGACCATGACCACAATCTGGCATTAGACTTTAGGTGATGAGGCCTGAGTGGATAAAATATCCAAACATGCACTTTCACATACGAATGACCTAACAATTTACGACAGTTTAAGTATGGGCGCTATCTTCGGCGTAATAGAACTAGTGAATGCATCTATGGTGACGTTTTGGAAACTTGTCAATGATTAGGGATTTACTATGAAAAATGTGGGTTATGATGTCTGTTTGATGACGATGAAACTATCAGCTTGCTAAGAGTTATGGTAACTTAATCGTGTGTGATGTGTGTTTTTTTTTCCATACCTTTGTATGTGAATGAATTTTTAAAATTAGGTGTTTGTCGCGGCTATCTTAACTTCCCAGTCTACCGTGTATTATTACTGGCACAGTGCTGTCGTTACACAGACAAGTTGAAACGGCCATCCAAAATTCTAGTATTTCCAGCATATCAGGCTTTTTTCGGGCTCGTCGATGTCAATGTCATTAGAGGTGAGAAAGGATGTATGGCAAGGAACAGTGAGGAATTCGGCCACGGACTTTTGAAGGTCTCTTTCCCTGCATTCGTATGGAGTGATTTCAGGAATCCAAGCACTCTTTCATTTCACTGTTCTGTTTACAGTTTGCTGCCGTTAGTTTTGGGGTACGAACTGTTTTTCTCAGGTTGTTCACTATATGTCCTTCGGGGCAAAACTCGTGATGAGTGGATGTACCAGAGAAGGAAGAACTTGTGTTACAAACCCACAGTCAGACCTTTCTTGCATGTAGTGGTGTAATGTGGGGTCCACAGTTTTTGGACTTGAAATGCAGTGTACACGGAAAGGCAGCTGGAGTTTAAATATGGTGATACTTTTCTTTCTCTCGTCTGTCCGCATGTAGGATGTGTAGTTCATTTCCACCACTAATGTGTGTTTTGTGACGTATGCATCTGTGAGTGAGCATCCAAAGTACGACATTACATCCTGTGTTTAGAAATGCTCTTGAATCTACTCATGCCTTTGTGGTACTAGGGGCACATGTTACTGGATGGTCTGTGGTTATGTGGGTGACATGAGATGATGCTGATGTGAACAATTTCGTACTTATGCACATGCTACTAGATAGCAAAGTTGTCTGAGGTGAGTGAGAGGTGCGACGATGCTAATGTGATCAGTTCGGTACCTAGGGGTAGCTGTTACTGATGGCTTTTTCTGGTTCCAGAGTTAATATGGAGTCCACAGTTTTTGGAATTGAAATGCTGTTTGCGGAGGAAGGCAGCTAGAGTGTAAATATGTTGATACCTTTATACGAACGCATAACAGAACTGATACATAGATTGGTCTGAGTACACAGATGGTATAGGTTAGAGCTTGTTTGCAAAAATTACGAGTGCGATAAAATATTTCATACCAATGACATCAGAGATAAGGTTAGTGAACTAAGGTGTCGTACTGATGCTTATATGAAATCTTTCTTCCCTCGTTCCATTTAATAATTTGTTGCCATGGTCAAACTGGAAACTGATTTTTCTAGCCTTGGAGCTGGTGTGGGAAAGGCTTTGTTAATCATGTCACAAATGTTTTCAAGTGGTCTCTTATGCTTCCTCTACACTTTTACCAGATTTTAAGGCCTGCATCATGCTGTTCTGAGAATACAGTATTCGCTGTCTCAGGATCACTTGAGAGAATCGACGCAGTATATATCATGTTCCAGAACTCGAAAAGTGGTTGTTTTTTCATACCTTTGTCTGTGAATGAATTTTTAATTTGTCGCGACTATCGTTAACTTCTCCGTCTACCGTGTATTATTACTAGCACATTGCTATCGTTACACGTGTGAAATTTCAACGACCATCCAAAATTCTCGTATTTCCAGCATATCAGCCTTTTTTTCGGTCTTTGTGCTCCGTCGATGCCATCGTCATTATCTGTGAGAAAGGATGTACTGCTAGGAATGGTGGGGAATTCGACCATGGAATTTTAAAGGTCTCTTTCCCTGCATTCACGTGGAGTGATTTCAGGAAACCATGGAAAACCGAAATCAGGATGGATGGATGGGGGGGGGGGGATACGAACCCATGTCCTCCCGAATACTGATTCTACCTTCATAGGCGATTCGTCTTAAAGGAACCCATCAGTGCGCAGCCCGCAGTGACCGGAGTCTTGACCGTTAAGAAGAAGTAGGGCTACCTAGTTTCGAGATGATATACAGAGTTTGTGGAAATTTTAGCTAGCAAAGTGCTACGTGCAAAAAACTGATTGATATGCATATTAATAATGTTCGTGTAGCTCAATGGACTCCCAGTTCATCATTCGACTACACGCTTCTAAGAAAATAACTTATTGCTTGTAATAATTTACTAATATCTGATGAGGTTAATAATAACATAGTAATTAAAAATTTGTGTGTTGATGGTACTACTTGTACGTGAGAAGAATAAATAAAAATATATTGTATTTAATTCATTTTTGTTTCATTTTATCCACCACACAGTACAAAATAAATATATCATACAGTTGTTTTGTATGTTCATGTTGGTATTATAGGACGGTCTCAAGAATAACTTTGTCTGACCAATCAGAGGATATCAGCTCAGTGTTATAGATCAAAAGTGGTGACAGTCTGCTAAAAAGTTATTTTAGAAGTTAATTTTATGGTAACTAAACAATTAATTAATTATAATAGTTTGATTTATCAACAACACATTACAAAATGCTAGGGAAAAATTACAAGTTTGGCAATAACAATTGTCAACAGCAAGCAACCGCTCTCACATTCGAATCCCCCACCCTTTATTAATTTTGACTATGTGAACTGCAGAATATCCATGGTAATGCCATTATCACATTATAACAAAAAAGTAACGCTTTTGAAACGAGTGTATCTTACTTTTAATCCAGTTACAATAAATCAAACAGGTTATACACTCTCTCAGTATGGAAACTAAAATTTTGATTTTCGTTTTGAAAATGCGTAACATAACACGATCAGACGATGTATTTGCATATTTTAGAGTGATTCGCTACAGAATTTATACTCTGTCACGAACGACAAATTGTGTTAAAATACTTCAATACATCAATAACACATGACAAAATACTAGGAAGAAATTTCATAACGAACGTTAACAGCAAGCAAGCGGATTTCCTAATGTTATTCTTGATAGCGGTGTCCTGTGACGTCGCTAATTGTGCGCTGCAAATAAAATGGTGTGTGATACTTTCGCTGTTCGCCCGCGGGGGCGTTGTGTCAGAAATTCTCAGATTGTGTGTCCTTGCTGTCGCGTCATATGTTAGCGGTACAGCCGGAAATAGCCGTGCAAATTGAGGTTAGCGGTGGAGGTCAGCGACGTGGGACGCAAGAATCATCTGTGACGCGAAGGAGGTTCCTGCTTTCACGCTGGGAATAGCAACAACCGTTGTCGCCTGCGGGGGTGTGTGCCAGAATTGATGTCAACTGCCCGACCAAGCTCCGATGAATACTCAGTTAGATTGAGGTTACCGCTGTAAGGTTCTGCCGCCTGGTGGCGGGTTGGTGAACTAAACACGTCATTCTCGTCGTGGTCTTCACCCACCCCTCTCCTGTGACGTCATCGAGTAACGGACCAAGATGTTCCAGGTTGATTCGCCGAGAAACACCCCGTAGGTAGGAACAGCATTGTTGAAAAACCATATAGTTTTCGCTCCAGACACTGTTCGGGATGAGATGGTGTGGTCACCAAGTAATACACTCGTTTGCAGATGTTCACCGTTGTTGAAGAAGCTACCAATTGTATGGACCTGTGTTCTCAGCACATCCCACTCTTCATGCGTGAGAGTGACTTTATTGTACCCTACTTTTTCGAGTTCAACTACTGGTTTAAATCCCAGTTTAGGTGATAAACCAACAGTGAGCCGCTTGGTGTCACTGCTGTTTAACTTGTAGCTTGCAGAAAACAGGAGCACCATACTAGCCATAGTGAACTGCGCTAGACGAGTGTCGGCCGGGAACTGACTGGTGTGATGGGCGAGCTATGACGTCATGCACAGATTGAGGTTTGTGCTGCCATCTGGTGGCGGCGCGGCGGGGAGGGGAGGGAGGTCCCCACCACCACCTCTATGACGTCATCGAGTAACGGTTAAAATTTTAGCTCTCTCTTCTCCTCCCTACTAACGTAAACAGTATTTTCTATGTCTGAAAGTATACGTATCCAAAGTTTAATCAAAATGGGATAAAAACTGTATGTTTATCAGAAGAACATTGTCAAAAAAACAAACAAACAACCATTTTTATATATTTTGATACAAGTATATTCTATACTTTCACTGCTGTCCAAGCGCAACACGTCATGCTTATAGCTACAGCTACAGGGTGTTTCAAAAATGACCGGTATATTTGAAAAATGAATAAAAACTAAACGGGCACCGATAGAAATACACAATTTGTTGCAATACGCTTGGGACAGCAGTAAATTTTCAGGCGGACAAACTTTCGAAATTAGTTACAATTTTCAACAACAGATGGCGCTGCAGGCGATTTGAAAGATATAGAATTAAACGCAGTCTGTGAGTTCGCCATTCTGTAAGTCGTCTTTCTGCTGTAAGCGTGTGCTGTTCACAGATTGCAAGTTTGCTGTGAAAAACTTAGAACTTTAGATTTTTCCAGATTGCAGCGCCATCTGTTGTTGAAAATTGTAACTAATTTCGAAAGTTTGTCTGCCTGAAAATTTACTGTTGTTCCAAGAATATTGCAACAAACGGTGTATTTATATCGCTGCCCGTTTAGTTTTTATTGATTTTTCAATTATACCGGTCATTTTTGAAACACCCTGTATACTGTTAACATTAGCATGTTGGTAAGGCGAACTCATAATATTTTAGCAATACAAAAAGCGTCCAACGCACATATCATATCCGCAGTACGTCATATGGGGGCATCATAAATTACGTGAGGTGTTTTTTCGGATTTCCGGACTCCCCCTCCCCCCTCTGATGAGATCTGGTCCGGGAGAGATCCCCCGTAGAAGTCACCCTCGCAACTTTTTGAGACCTATTCCAAAGCCGGTTACACCCCCACTTTTCAACGAAATACCCCCTAAAATCGACTTTAACGTCATTTTTAGCCCTTTTTTTTTCGCTCGATAATTAAAAAAAAAAATTCCAAACCCTCACGTGAGATTTCCGTTGACCCCCCCCCCCTTGGTGAGATTTGGTGAAATTTCGCCGGACTCCCCCCCCCCCTATTTCACCTCACGTAATTTATGAACGCCCCCTAACATGTTAGTGACGGGAAGTCGTGAACGCATGGATTTACCCCTGTCCAAACATTGCCTGATCTGTAGTTGGTAGTTTTTATAGATATCCGACGTAATTACACTGTCCCTACTGACATTGTGGGTTTGGAATATGTAGTTTGGTGAGTGTGTCTTTTCCAGGCGAATTGACTCCCCTAGAAGATAGCGGAAGATAGATAACTGGGCCCGTCACGACTCTCATGCAAGTCGATGATGTGCCCCTCATCACGGCTGCGGATTTACGTCCTTTGTCGCTCGTTGTCGCCACACTTATCTGCAGCCCGGGTTCCCCCGCCTTAACAATTCATTTCGCGGTCGGCGGAGCGGAATAAGCCGCCGGTGGGGAGGGTGGTGGAAGGGGGGGGGGGTTCGGATTAACCGGGGTGGCGAGGGCGCCCTGAGTCATCGCGCACATTACTCCCCAGATGGCGAGACACGTGCAGCCCGCGTGGGCGACTCTAATTGGGTTGGTGCGCGCGCTCAAGCGAAGCATCATTCGCTCTGACACGGATCGCAAAGTAGTCTACTGTGGAGGCTCTGGTCAGTTTACAGCCATCTACGCTGAATTGTCACCATGTTCAATATGTTCATTACTCGACATAAATCTTTCTTTCGGTCAGAACTGTGATTGGAAGCGGCTGAGGTCTGACATTCGGCTGGACGTCGGTTCGATCCCTGCATCCACCATCCTGATTACTCTGTTTCCTAATAAAACTCCAGGCGAATGCAGGAATGGTTCCTCTATAGATAAGCTGGCCGATTTTTTCCCCGTTCCTTGCCCACTACTCTTTCTCGGCTTCAATGATCTCGTAGACATCAAAAAATAAAGCTCTGCCTCTTAATATAACTCTCAACATAATAAAAGATAGCAAGCCTTCACATGGAATACTGTGAAGAATTACAACTAGCTTTTAATTATTATTATTATTTGCTTATGGCGTCGACGTCCAGGTCATTAAAGGCGGGAAAAGTCTGTGGGCAAGGAACGGGAAGAAATTCGGCCATGGCCTTTTGAAGGAATCACCCATTCACCTGGAATGATTTGGAAAAACTATGGAAAAACCCAATTCTGGGTGCCCGGAAGGGTATTCGAACCCGCGTCCTTCCGAATGCGAGGCCAGAGCGTTACCGCTCACTCACCACGCTCGGCTGTGTGTTGCGTTACCGAACTTTTTTTAACGTTTAATTTCAGTGGTTTCAAATAAAAATGATACAAGAGGTCAATTAACTAGTCAATTACCCAATATGAAATATATACCAGTGTGGTTCAATGCGCTGAGGCGCCGCACAGTGGATCGAGGAGGTACAACGGGACACGGCACGAGTCTTGGACCCCGTGTATCATCCTGACTGCTGTGTTTACGCAGCCATCAAGTTGAATGCCGGGACGATCTCCAATCTCCACCTCCTAAACTACACGTTCCGTAAGCCAAAAATACACTTGTGACACACTGAACGTGGTTACATGTTTGGCATACAGATGGAAACACTACACTTCCCCCATTAATACCTGACAGTAAAGTATAAAATGCTTCGCATCAGTAAGGACATGTGGCCGTAAAATCAATACTCCAAATTCAACCATGCCAACGATGACTAAAACTGATTAAAGACGGCCGACCCCAGAATTCTAGAGAAATATGGCGAAGAATAATAACAAATATATTTCCGGTTTATGCAAAGTTCGCTGGAAATTCACCTAAAGCGGTTGACAACACTAAGTAACGGGACCACCCCGTGGTTTAGGTCGATAAAAATCCATTTTCGGTTTTCATCGTATTTCGATAGATTAAGGTATTCTTTAAGTATCCTGAAAATGTTTTTTACAGGCATTTAAACAGCATTTTTCTACCACGTGCATTTCGGTGCCACACCCACATTTCTGTATAGAGCTCATTTTAGTTTCGTTAGTATGTTAGTACGCTCTCCTGACCACAACCCTCTTGACTTCCATTTATGGGGACATTTGAAAGTCCTTGTCTACGCAACCCCGGTACCAAATGTAGAGACTCTTCGTGCTCGTATTGTGGACGGCTGTGATACAATACGCCATTCTCCAGGGCTGCATCAGCGCATCAGGGATTCCATGCGACGGAGGGTGGATGCATGTATCCTCGCTAACGGAGGACATTTTGAACATTTCCTGTAACAAAGTGTTTGAAGTCACGCTGGTACGTTCTGTTGCTGTGTGTTTCCATTCCATGTTTAATGTGATTTGAAGAGAAGTAATAAAATGAGCTCTAACATGGAAAGTAAGCGTTTCCGGACACATGTCCACATAACATATTTTCTTTGTTTGTGTGTGAGGAATGTTTCCTGAAAGTTTGGCCGTACCTTTTTGTAACACCCTGTATATTTGACCTTTATAATTCCTATATTGCACATTAGGGAATTTTGTTCTGGCTCCTGAGTGTGTTGGTTATCTTTGGAGGGCAACGGTCTGTATTCTATTGTTTCTGCTGTTTTTAAACAACACACTGTTAGTTTTGTTTGAGTGCGTTTGCGAGTACCTGTTTTCTTTAAAGTCAATTTCCCGCAAACTAAAATTTTAAGTACATATGCCCCATTATATCAGAAACTATCAAAGATAATTGAATGAAATTTTCAGACTCTGCATAACAAAAAAAGTCACCTCTGGTACTACGAGCATTAATATTCCCTTATTAGGATGTTCACAAGAAATCATTTTCTGCAGACAAAACTTAATATTTTTAATAATAAATTAAAAAAGTATTTCTTAAAAACTATAAAACGTATATAGCAGATATTAGTACAGTTGACTTTACTAGCATTATGTAACATTCAGTAAAAATATTAAGGTCCTGCATTAAATAGCTTTTTCACAAATGGATCAAATACTTGCTTAAATTAACATGGCGTTACATAGGCAGGGAGTGGTTTCCTTAGGAACTTGACTTGGAATGACTTTCAGAAATCAAGATGGCTGCAAAAATAAGACTGAGGGCAGTGAGTAAAGGCGTTACAGCGCCAGAAATAAAAACCTCTTTGAACATTGAGAAAAGTAACAACTGTAGAAACTGAATATGTAAAGTCGTAACACGCCTAGCGGAGTTGATTGCCCATTACTGTATTTACTTATTGCCCTTCGCTCCCGCACATTCTGCAGGCCTGTGGTGTTCATCAGCTTGTGATGGGGGAAAAAGACAAGTGGTGGTGGAGGGAGGGATTCGTACTGTTCAATGTAAAGTTACCACATCCCACAGGAACTCAGCCGATTCTAATCGCAAAGGGAACGATTGTACATTAACACTAACTAATTAATTACCTGAACTCTATGTCTCTTTTCGCGCTACACATTCTCTGGCGACGGAACTAATCCAAAAAAAATAATAAAAAATATCATATATTATCTTTTAGGCATCATGGTCCAGTTTGAAGTAAATGATACAAGAGATTTAACTAGACTAAGTTTTCTTGATATATTTCTTATAACCTACAACACACTGCTACTTTCCACCATACCTCACTAGTATAATGGACTGCAGAACGAAGAAATTACAGTACTACATATGAAATAACATGTGTATACATCGTGATAGAAACTCTGGTGAAGCCGTTCGCAGTCAAGTTAATGGACGTAGGTCGTGTTAAACAGCCTTCTGGTGTTAATCCCCAAAACATCTTTCCTAACCCATCATTTTCGAAACATATTCACTTCGTCATTTATCTGCCCACTTCATTTCCACATCACTATATAATACCACAGACCATTCATTCAGTCACTTTTCCTTCTTTCTAGAATCATTTCCATCATTCGATGGTCTTCAGTGTTCAAAAGTTCTTTCTGACTCCTAGATCAATTTTTGAAACGTAAATATTTATTTTGGAAGAAGGTTAATTTGCTTCTGAGATTACTGTTACCTCAGCCACCAATTGCAATTTTAAATCTTAAAAAATAAAATTGTCTAACAATTTCCACTCTATTGTAATGTAATATTCTGTGGAGGTTACTGGGCGTTATTTGTAACTCATAAATGCATAATATTAATTCCATATTTTAATGTAACGTTCTGTGAAGGTTACTGGGTATCATTTGTAATTCACAGCTACGTAACACTAATATGAATATTAATGGGTATCACTCCGCGACTTGACAGTTCTTACATATTAAAATGACTGGATATAAATAATTATGCGAAGCCATGAATTAATGAAACAAATCTCAGGCATTTATCACATCTTCAAGTATCAAACTAACGATTTATTGAAATGAAGTGAAATTTAACAGATTACTCTCATTGGAAGTTATTAGAACATGGCACTTGTTAATTCTGGTAGCTCGCCGAGAGGGAATTAAGAACGTTACGATATATTACAACTCTGACAGGGACACAAGGTAGGAAGGTGGAAGTACAGCAGGTTGCCTGGGCAGGCAGGCGCCTTTGCGGTATTCTGACTGCCACTCGACTCCCGGGGATGTATATCTATCATCTAGCTATCGAATCGTCAATAATGTTGAATTCTCTATGTTTAAACATTCATGACCGGCTCGTCAGGCATTTCATGGCGAGATAGGTCCGTGCCAATCGAGCTATTGAACGGAAAATCTGTCTTCTTGGATTAGATCCGATGAAACAGTAAAACATGTTACTTGCTGGCTGTGCACTTCAGCTCAGTTTAATATGGTATCATGACCCACTTCCCAACAATAAATGTTCAGAGTCAGCTTTCTTGGATTATAGAAATCTGATGTTGCCCCACAGGCTGATTTCTCCTTACATTTCTAGCATCGTGTCCCCTGCTTTTGACAGAGGCATTACGGCTCGCACCTGAACTCTAACTGCCGCGCCATAAAGTTACGGTTACTTGTACAGTTTATCCCCACAGCCTGCGTCATAAATTGTTTTGCAGGTATTTTTGTTATGACTGTCCTCTCACTGTATGAGATTTCTTCAAAACGCTGCACTCCCGTTCTCTGTAATTTCTATTCTGTGATTTGATAAAAATGTTATACTTATGAAAACATTCATACAAAGCGTGACTCCTGGCGCTTTCCCGGCAAATATTGTGAGGACCAAAAAAACTATGTCGCGCTTATAACTACGAAAAGCTCAGCACTGATAATTAAAAGCGAATGAACTTGGTTCTTTCTGCATCATTCAAACTTATTCCTAATTTGACAAAACCGACACAGCAAATAACGCTGTGTCATCGCTCGTCACATCACAACATCTAATTCCTGTTTTTATATTTACTGTAATGTTATTTTTTCTGCTACGACTTTTTCTTTGTTTTAGTTTAAATTTATTTCATATTCTTTTTCGATTAATTTGTTTGTGGTGTTCAGATATTCCTGTTAACCACTAAGAAAAAACTTCAGTAACAGATCGTAACACATATTCTTTCTTCTCCAGTCCTTGTTCCACATTTCATTTTATTTCTTTTACTTCCTTCTTTGTTGGCTTTACATATATGTTGAATACAGTATGCATCGTTATTTTCTATACATATTATAGACACCTGATTATTATACGAGAATACAGATTTTGAATTACTCCCCTGTTACTGGAAGAAGCTTTTTCTAGTTTTCAAAGGCTATATTTGTATCTCTGTTTTTATTGTCACACCTTTCCAATATTTATGTTAACGTCAGGGATATTTTTCTTGTATCCCGGTTTTTCTTCAACCCAAACCAATTTTCGTCTAAAACCTCTTCAATTTCCTTCCTATTATTCTGAGTACTACCCAATTTTTAAGTTTTTAAGATGCAATGATGTACTTGTTGAGCTATAACTTTTTCCCGTTTTTCAGCTTGTCCTTTCTTCTGAAGAGTGAAGATGAGGCTTTTATTAATATTTGTTATAATCCCCCCTGTTTCGTGTTTTCAAATAGCATTTTGAATAATATTTTCTATCCTTCTTCTCAAAGAAATTATTACAGTTCTACTGACTTGTTTGAGTTCAATTTTTTAAAATCTCTATCATTTTCTGTCCATGAAACATGGTCTCATACATAGTCCATATCTTCCACCCTATCCAGAACGATATTGTTCAAACCATCTCCATTATACAGCTTCTCTGTGTATTCCTTCCTTCGGATAATTCTTTCTTCTGATGTTATAAGAGGTCATTTCTCCACATTTTACCCACAAAAATTTTATTCTCTAATTCTTCTCACTTTTTTGTGATTATTTTGCTTTTGCTTTCTTCAATTCCATTAATTTCCAAAATGTTGAGTTTATTTTAACCTTATTTGTGCCATCCTATATGATTCATCAGTTCAAAAATTTATTCTGTGTTCCCCGGTTTTCGGCCGGTTGATTTCGTTATATCCAGAGCTTCTTTTCCAGCCTTGATTATCTTCATCTTCAGTTTATTGCAATCTTCTTCACTTGTCTTTATTTTGTAGTTATATCCTAGGCCCATATTTACATCGTTTACGAATTTTTGTGAAAAATGTGATTGTTTTAGTTTGTTCACTTCTGTTGTGTTTTTTGCTTTTATTGCCAGAGTCTACATAAGCTCCGGCGTGTACTTTACCATATAGAATTTTATTCTTGAGTTCCTGTTTTGGCACGATGTAATCTGCCAGATTTTTAAAGTCCGTGTATGCCCTGGACTTACCCGCTTCTTCTACAAATCTTAAATCGCATGTTTGGTTTGATTAGTTTGTATTTTTCACAAAATTTTAACAAACTATTTTTTCATTTTTTTTTTTTTTTTTTGGATCGAAGTTTCCTTCCTTGCTTTCTCCTGCTATCCCATTCCAATCATCCTTCATTATTCTTAACATACAGATTGCGGTCTTCAGTTCTGGCATTCAATTTATCTATTTTGTCATCTTATTGTAATCCTGTCAGATCCATTTATTGCTGTTGTATAAATCATTTGGAATGGTTAGTTGGAATTTATGCAGCGATATCGTAAACTGTGCTCTGAAGAAACTCCTCTAGTACCTGGTAACTACTGTAAAGAAACAGCAAATGCAAACAGGCTAAGCTTTGTTTTAATTGGGCATAAATTAATTAATTCCCTTAAATTATATTAAAACACGAATTTCGATGCCATTAAATTTAACACAACTTTTAAAACTTAATTTCACCAATATTATGATTTATTCTTGCCATCATGTATCGCTAGCGTTTATTTTAAATTAATTTCAAATATCATTAATTGTATCTCGGTGCTTTGGCTTCCAGGATTGGACGAAGTTGGGTGTTCATACCACGGGCATTTAAATTAATGTTATAATTTAATATAAAACTAACATAAAACAATTAATTTACCTCTCATTTTCGATGCATTCGCATGCTTCTGTGAGATTGCATATTCGCTGAGAGAAAAATTATGTTTATTTTACATAGTGAAGACCTCGACATTTCGGTTCATACTTAATACGTTCTCCACTATTTTTGAAAGTTTTACTTCTTTCATTGTCACTTATGTAAACAACTTTTTTACGAAACTGCGTTTTAATTTTTCTAGAAATACATGGAAAAGATTTTTGTAATGAATTTAATAGTAATACATTGTCGCACGGTTTCTTACAATACTGATTCATTGACAGCTATCAAACAAACGTTGCTGCACTCTTGTTAAAAGTAGCACATCAGACAGTGGTACCAACTGTGGCATGTTTTTTCTTGGTGCTAATTTTGGATTATACATTGATCTGAACGAGTGTCCTATCCCCGTAGTGAGGCGAGTATTTGATTTGGTTGTGGAGGCTGCATTAAGTCGGGGCGCGTGCCGCGGGAGATGATTCACGTGTGTGAAGCTGACGGCTGGTCGAGCAGGGACTATCATCTCCCCTCCTTCATTACAGCCAACGCTTATGACACTATTGATAACACACCCAAGTGAATCACCTCTAGTCTGCGGTAAGATGTCGAATATATTTGTTTACTTCTGATACACTAATAGCAAATTTCCTCTATTGTTTTTCCACCCACTTTTTCGTTTGCAGTGCGCCTGCAGAATTATCCTTTAAATATATATAGTACCTGGGTGACCGATCTTCACTCGACATCTTTCGATTTCTGTTCGATATCCAAGATTTAGAGTAAAGTTTGATTAAAGTAAAAGGCCTGAAGGCTTCCTAGGCGTTTTGAGGTGCACAGTTAACCAAAGAGAAGTTTAAGTAACATCAGTAGGCTTACTGGTACCTGAACCTTCTACGTAATGAGGTTAGAGCCGTTTTCGAGAAACCAAATATAAAAACTACTACTTTTTTTTATTAATCGTGTTAAAAATTTGAAAAGCAAAACGTTATCTAAATATGAAATTTCATCCAAATCGCTAGATCCATTCGCGAGACCGCCTCATAAATTGCTTTCAAAGAGAAATGCTATTATTATGTTAAATAGAAATCTTAATGCCAGTCAGGGATTAATTAATGGTGTGAGATTTGTGGTAATTCAGGGGATTATACGATAACTCTTGATGATAAAAATATTTTTTTATATATATCTCGCTTACTCCCCATCTAGAATTAAGTCCTCATACCTCGCGTGGTAATATTTAATGACAAACCAACAACCACTTTTTACAGTACAAAAGTAAACGATGATTACTTTATAACTGGTACCGGTAATTCTATTTTCAAAGAAGTTTCGGTAAAGTATCACCTCGTATGATAAATTTTTAATTATCATCCTTTTTAAATGTTTTACAATTAAACTTACAGTGCTAATATTTCCACGGGTCAGCCAGTATACAAGAACTGTTTGTTTAAATATTCTTTGAAATCAAAGAGAAGCTATTTGTAAGCTTTCTGCTTCCTGAATTGTCTACGAGATGGCGCTAGTGCCGTTTTCGAGATACCGAGCGAAAAAATTGTTCGTATTTTGTAAACTCGCTTTTTTGTAGAGAAGTCAACTATGTAGGTAATCTTAAAAGTCAAAACGTTATCTAAATATCAAATTTGATCCAAATCGACATAGCCGTTTCCGAGATCCGAAATATATATATATATATATATATATATATATATATATATATATATATATATATATATATTTATATATATATATATCCGAAATATATATATATATATATATATATATATATATATTTACACAAGAATTGCTCGTCTAAAGATATAAGATATATATATATCTAAACATATTTTTGCTTTGGATTCTATGCTTCGTCAACATCGACGTAATCGAAGACATCGAAGTGAACGAAGTCATTGAAGACATCAAAGTCATCGAAGTCATTGAAATCATCGAATTCATCGTAGTCATTAAAGATGGGAGAGGATGGGGAACGGGAAGCAACGAACCGGAAGGAATTCGGCCATGGTCTATTGAAGGAACCATTCTGGTATTCACCTGAAGTGAAATTTGGATGGCCGAACAGGCATTTAAAACTGCGTGCTGCTAAATTCCGTGGATTATCGTCTTTCTTCTTCAGTTATAACTCTAATTAGAAGTGATCTACACGCATGAAACTTCTGAAATTTCAACAAACTTACCCCATAGCTGTCACTTATTTTTGTGTAACTAATTCGTGGTAATTATCGATACACTTGGTTGATTCATAATTTATTATTTCATCTCATCACAACTGTAATAACTGATATCCGTTTTCCGGCTAGCGTATTGGCATGAAGTTATTTCCTGGAACCATGGAAAACTGATATATAGATGAAGGGACTAGAAACCATATACTCACGAATGCCATATCGCAGCGTTACCAATCAACCACAAAACTCCGTCAAAGATTTTCATTGCTTGCTCTTGTACTGAACCTCAGGGTTTTGTCTAATATCCGTTGTCACTAATCAATCTTTAGAGGCCCTGTGATATATTCAGCTGCAGTAAGTTACAATTAATTTTATTTCAATAATAATGTTTTGGAAAACAGCAAGATTTTTTAAACGTGGTTTGTCGTTAAGTCTTTTGAACTGAAAATTGCATTGTGAACTGCTTGTTTCCATTTTTATTTCCTTTGTGGTATTATGTTTGATGTTTGCAGGGTTGGCGGATAATATGGATATGCTGGATGGCAGTACCCATCCGGGAAACTCCGGGTGGGTATTTTACTCACCTGCAGTTCGAGGGCAGATCAGCTGAACATAGACTTACATACAATAGACTATAACTCAGTGTACCTGGGTATTCCCGTTCAAATGAACCAAGTTTTTCGGTCTTAACGCGACTCATCAGTGATCTAAGACCGCCAATGTTACAATATCGAATCAATAGCTTAGTAATATTACACTGATGTGCTTGATATAGAAAAATTGTTGAATCAATTGATTTAAAAAAATACAAAGTGCAGTACAGTTTTTGCATTGCGAAATTAATATTTAATAATGATAATTTTAAATAATAATATTGAATTTGTGTATAATTCAAAATATTGTTGAATAAATTATGTGATACAATTTATAAAATTTATTTTTGTTTTCAACCCTATAATTTGTCTTATGAATTTGTTTGCGTGATTATTTCTATTATTATTATATTTCGTTTTAGTTCAGATAACCAAATAACATTTCCAGGACGATCCCCCTTTGTCTGACTAACTACCCGGCTCTAACATCAGCCGCCGGCCCTTGATGTGTGATGTTTAAAGTGTACACACGTCACATTTCTCGTGCTATTTCAAATAACTTAAACCATACTAGCGCCAAAAGTCTGAACCGATTGTAGAAGCGACAAAGGAAAACAATCAGAATAGGTGACGGTTTCTTTTAGTTAATTAAAGTATTTGTTATCTGTTGTGAGTGAAATATAGTATGTTTACTGATGTATTATCTTTGTCAAAAATAGCGACTGCAGTGACTTGGCAGGTATGGTCAGTTCCTTCTCACTCCACTCATTTATTATGTAATTTCGTAGACTCACTCAGCACTCGAAGAGGTGATGCTGACGTCACCGTGCGGCCTTCGTTCGCAAATTAACAGCGGCCAGATACATTACTAGAAATTTGAGGTTATGAGTGCAATTTAATAGTTAAGAAACAGCGAAGAAATGAACTGGCTGAATTCTCTAATAACATTCGCTTTCGTAGCATTTCTGTTTAAATTAAATACGTCGGTTAATAAAAAACATGTTGTAAAATTTATAGCTGAAAAAACGTGGAAAAAATTGTAGTTTACGATTCAATTAAGTCCTTTCCGTTGTTGCCATTTTTCAATAATTACTGTTATGATACTTTTTTTGTTTATGTTTTTACGTATCGACTTCGAGATCATTAGAGGCAGGAAAGGACGGGGAGAAGGAACGGGAAGGAATTCGAACAAGGCCTTTTGAAGAAAGCATCCCGGCATTCGCTGGACTGATTTTGGGAAATCATGTAAAATCCAAATCTGGATGCCCGGACGGGGATTCGAACCTGCGTGCTCCCGAACGTTAACCGTTCACCCCCCCCCCCCCCCATGGTCGGTATGTTATGATACACGCTTATCTTCGGGTATTTGGGTATTTACATTGGATATCAGAATTCAGGTTAGTACTACGGTGATTTTTTTATTATGCAGAATTTAATGAGAAAATTTAAGTTCTGATCAACCTATCATTATCTTCGATCCCATAAACACCCAAAACGTCAAGCAACTTCTACCTTACGTAATTAAAAGCATTAATTTTGACTAATAGTATAATTACAAAGCAATCCCTATTTTAAATTCGTTGACGAGTGCACAGCCATAAATTTCACAGAAATATTTTGATATGAAGGCAGAAAAGTAATGAACCGGCATACATGATTGTGGCGCTTATGACATAAATTTTCAAAGTTTCTTGATCAAATAAAAACTTGCCGGCGGCGATTGATGTAATTTTCCATTAACGACCAGGAAGTTATTATGTTTTGGCGCCGCGATACGTAAACAGAAATCGTATTTAATTATGAGACTATGTGGGAACGTATGTTATTAAACTCAAAATAATTAACAGCTCGTTTGGCTCATCTGCAATTCGGCGAATTAACAGTCGTTACAAGCAATTCACTTAGTTAATTAAGCAGTGCGTGACACCGCTTGGCGCTCAATTAATGACTCGGCAGAGCCCAGCGCAAGTGCCGCCGCTTTGTCCCTAGTTCTCCAACTCAGCGTCCGTAGCGATTTCTTTCGTGCCAGTCCGATTCATGAGATATTGGTGCTCATTTAGGAAGTACTTTCCGTAGGGTAGTCTGGGGAATGAATACTGGAATCGTGTTCCTGTTGCTTTATCAACTAACAAGCTGATACCCGCAACTTCGCACGCATGGATTAAGAATTTCTTTGCCAGAATTGAACGAATGATTGGTCCCAAACGACACCAAGTATGCATAATATGCCAGGAAAGCTATCACTATGTCATTCTACCGTCAAACCTGTCTCTTGAAGAGAATAAATTTCCAACATATTTCTGTAACCATTCGATAAGTTCTCAAAATTTCGTTACTACATCTGTTAATCATACCGGAAAATGTCCTGTGCCTTTCCTACAGATTTTATTGTAAAATTCCATTAATATTGGTATAGCCATTTAGTCGTCAAAACGTAACAAAAAGACAGAGACTTCCGCATTTATTGTATTATTACTGTAGATCACACACAACCTGACTGTGAACAACCCCTGAGGAATCATTATAACGTAAAAAAGTGTACACTTCCCGCATTGCAAGACTACCTACGATTTGCCTCGCATTGAACCCATAAATTTTCGATTTCTTCAGTTTAACATTCAATCGGAATAACCGACGGTCCAGGCGTGACTCTTACGATCAAAAACAATTTTTAAAATTTTTGCCTCCACGGAGATTTGAACCGGAAACCATAGCAATAAGCAAGCGTTTTAACCACTGAGCTACCAGGTCGCTATACAGAAAGACAGTATAGAGACCTACACATCCTACGCGTCTGTTTATCGTCGTCAGTAATTTTTCGAAATTATAAGACAACATGTATTATTTATACAGAAAATTTTTCAATCCAAATGTAGACAGTATTTTTCTCCTTGTTTCGAAGGATAAGTGTGCAAACATTCATCGAAATCGGAAGAAAACTGTGGATTTGTATGAAGAACAAACAAACAAACAAACATAAATACATTCATCTTTATATATATAGATAGGACGCTGCCCCATTTGGCCTGAATAGTGTAATACGAGGTTTGTCTATGAAATTCGGTAAATGGGTGATAAAACACAAAAACAGAATTTATGTTAAAAACACCTTTGTTGGCTTTCGAAGTAGTCGTCATCAAACACAACACACTTTTGACAACATTCGTTCAGCTTATGGAAACGGTTGAAAAGGTTTCTTTTTGGTGCCATTTTTATAATAGCTGTCACACGTTCCTGAATCTCCTGAACTGTGAACAAATCTTGTGTTTACCAATCCTTCATGGATGATTGTTCCCACTATGTCTTTGCTAATACCCACTTCTTCTGCAGTTAATCCCAGAGTCAATCACCGATCTTTTGCTAGCAACACTCGGACATTTTCAGTGTTTTCCTGTGCCCTGCTTGCGGATGGCCGGCTCGAACGCCGTTATCCTCCATCGATTCCTTGCCAGTGCGAAAGCTAATCAATCGTACACACATTTTCTACTAACAGCATTCCGTCGCCGTATTTATTTCGCAGTAGATGCAACCCGCGGACTTCCAGCTCAATTTGCAGCCAAAAGTATACGGCAGTTATGTATAATGGCCAATCATAGGTGGGTTATTGATAGGCAGCTTTCTACATACATCAAGCAGAATTTGTTTCAAATTAAATTTCAGCGAAATGAGATTTTTTAAATGGGCTTTTGATGTCTGCCACCATTTAACTAGCTCCTGTTTATATATATATTGTTTTTACTGTTGTATAAGGCTTTGCTCATGTACTTGTGGGGCACTTTGGGAAGGAAAACACAAGATGAACACAAACATTAATTAAAAGTTCCCGTGCCCGATGCCAGCGTGCTAGGAAACTGTCGAAACAGTAGCAGTTAGTTTACAACCACCGGAACCCATGCGGCATCTGAAGAAGACAGCAAAACCAGTTGTCGAAACGTCGTTTCTTCACAACACACCTGCTTGACAGCTGTGAAGGTTACACTGAAATGTGCACGAGACTGCTTGGCCAGCTTCAAGCATATTTGACTGCACTTTTAACAGTTTATTGCACATAATTCTACGTGAATAGTGGTCATCTAGGGTGGGGCAACACATGAAAAAAAAAAAATTTAGTTAAAATCAACCATGGAGTGTACAATTTCGAAGCGATGGCTACAGGATTCAGTAGTTGCAGAAAAGAGAAATCGCAAACATATGGATTCTACTCGCTACTGATGGTGCAAGGGATTCTCGTCATGCGTGACGTAGACAGTAATTGCCGTACAATTTCTGATCACCAGATTATGTATTTTAAGTCCTAGGTTTAATTCCAATCCTCTCTGGAGTGCGTATAGAGTGAAGGCATATCCATACGACACTGCCGATGGTGATTCATCCATGAGATTGAAAAGTCAAATTTGATGGATGACAGGTGTTTTCCGGAGAAGTAGGCTTGAATGGGATGGCACTGCATTTGGTCCTCCCCTTCTCACAACTCTCATCTGTAAATCACACAGCCTACTGCGTCATCACCGTCATCCGCACGTGCAGGAACACTTATTAACGCTTTGACACTAGAGAATCTCCCAGCTGCATCTCCTTGTGATGCTAAGCAAGTGTAATATCTTCCACAGTAACAGTACGCATGGATACCCACGAATTTTCCCGCAGATGGATAAAGTAGCGATTAGCGCCTGCGTCGTAGGCAGCCACGCGCAACTAGCTCTGCTGCCAGTGTTTCTTAACGCGACCTGACCTCAATGGCAAGGAGCGTCCATAAACCACGTGACACGGTTTAAAGTAGGGGGGACGGTTTGGGAAGAAAGCTACGCTGGGCTACGTGCGTGGGGGTGGGAGAGGTGTCCGAGCCAAACCACGTAGCTTTTCATTAATATTATTTTTCACAGTTAAAATAAGATTCAGAACACCACATAACCGTACGTGGATATTTATTTTCGTCATTTAATTATCTCCGTATGTAATTTAGATATACTATATACTAACACTGCTCTACATACTTGTGACTTGAAGTCATAGCGCTGGGTTGCACGCGGCTGGCGCATTTGAACTAACCGGCGCATTACGATTCAAAAAACATTAGTGAAGCCGTACCTGGACTCAAATTTTGTTACAGATGTCACCTGAAATTTTCCATGACAGTGAGAGTTGGTATTGTTTTTATGATTTGAAATAAAGCTGTTTTTATTAGGTTCGTCGACGAAATAATTCTAATCTGGTTCTGTCACATGAATTTAAAGTTCATAGTGTGGTGTGAAATTGCGCTGTAAAATAAACTTACGAGAGTTACAGAAAACATTTTTCAACGCGTTTCACTATCCAATGAGTTAAAGAAATCTTTTAAAGAGATCAAACAATTATTCAGTGGTAATGTAGAGATAAAGATGACACAACTGCAGCAAAAGAAAACAAAACTTGCAGGTCCGCTTAGTTTTTTTTACGCGGCAGGTTTAGTTTGTTGTATTTTATCATTTATGAACAGTAATGAATGAGATAAGGAGAATGTTTCTAGTAACACTTCAAGGGGAAAAGGATCCCTGATAAAGAGGATTTTCGCAATAATTCATCATTTGCAGGAGTGGCTAGCGTCAACAGTTGATTCAGAATATTTATAATTATAGAAAACTACGTAGCTCAAATATCAGATGAGTTTAATACTTACACAATAAGTTTAATGATATTCTGTCAAGAGAAAACAGTACAAAAAATCTTCTGGAATTGATAGGGAAAAAAGTACATGCCGTGCAGCGGGGGAAAGGGAGGGTTGAGGAAAAAGCTATGCCAGTCTACTTGGGGGGGGGGGGGGGGCTCAATGGAGGCCAAAATAGAGCCACGTAATTTATGGACGCTCCCCATGTAGTGTTGGGTTGTTAACAGCCAGCAAAGCCTTTGAGTGAACCCTTTCCTTCAGAAGGCAGCACTTTAAACAGTGCTCTGATATTTGGGAAGATGCGCCTGAATGTTGTACAGCACAGTAAGCTTAATTATCTTCGTTGCACTTGCAAATCAGAATTACCTGAAACAACCGAGAAGGATTTCATTGTGAACAGGTTGTATAGTTACTTTAATTCAACTACCGTAATAGGACTTGTAACTCATCTTTGAACTCTATCTGCCTTTCAGAGAGCTCCGATGAACTATTACGTCGTAGACTGTTAATCGTGTTGCAGGTAGATTTTTTAGGTCCTCTACAGTGGGCATGTTGATACTGAGTGGAGCATTCTATCTAGGACACGGTTAGCAGGATATTTAAACTTCCTAGCGCACGATAACTGTCACGACTATCTACTCACCGAATCTGGTGGGTGAATGGTCTGACATTTGAGAGGACGCAACTTCGATTCCAGATCACGCCATCCTGGTTTCTGTTTTCTATAGTCCAAATGGTTTGGCTGAATCCCCTTCCTTTTCCTTGTTTCCTCTTTCTCCACTCTCTAATGGCTTTGACGTCAACGAGCCATAAATACGCAAAGAAAACATATTGCGCAGTTCCTCATGCACTATCCTGGTCTTCGCATATTTCTCAGTCCTACGGTATTTATTCTATTTGTAGCGTTTATTCTGTAAGGGGGCGTCCATAAATTACGTGAGGTGAAATAAGGCGTAATTGAGGGGGGGGGGTCACCGGAAATCTCACCAAGGGGGAGGGGGGTGGTCAGGCCCGCCGCTAGCTGTTTGAGCGCCCGCGTGCAATACTGATTATGCCGCCCCCTGTCTAACTACAGCCAGTGGTGGATCTCGAAAATTTCCGAACCCGGTCAAAAAACTGTGAGATTGCCGCCCCTTTGAACACTTTTTGCCGCCCCCATTGTTGTCATCGCCCGAAGCAGCTGTCGAGCTAAAAAAAAAAAAAAAAGGTCGCCCGCTACATAATACACTGCAAATTTCGTCGTGGCGACAAGTGAGTGGCAACTACTATCCGCGGGGCGGCGACTGTCGATCACTCGTTTTGCCGATCACTCGTTTTGCCGCCCCCCTCGATGTGCCGCCCGCGTGCGGTGCACGCCTTGCACGCCCGGTTACGGCGGCCCTGGGGGTGGTCAACGGAAACCTCACGTGCTGTTATGGAAAGTTTTGTTGGTCTGTAGAGCTAAAAAGAAAAGATCTTCAAATGACACGAAACTCAATTTTTGGGGGGTATTTCGTCGAAAATTGGGGGGTGTAACCGGCTTTGGAAGGGTGAGACCTAAAAAAAAGGTCTCAAAAAGTTGCGAGGGAGGCTTCTAGGGGGGGGGGGGGTCTCCGGACCAGATCTCATCAGAAGGGGGGGGGGGGTCGTGACAGATCTCCCGAAGTCTCACCAGAGGGGATGGGGGGGAGGTCCGGAAATCCGGAAAAACACCTCCCTTAATTTATGGATGCCCCCTAGGTTGGTGGTTGCTTGTATACATTTCCTATCCAACTTCTTGGATAATTTCAGATTATATGCCTTTCTTTGTGCTTACGTCTTGAGAAACCAAGCGTGGTGGGTGAGTGGTAACGTCCTTGCCTCGCATTAGGGAGGAAGCGGTTTCAATTGCCTATCCGGCCTTCCAGATTTTGGTTTTCCATGGTTTTTTCCAAATCAATCTATGTGAATGCCGGGATGGTTCCTTCAAAAGGCCATTACCGAATTCCTTCTAGTTTCTTGCCCCCATTTCTATTCCGCCTCTAATGATCTCGACGTTAAAGACGCGTAAAGCCAGAACAAAAAAAAAAAAATGTATTGAGAAGACCCAACCATTGGTGGTAGTAGATTTACGTAATAGAATTCCGTTGGTTCTTTGTCGAGGGAGGCGAACTCCGTTGAGAATAATTTTGAACTAGATGAGTCGAAGAATTTACATCGACCGGACAGTTATCGGTGACAATCTGATTCTAATGAGCGTGTGTTTTTTGGAGTAAGCTCTCTGGTTGGGAGCGTGAGGGTGTGAGTCAGACTGGGCGTGGCCACTCCCTCACGCGAGCCGTGTAGATAACGCGTCGCGTTTATGGAGGTGTGTAATGTCGGAGTTGACTTGCAGATAGCGCTCAAGAGCTCACGTCAAGTGAGTCCCGCCTCCAGGTTCAAACAGGTCAATACATTTTATAAGCAAATAGTGAGACGTATTTGAACACTTTCTGCGTAATAATGACAGATTTTAATCAATGTGACATTTGAGATGTACTCCCTCCTGTTAAGAATTAAATTAATCTTTGTTCGCATAAATTATCAGTAAAAATATTATTAATGATTTAAACTGCTGATGTGAGGAATCGGGATGTTGCTTTGCACATTAACAACATTTGTAGCTACGTTTGACACTAATATACGTTTATTGGATAATTATTCTTCACCAAATGTTATTAAAAAGAGTATGACACAATTAAACAAACATCTTGAAATCCAACAATGCGTTCATTTTACATCAGTTCTCGGGGTTTTATATATGTCCATTCATTAAGCTCAACGGGGCAATGAGATTTTCTACAACAGCCAGTGAGATTTTCTCAAGGGCAACACTAATATGATCAATACGATAATGATTTGTGATGATCACCATATTAGTGGGGTTACCATTTAGCAGAAGGCGCCGAGACTGCTGTTCGCAGTCGTCCTACACGATGAGCCATGTCCACTCGGATAATGACATGGAACACAAGAGCTACACACCGCACCGGCGTTAGTCACCGCACATCTCCATCTGCAGGCTGGCCACGCACCCACCACACAGCTCGCAATCCCCACGGGTCTCCCTAGAGACCAGCTGCGTTCCCTCACTGAGGACAACTCGGTCCGAGGCCGGAACACAGCGGGCAATTACCATTACTTTTGTTGTTCTCGCCGTTCAATATTTCGATATAGCGTGGTAATATACTACACATATCATTCGGGAGGACCGGGGTCAAAACCCGGTTCGGCCATCCTGACTGGGGCTTTCCGTGGTTTTCCCCAGTCACTCAAGGTGAATGCAGGGATGGTTCCCAACAAGGCCACGGCCGACCTCCATTTCCTTCCCACCCCTTAGATTAGATAGGCTAACAAGAGTCTTTGTGACTCTCCAGCTGAAGGCTGGGAGGAAAGAAATTGTTTAAAAAAAAAAGGAAGTTAAAGGCAGCCAAGCCAGGATTGTAGGCACTACATCAGCGCGGATTTGTTAATAAAAATCTGAAAATGCGCTGAAACAATCACCGTCACCGATTCGAACTGCCTAATGACGCCATTGTAGTCTATCTCAGAAGTAATGACATATTTCTTGGTCTTATTGCGCGAGCAGCTTTCAGCGAGTCACTATGGGTAACTAATAGCTAGGCCTACTCTCTTACGTTTACATTACACCATGTAGGCCTGCGTAAGGTCGGGGGGCCAGGCATTCCGTCTGGCAATTCTGTATGCATTCAATAATTCTTCGGTCGTTCAGTGTATCGTCAATTAAACGCAGAATCATCGTTCATAGGCTCAGCCGGACAGATCCTTGCAGGTCATGTAATATCTACTGTCGCAAACGACCATTATACGAACATCACGAGGTTACTAAACTCTCCTCTAGAGTCCCACAACATCAATCACTCAGCTACGCTTTCAATACTGTCATTTATGCAGTACTCTTACAAAATAGTCCCTTACTGTTCGAAAAACAGTGTTACTTTAAGACCGGCATTGTGGCAGAATATATTATAGTACCACTTAAGTATTCTTCTTTCTTGCCGCGACAGAATCGGATGGTTGAGAGGTAATCCTCGGACCTGGTATTCGGGAGGACGAGGTTTCGAATCCTCGTGCGGCCTCCAGATTCCAGTTTTCCGTGGCTTGCCGTATACTGCGGCTGTTTGTTAAAAAGTCTGTGGCAGAGTTCCTTCCTGTTCCTTGCCCTCAGTCCTCTTCCACCTCTAATGATCTTGACGTCGACGTGGCGTAATGCCCGAATTAAGAAATATTTTTAGTGTGCTTATCTGTCTTTCGACAGTTTTTACGTAAATTTTCTGTATTTCTTCCTCTCCTGAGCATCTTATAATTCGTAGCTTCTGCTTTCTTTGATGCATATAAAGATTACAAACAATTTTTGTCGTTTTCCATCTATTTTTCATTTCATGGTCCTCTTCTACGTAGCGTGTGACCTTACCACGAAAATGTCCCCTTCTTTAGCATACTCATTAGGTTCCTATCATAATCTTTCAAAACCTCTTCTTTGTCTATTAGGGAGAAGGGGATCCACATCAAGGTCTTTAGCGTACAAACTTTTTTTTTTTTTTTTTTAAAAAAATTGCTTATGAGTTTAGCGCCTCGTCGACGTGGAGGTCATTAGAGGCGCGTACGAACTGGGGGCAAGAAACGGGAAGTAATTCGGCCGTGGCCTTTTAAGGGAAGCATCCCGGCATTCGCCTAGAGTGATTTGGGAAACCGTGGAAAACCCAAATCTGGATGCCCGGACGAGGATTCGAACCCATGTCCTCCCGAATGCGAGGCCAGAACGTTGCCGCTCAGCCACCATGCTCGGTCGTACAAAACTATTATATCACCGATCATTATTTTGATTTACACTACGAACACGCTGGAACGTATTGCGGTGCCCCATGCGTGGTATATGACTATTTTCGGATCTGTGTAAGAAATGTTGGATAACGTCCAAGAGGAAATGAAGCAACAAACCGTTTAGATTATTTGGATAGATATTGGCTTTTTAGTGGATGAGATATGGGTAGTAAACTGTAATTTACAACCTGGCAATGCACGATGTAAATAACTAACGATATATACTCACTTATTGAATATTGGCAACCGTTCTGTTCTTTTTTTATGACGTAATTTGATTACAAAGCGTATTGTCTCTACATTTATTTTATGTAAATAATTGCTGCGGAAGTAATAGCAATCCAAGGCCGTATATACCGATTGTGCCAAATCTGTGAGTGATACCGGGACCACGATTTGTTAGTTCCATCATAGTTTTTTTTTTTTTAAATTAACAAGTCCTTCGGTGGAATGTAAACAGAACAGCTGTGTCATAAGGCGGAGACTCCTGCCTGGAGCAGATAAAACTTGCCACACGTCTGCAGGGGGAAATTGGCGCCTCTGAGCACCAGGCGCCACTGCCACGCGAATTAATCTAGTTTTCTACCGCCGCAAAAATTTGCTGAGACGTAGAAAATGTGAAGAGCGCCCGGAAGAGGGCTGGTGAGAGAAGGAGTGCAGAGTGGGGGTGGGGAAAGGGGAGGGGGCACTCGGGGAGACGAGGGAAGAGACTGAAAAAAGATGGAAATAAATGAATGGAGAAGGAGCTCGCAAAGGGGCCGGAGGGAATCTTTTCTGCAGGGTCGGCCGAGCAGGGAAGCTCTTGCTTGATGAAGCAGAAATAAAAAGGAATTTGAAAGGAAATTGGAGCTGAAATGCTGGAAAGAAGTTATAAGGAGGAAGAGAATACACCAAGCCGTCTTCTTTTCCTCGCGCGAGTGGTTCTTATACTACATTTCTTTTTGTTCTTTCCCTTGATTCCTTTTATTCCCTCCCGCTTTTTTTTCACGAATGCGTGAGTTTAAACTTAAAATCATTTGGCGGCTTATCAGCTCAATATATGAGTGCTCGAGCATTTCACCGTACCAGAGATTAGGTAAATGCGAATTTTGCAGCTTTCTGTAAAGCTTTTTAAACACCCCTTCTTTTTAAGTCGACTGCCAGGAAGTTTTCTTGTCTTACCACAATAATTAAGTTCCAACAAGTTCGCAAGTATTGGAAGCAGTAAATCCAAAGATTCTTTTAGCTGTTTTCTCTTCTACTTGATTATTACTTACTTTGTACAATAATTCGAATAAAGAAGTATCTGAAGCATTCCTCATTTTCCTGTTAAACTCAAATATAAAAGTATCTGAGCTTATTTCTGTTATAATTATTCGGCGTTTGTAGGTTTAATTTGATGAAAATCTTTGTTTCAAATACGGTGGCAGGAATATTTGGAATACAAATACCCGATACCTGGAACTGTTAAAAAAATTAGGAAGTCACTCAAAATTTCTTCAAATGTATAACTGTAAATTTTCTGCATACGGAAATTGGATGGAAAAAGGCATTTAGAATTTCACAAGCGAATTCTTCTAGAGGCATCCAGCTGTTTGTGAAATAAAGTGTGCGTCAGGAAATTAGGAAATTAGTTCCTTTTTTTCTTATGGCTTTACACCACGTCGACGTCGAGATTAGAAGCGGGATAGGGCGGAACTCGGCCATGGCCTTTTGAAGGAAGCATCCCGGCATTCCCCTGGAGTGATTTGTGGTTAGTTTCTTCTTCTTGTAACGACTTTTGAGAAGATTATGGAAGATTAGGTGGAAATTTTCTTTCTACGACCAGAAACTGTTTAGTCTCAAATGTCTCTGCCACGGAAGGAAACATTTCTCAAATGATAGCGTGTTTTCTTTATAGTGGATACGTATTTTAAAAATTATGACCCTCAAGAGTAGATTATAGTTTTAAGTTCAAAAATAGTTCTGTTACAACTAAGGCCCGTAAATACTATCGTTTGGGGGAGGTTGCGAGGGGGAGTAAAAGCGACATCTCTCTCTTTCCGATAATTTCTCTCAACCGCAGATGATTATCGCGTCCGCGTATGACACCACCGAAGGTAGGGATCAATCCTGCCAATGTTGTGGAGAGAGATACAATTGCAACTTTGTGTATCACGGTTTGGGGAGCCATAGTGTATGACTACAGGTTCCCCCTGGTAGTGATTCCAGGGATCAGTTTTTCGCATTTCTTCGTCAGGTAATTTTAGGTAATTTGTACGAAAACAATGTTGAAAATGTTTCGTAGAGTTTTCCATGATCATTTGACAATTATAAGCCAGCTCTTTGAAAGATTTGCGCATGAGACGTGTTGATAGTCTTTGAGAGGTTAGTAGTGCCGCCTGAAGCCATCGCTACCAAACTGATTGTTGTGCTATGCGGGTTGCGTTACACCCTCACAGGCGCTGCGGTGAGGTTAGCGGTGAGCCGGCCGCCCGTCGATCCACTTTTAACTTAAATTTAAAACAGATAATGTGTTTTGGTCTAAACTGAGTGTGCTCTGCCAGAAAACTCCTGCTCGCTGCTAGCTTATTAGTTGCTCTAGGATTTTTATTAGTTGAGAAAAAGAAATGTTGACCACAAAAGTTGTTAACATCTGAATGAAATTTCCGTTATTAATTCAATGAAAGTTTATTAAATAAAACTTAGTACTGCAAAATGCTTGATATGTTTTGGATTTTCTTTTAAGTTACTGATAACCATTTATACCGTTTACCTTGTATGATTAAGGTGTTAATCAGCTACCTTCCTTTTTGCCTTTCGTAGTAAACACTTGAGCTAATTGAAACCCAACCGCTGTGAAAATTCTGAACCCCTGGCAGCAGCGACTACTCATGATATGTTCCTAGTTTTATTTTCGGTTAGATGAATATTGGTAGCCGCTTCCAAGACCTTACTGCAAACGACTTTAGACGCAATTAACGTACCGTAAAATCAGAAGTAAATTTATATAGTAATAATATTGAACAAGTTTATCCTTTTTTTACATTTTTTATAAATCCAAAAAGTATATGAATGATTCTTTGAAATCACCGTCAGGCTCTTTTCATTTTTGCTTATATCTTCACGCCTTGTCGACGTCGAGGTTATTAGAAACGGGAAAGGACTGTGTTTAAGGAATGGGATGGAATTCAGCCATGGCCTTTAGAGGGAACCATCCCGGTATTCGGCTGTAGTGATTTGGGGAAACCAAGGAAAACCCAAATCTGGATACCCGGAAGGGGAGTCAGGCTTTTGCTTGAACATGGATGTAAAATATAATTGTTAGGGTTCATAGGGGGGAAGCTGTAAATTACATTTCGTAGCTGATGTTACAGGGGAACAGGCTTCTCAGAGCGATGAGACCTGGACAGATACTGAGGAAAGAATTAGGAGGAGTATATGAAAGGAAAGAGACCATGAATTAGTCACATTTGTATCTAGTAGAGTACATAGATAAATAATAGAGGAAGCTGTTGAACAATTTGCCTCAAGAATTGAAAGTAAAATTTCGCTTGAAGCATCAGTAGGCCTATAGGAAGCTTTCCGCTGGGCATGAGCTGTATCAAAATTAATAATAAGTTAATATTCAGACTTTTCCGCTATCTAAAAATGACATACTGGTGTCTAGATAGCTTCTTTTTCATACGTAATGTAATGTTACATGAACATTTTGTAATTTAATATATCGCACCATCCTAAAATAACGTCAAACTCACGTGGGGTCTCTAAAACAGTCAACACAACTTTGCTGTAGGTAGGAGCTGCTACAGAGTTTGTTTTAAAAGTAAACAATGAACTGATCCTATTGCACAACTACATCACTCTACAATGAAATACTAAAACCTAATATGCGTATTCAACCAGAATGTTGGTTGGAGCCTACCAAAGTAGGTATATTATGTTGGAGATGGAGCGGCCATGTCCTCTCCTCCTAACCCGGTAATCCTACCGGGTAAATGAGACCTATAGTTTAACCTTGAATCCGAACCATGGAAGCGTTCTGATGTACATTACACACCAAACTATGCCAGAGGTGAAGGTCAGGTTAAGGTTCTAGGAAAATCTCCGCTGAGGCAGGCATTCGAACCGGAGACTTTTCGGTCTACAGTCAGACGCCTTAATCACTGAGAGCCCAAGTCGCTAACGAAATGCTCTGGATTCTTTGATAAGACTGCTTCTACTGAATATGTTCACAGCACTAAACAAAATGTGTTACCACGTAATTGTATCTGGAATAATTAATTGCCGTTGAAGCAACCAATCGAAAAACGGAAGATGGTGGCTGTGTTCGTGTCAGTGAGAATAAGGTCAAGTCGGATGAAGAGTGAAAATTAATGAGCGGGAGCGCAGCTGCTTGGAGTGCTCCATATTTCAGCAGATCCTCCCGCTTGCTCGGCCGACCCATACAAAATATTTACGTCGCGCGCTCGATAAGAAACCCTCCGACCGACTCCAGGCCTTGATGCGGTATTTATGACCGGCACTGCACGATACCGCACGCCGTCCTTTACAATTAATTCTCAGCTTGAAGTTTTTAAGACTCACCGCCTGGCCTATATTGACGTCATTGTGGAAAATCAGCGTCAACAAAGAGATTTCAGTTAACTTCTCAGATGACCAATTTATGAGACAAGTCGATGTTACCGCAGTAATTAAGCTTTCTGTTTACAGCAAGTGACTCAGTGTTACAAGATGGTGTTATTAACATTTCAACCACCGACACGACTCGGCATTTCAGTTCTGTGGAGAGACTTTTAACTTCGTTGTTGTTTGAAACCTCTGTTTAATTTTAGATACAGAGAATTTGCAAAAGAATTTAATTTTTTTTTCCTGTTCCGAAACTGTTGTTTACGTAACACAGGACTGATTTACTATGCCGCAGCTACGGGCGGGCTCAAAACGAATCTGTGATGCGATATCAAAGTTCTTTCTCGGATCAAACACATCTGCAGTGGTTCATAATTATACCTTGTATAACCGTTGTCGTTGTGCCAGTCTCTACATTGATCGCGTGATTACTTAAATCTGCTGTGTGCCACAGCGGAAGTATTCGTGCTGGAAGACACTGGATAAGGATTAAATCAATATCAGCGACTAGGTGGCGCGTGAAACTAGGTGGCGCGTGAAACTAGGTGGCGCGTGCGAAAATTTCGCGAATGATACACGATGGATAGGTTGGTGGTTTGCAGTAGGACGAAAGAACAACCGGAAATTGTTTATTTGTAAACTCAAACAGGTACGTCGTAACAAAACACTTACAACGTCGTACGAAACAGTAGAAATGATGATATGTTTCCCTAACACAACTAAAAATATCAGAAAGGCTTCTGACTCTGGAAAACACAGTTTATCAATATCTCTGTGATATGTGGGGCTTCTATCTAGCGGTAGGGCGATCACTCCTTATCTGCACCAACGAAACTTGAAGCTTGACTCTGAACTATCACATACCCGTGACATCCATTGTTCATCATTTTTCCACTTGTGGGTTTAATTTCGAAAAATTTCTTCCCGTAACTACTGTCAGTAAAGCGGAGAACTTAATGTTTAACACGATATCTCATTTATGGATTTTGGACAAGTAAGAAAAAGAAAACTATGGCACGTAACGAAAAACTTTTTAGAAATAATATATAAAATTGTTGAGAAATTGAGGTGAAATGATAATGGTTTACTTTCCACAAAATAGGTCCTAAAGATTGATACAAATGAAAAAGCTTACAGTAACTCCAGGAAAATTTGGCGGGCCCCTGCTAAGCACAGTCGCTGCTCGTGAGGTGTCGTCATTTACACATACGATATCTCAGCGGTTTATTGGGTTATCTAAAACCAACTCGATGAAGTCATGCGCTCTCTACTCTATTCCGCTTGAGTTAATCAACAAATTAACTCTGTAGGTAACCAGAAAATCTCAGATGGTGACAACAATCATCACTAATTAATCTGACTGAATTTTTAAAGGTCACACATGTTAATGACTGGTCCGGAAATGTAATGACAATAAGGAGTAATCACAGCAAGTTGATAAAACAGCGTTTGAAATAAGAATTATCTAACATACGTTTTATGTTAATACGAAGTCGAGCGTCCTTACATTTGGAAAAGGGAGTGAATTTGGTTTTAAATTATAATATATACGCCATTAACTTCGTTCAAACCAAACCTAAATCGATAAATAAGATATCATTTTAAAGACTAAGGTCTCCGCTTTAGTAACACTAAAAATTAAGAAAGGAATTTTGTTGAATTCGGTACCTAAAGGGCAAAAGTATTAACTATCAAGGTCATGCGTATGAGGCAGTTCAGAGACAAGCCGCTAGGCTTCGCTGACATCGACAAGGATTGATCGCGTTACTGATAGATAGCAGCACCACAAATCACAGAGAGATCTATGAACTGTGAGTGTTTTCTGCAATAAGGCGTTGATTTTAAGATATTTTTCTGTTAAGGAAACGTTTGTGTTTTGCTGTACAGTTCCTAAGTAAAAATTTAATCCTCAAGGTTTCGCTAGAGCTATGATAACATTTTCCTAGCATCACATATCACAGATATATCGATATACTGTGTGTGCCTCATTCAGCTTAGTTGTAGTCTGGTGAGGTCTGTGACAATTCGGCTACCGAGTAGGGATGTTACGTCAGTACCGGCAGCGTGATACCATACAACAGGTGAAATCGGAAAGATATCGCTACTAATGAGCCGATTCTTCTTTCAACATACTACAAATCACTAATCGCTATTAGTCGTATTTAATTGGTGAAATTTTCGCACTGGTCATCTAGCTTTCATAGCAAGGTTTCCATCTCGTCAATTTTCTTGCCGTGGACTCTTCGAGTCTGTAGAGGTGGAAAAATGGGCATCCTAGCACCAGTAATTTCCTCAAAATGGGAGAATTTTGAAGTCTTAAAGCAAATATGAGACGTTTTGGATTTTTTGAACAAAAAAGAGATAGCCACTACAGTACCACCACTAAAGGCTAGTTACTTCCGTTGAAATGAGTCAACGAACCAACTTGACGCGTGTTCACCCCTTCTTCTTTGCGTTTCTAACTTATGTCATATTAGCTGCCAAAATTTCGTATTACTTGGGAAAAATATTAATAAATCAAGGTGTGATACAAGGGTGTGATTCTGTACATATATACGTATGTATTGATTAGAACATTTGGAAACGAAAAGAAAACGCACCAGCAAGGATAAAATTTTAATACATTTTTATATGTTGATGATGTTAAAAAAATTAAAAACAATTTACAAGAACCTGTCGACTTTATAAATTTAATTGGGAAAAAATTCAACCACAAAATATCTATTTAAAAGAATGACGCAATTTCATAGTAAACATCCATTTAGAACCAAATGTCTAATTGATGATAATGGGTTGGAAAAAGTATTGAATTTTGATTACATTATCAGTTATATCATTATTCAAAGGGTCAGATACATCTTTCTAAAATTGCAGATATATAAGAAAATGTGTGTAACAGTCGACAGAATACTGAAGAACTTACTCAAGGAATGAAAAATTACATCATGGCAGTTCCAATATTATTAAATGGATCTGAATTATGGATAATGTGCTGTCCCAACCACATAGATATGAAATTTCTGAAATTACTTAAGGGGTAGCAGTACGATGGCAAATTCCACAATGAATAAATTATGAAAGAATCGAATATATTCTCAAAAATGAAAGAACAGAATAACTAAAACAATACTAAGCAGAACATCTACAAAGAAGAGTTTCAAAGTCGGAAGTTGTAAATAAAAAAGGAGGCAATATTTCGGGCGACCACTGAAAAATGGAATTGAAATAGGAATAGATTGAAGGGCCTGAAACTTTAAAGAAACAACATAAAGAGCATTTTGTTGGTCTCGTCTAGCTTGAAAGTTAGTGCAGTTGACTGTAAGTCTAATTAAATCAATCGCGACGTTGTGAGGTACTGTAGTTTTTGTCAACTTGATGCCGTCTCGGTGATTATTTCGCCCGTATTGCCACTTCGCACAAATGATAATTAATTTTCGTGGGGTCTGAGAATAGTTTACAACAAGCAGAACACTAGCTAATGTAATTATGTTGAAACTGTCCGCTGACCAACATCTCTGTTCCCCGATATTGAGGTTACTGTCTGTGAGGCCATTATTCTCAATAATGTTGCTCTCTGTAAAATTATTCTCAGACAGTGTCTGTTTAGGTCATGATGTAATGTGTAAAGTTTTAAGTACTCTTTCCTGTCTGTATTTATCAAGTTTATCGCCTCTGATTATTTTTCGTAGAAAACATGTCTATGTTGTTTCTTCTTTTCTTCGGTGTTGGCCATCTAATGACCACAAGATATAATTCTGCACATTCATTTCGATGCTTCTTTTCTTGACTTTCAATAGTTCTTCATCCTTCCACTTTACTGCTTCCTCCTTTCTTGGATCCATATATTATTAAATTTCATCTTCTCTTTCTCGGTGAATCCCTTGAATTTTTTAATCTTCTGAAAGTTGCTCTGTCTTGTATTGTATCTCCTGTTATTCCGATCTTTATCATATGTTCCTTGTAGCTAACTCATGTAGGCGTGGTTGAAAATTCTTTTTGCAAGTGTGCTGTTATCCATTCTCATTTTTCTGATCGTATCTTACATCCTTTCATTTTCTATGTTCCTTGCATAGATCTTCATTCCTCCAAACTATCCCGGTCATACATGTGAAACATAATATTCATTGTGAAAAAAAACTTTAAAAAAACAAAAAACAAAAAAAACACGCAGTTATACTCATGAAAATTTGCTACCGCAAAGGTAGCTGTAATTATTAATTTAAAAGTTCTTACATGTATCTGAAGTGAACTACACTTAACGGTTCCTTGAGGTTTATTACTCTGTACACAAAAACAACTGGTAAACCATAAACAAATGTGGGTACCGTTATCAGATGACCGTCGAGAATTGTAGCCTGGTCCTGATCCGGGGAAGAGTGACGGCTTCTACTTCTCGCGAACTTCCGGTGGTCTTCCGTAGTTGACGTTGGTTCAGCGGTCAGGTCGGGACTGTTGGTGGAGCTGCCGGCTACGCTTATATAGGCGGCCTGGCGCAGGAATTCCGTTGTGTGGTAGTACGGCGACCTCTGTAAGAAAAGGTCCCACTTAGCCTCTAGATGATTCTATTTATTTTCCTGGTTTGTTTTGATGCCTCTGCGCCTGTTTGGAGTCGTATGTCTCCCGGCGTGCAGGCGCGTTGTGTGTGAGGTCTGCCTGGCAGGGGCCTTTACTGGCAGACTGAACAGTATCCATATTCATCTTATTATTTCTGCTTCATCCACCTGTACGAGACGTTTGTTAACCAAACCAAAAGCGTTGCCATAGACCGATTTCATTTAGTAGGTAACCGGTTGATGAACAGTAAAGATCACGCCTTTTATCTTCCATTCGATTCTCTTTGCGGTCATCAAGGTTTTGGTTTTCTTTAGTTTTCAGCTACCACTACGGAGAGGTGGGGACAGTGAGAGAATCTTCTTACCGAGTGTGCCCATAAATCACTGAAAATAAAATACATCTTGTTTGTTGTTATACTAACCAAAATCTCCTCAGGTTTCGGATACAGGGTGGTAAACGGTACGGCAGAATTATTCATTGGTGTGCACTATTTTCGTTGCGCTGTAAATCATTTAATTCCTGTCACAGTCGCGATGGGGGAAGGGGGTTGTTGATTTGTCATGCAACAAGTTGTCTCGTTGAACACGTCAAGCGGATGTCATTGGGCAGCAGCGTACAAATCACGTGATCCGCGCCGTCATTCACATCGCATGGGTGCTCGGACGATCACACCGCGTCACATTACAAACTCGCAAAGATTTCTTCCTCCGCAATAGGCTGGTGTGAACAAATAGTGCCACCACGCTGGACTTACGGCACTTCTTATTACTGGTAATCTGTTAATCAGTGACTGTCACTTACAGTTTTAAATAAAAAATCTATGGTAGTGTTACTGTTCTAATAATTGCTAACTTCCCATTCTGTATGGCGGAAACATATCCATGTCGGGTTCAGATTTACATCTTCTTCCGTAGACAACTTAAGACTAAAATGAAAAATTTGAAATGTCACGAAAATTGTCTACTTACTGTCTGAATTATTGTCTTCGCAGACGTTGTAACAAAAACCACATAATTTTTTTCTATCACATTAACAGGCACGTAAATTTAATCTAGTTGATGGTCTACATTTGATACTTCCGATATAACGACAAAGAACCATTAAAGACATAGTACTTTCAAAAATTTATCACATACACGCAAAGACACACACCATACTGGAGATAGTGATTATGCCTTTTTAACGAAACACAAATATTTTGACAGTAATAGAAAGTGCTTTTGTGAGATTTCTTAGCCTCTTTAATGACTGATCTTATTCGCATCTATTAGTTTCATAATTTTTGTAGAATTGTTTCTGAAATGAATTCATTGTAAAAATGGACTGAAATACTCGTAGTATGTTACAAAGTCTCAGTGTTGCTTCTCAATAGGTTATGTAGAACAGTAGCCTCATTGGCTGAGAGTTTTCTTATGGTCATTTGAGAGAACGTTGGAGAATGTTAGGACATGCGTCCGATAGTTCGGGACCTTACCAGTAAGACGAAATCGTACATCATAACGAAGATTTCACGTCCAAATTTACTTCATGGAACGAACTTTTATTTTGTTGCAGGAACGGAAAGAGAATGATGTGTAAGTATAATCTAAAATGGAGGGGAAAGAAATTTGTGTTAGGATATCATGGCCGCGTTAGGGTAAACTGTCTATGTCTACAGGACACTAAAAAAGTAACTATATCAATTTAAACAAAGGAAAACCAGTCTGATTATCCGCCAGTGGAGAGAACACAGAGGAAAATAGGACGAGGTACATCAGTCCGTGAAGGCAGGCATAGGAATAACATTCATGTAGCATGAGGAGGCGTCAGACATTCCAAGAACTACAGTAGATAGCGTTCTGACAGAGTAATCAGACATAAATATACACCGGTTTGATGCTGAAACTTCCTACAGGAGATCAAAAGGCAGTAATGTGCTGCAGGCGTCTGCAGAAAATATAGATCTCTCTGAAGCCGATCCAGCATAATTTCACCAAACAATTTGGAACTGTGGGCCCATCACTTTAGATCGATAATCAGAACAACAGTCAATACAATGGAAGGCGGCCAGCTGTCACGTTTCAAAAAAGGCCAATGCTATTCCCTCTACAAGGAGTGTGATGACGTCTGAAATTAGAGAGTGATTTCGGGGAAAGTTGAATCGCCGTTGGAGCATTTTATGCGAATATTGTAAAGCAACTGCGAATCAAGGGGAAGAGAAGAGACAAGTTGTCAAGAAACTTGCTGCTTCATCAGAACAACAGTCCCAGTAACAAGTTTGCCATATTTTTTATCTAGAAATTGAGCGGTCGGGTGGCTCAGGGGTTCAGGTACTTGCTTCCATAAGTACAAGGTGGAGTCAGGAATTTTTAAGAGTTGTGTTTAACAGTATGAGCCACGGCACGATGTTCCGCTGTTCGGATTACACTGTAGATCCATTCACGACCGAGGTGGAATGCGTGGCAAATCGAAACCTTGTCACCAGGTCGCAAAACCACTCGAATTGACCATATCGAGCTAGTCATTAGTTTAGTTGGGATGGACACTACTTTCTACTCCTGATGTGACCTCTTAATGCTTGCAATTGTTTTCGTAGCTAAAAAGAGTGGTCCTACACGGATTTAATGTCAGACCATGACATCATACGTATTACTATCTCATTTTTTGACTCCCTCCAGAAATCGTTCTATGCTTATGTCATAAAAGCATTATAAACAGTGTGTGAAGCTAAGGCAAGACTACGTTTGCATCAGTCTCAGGTCATGAAAGTAGGGGAAGACTTTCAACTGGTTTCTCATAATTTCCCAGAATCACTCCATTCCAATACAGGTACCATAACCCTCTTCTAATGACACCATGTCGACAACGCTTAAAGCCATAAGTAATACTAAAACATGATATATAAGTTCTATGCAGTTACAACATTTTCCCGATACTATTCTACATGCAGAAGATGGAAGAAAAATATCAGAAATTGTAGGCAACCTTTTAAACGAAGAAAAAGACAGTCGTAGTGCGTTGTATGAGCCGAGTATCGTCATAAATACTAATAAAAGGCTGGGTTTGATCATCATGTCCGTAACACTATGACGTCATGCCCCCGGCCTTCGTTGCTGAATTAACAACGTCCAGAGATATAGCTACATAGCAGAATTTGTCATCTTTATTTAATAACCGTTCTGTTTAGTTATGTATCCGAAAGAAACGGAATACCACGCACTTAAATAAAAGTACATATTGCGTTTTAATTAACATTCCAACTATTAATTGAATTTTATTTATTTATATTCTTTCGATGGAGATTTTTTTCGTTAAATTCTTTGTCTACAGATATGCAACGTAAATGCTTTAATTTTCGAGCAGCAATGTTAGCCAAGTTTTGATTAGATTAAAATTTAGCCAGGATCAGAATAACAACTGGCATTTGACGTTATGGTAGAGAGCATGAATATTCTAAGTTTTTTTTTAAATAAAGTTACTGAAAACATTACTTCAGGAGGATTAAAGTAGTTCCACGTTTATCGTGATCCATGCGGCCGAGACCAAAATTAAACTAAATTATGTGGCATAACGCAAGTTATTAAAATTTATTTTAATTTCCTTTGCTTTTACTGGGGTCAGCTGCATGTAAATGTGTCCGTCGTTCAAACGTGGTAATATGGACACGAACTATGAAAAAGAAAGATGTAAGAAGTCATGAAGGTGTTGGGTCAAGTTTATATCGCGATGCGAGACAGTGAATGTATTAAATCGCGTATGACTGAAGCTTTGATTTTCTAGCGGCAATATTAGCGGAGTTTGTGGTTAGGTTGAAATGCAACCTGGACTAGGATGAAAACTAAAACATTTGCTATAGCGGAGACACGATAAAGTGCAGTGAGCGCTGATAACAATTCTATTTAGTTAAACAACTGCAAATACATGACTAGCAGAACACTCCATTCAGTCCACCGTTTTTGACGGGCTTACAGGCTAGTGAATTAATATGAAGGGGAAGAAGGTGTTGCTATTGAATAGCAGTACATTTTCTGTCAAAGTATTAGAAGGGCATCTGTTTCTGAAATATCAACAAACAGTTTGCCATATAGTCTAGTTAGGCACGCAGGCTAAACAGGATCAAGCGTATCGTGTGAGTGACAGCACTAAGACTGTTTGGGACAGAGGGGGGGGGGGGGGCAGTTGGTATGGAAATAAGGGTGGGGTAGTGAGTGGCATCTGAAAGGAACATCCAGCCTGCGTTGAGGGGGAGAGGGGGGACTTCACGTTGTGCCAGATTCCAAAGAAAATTAAGAGGGACTGCGACAAGTTCACAGCAGACTAGATTAATTATTATCTAATGCCCCTTCACATAGTTCTTCATTCTGGAGGACGGTGGTTCGATTCATTGTCCGGCCATCACGATTTTTCCGTTGTTCTAGACGAACACTGGTTTTGTTTCTGCTGGCAGATCTGTACAATTCACACAATGGACACAGCGTGATACGCATTCGATTGACGATCTTTTCATACAAGTTGGTGTGTATGACGGAATGTATCATATGGAGGTGACCGAGCTGTAGCTCTTCCATTCATGCATTTTGGTCTTATTGGTTAACATCAGAGGTTGCTGTAAGTGGTGTTCATTTAAAAAATCACAATTTAACCATAATGAATGTGATGTATACTTAATGCGCACATTTCGCGCTTTTTTGTGTTTATAATTGGTTTTAACAGTTACAGCAGAAATTTATATATCAGTTTTCCAGTGAAGTAGTTAGTTTTTGGTAACTTTTTTGTCATATTATTAAACCTAGGTAAGTCTCAGGTGGTGGAGCGTTTAACTAAAGCCCAGATGTACGCGGTTTGATCCCCGATGAAGCTGAAGGCATTTATTGGCAGCTGAATGTCCGAAACGTCTCAGTACCGTGAAAGAAACTCTGTGCTAATATTAAAGGCGCATTCCCACGATCCCTTGTAACGAAGGCGAGACGAGACGGGACCTCATTAGCCGAAGTGTAGGGACGACTGCGCGCCGCAGGTTAGTCCTAGCTTACCTTGCCGCCACCTCCCCACCACGTTGCCTAGTATCGTTTGGCGCAGAGCACTTTACAGCAACAGAAGGGGTGCGCACCGCTGCTGCAAACCGATGGCAACAGCGCACCGCTACACACGCCTGTGATGTTTACCGACTCAGAGTTGGTAGCTGCGTCTCGTCTCCGCTAGCAGAGACGGCCCTGTTCTCATGGCGTGTGGTTGAGTATTCGTCCCGTCCCGTCTCGCCTTCGTTACAAGGGATCGTGGGAACGGGCCTTAAGTATGACCGGAGCATGGCTCTGACCCGCAATATACTTACCAAAAAGGTTCCAACAGGAACTCTACCTCCGCGAATCCTTCGAGAAGTGGCAGCAGCCGTAGGAACCGCCATAACCCTTACCTTTAGGGAGCGTGCACAAACCACGTAGCTCTATTTTGGCCTCCTGTGAACCCCCCCTCCCCCCCCCGTAGCCCTGCGTGGCTTTTGCCTCTACCCCCCCCCCTCCCACGCAGCACGTAGCTATTTTCCCTTTTGATTCCAGAAGACATTTCCTACTGTTTTCTCTTGTCAGACTATTGTAAATTACATACGGAGATAATTAACTGAGGGAAATAAATATTCACATGTTGTTGTGAGTTCTGTTCCTCATTTTAACTGTGAAAAATGTTATGAAAAGAAAGCTACGTGGTCTTGCTCGGAACCCCCCCTCCCCCCACGTAACCCAGCGTAGCCTACCAGCCAACCCCCCCCCCCCCCCCTTGGACCGAGCTACGTAGTTTGTGCACGGTCCCTTACTTGTGTTGCTTTTTGAAGGGTTTGTTGATTTGTGTTGTGAAGATGAACACGCTGATAAAAGCGCTCTAATACCTTCCCAGCTCAGTTGAGTTTTGCTTCTCTGTATCTGATGTCTTCCTCTGGTCACTATTTGTTACATGTCTTCCGTGACTCAGTACAAACTAAGGCCACTGTGACTGTATTATTCAGTGGCATTTAATCGGTAAAGTGCAATACTTACACATGTTGCAGAATGGTATTTTTAGTGAAGACAGATTAATCGAAAATTTGTGTAGTAAATTTTGTCGGCCAGTCCACAGACTGTTCAGAAATTCAACGTGATGTCGATAGTTTAACACGTTTATGCCCTACTGGTTAATTAAATTAACATTAAATTCATACGCGATATTTATTTTGGATTTTCTGTTTGTTTCTCTCTCCTATAACAAGTTCTGTGGAATCAGTTAATTATTTCAATTCCAAAATGAGTCTAACCCTTTTTCTAAGATGCCTTACTGCCACATTCAGGGAAGCAAATGCTTAGCAAGTTTATCATATTAAAAAGACATAATGCAAAAGAAATGAGCGAACATAATGGAAGAGTTATTTGCTATCTGTTTTCGCGTGCAGTATCAGAATTCTTGAGCGCTATTTAGGCGAGCATTTTAAAAAGGTTTATGCTATCACCTGAACAGAAACGAACTATAAACTCCTTAAAATGCGTTTCTCGTAAATTGGTCATTTAGGGACTGTAAAAAAAATGGTTTTGTTTACTGATTCATTATTTATATACTTTCCTGCAGGTCAGTAAGGAAGGGCGAATTGAGGCACTTTGCGTAAGGCGAAATGGAAGAATGTTTTGTCTTAGTGACATTAATATAAAATTAGTCTAATTAGTCACTTAGTCTCTGTGTCTGCAATTTTACATTGTTAGACGTGGTGAAACAATTCAGAAGACCTTTTCATGTTAACTGCGAACAGTTGAGTTCTTCAAAGGATACAAATTGCTTTAACTTACACTAAAAATAGTGTTAGTAATATACATCAGAAACAGAACTGTACAGTTTGAATGACAGCGTATTTAAAAACGCCGTAAAAGTTAATTATTATTACCTCGCAAAAATACAGAAAGTTGTTTTCAAAAAATTCGTTTTCAAAGGAAATTTACAGGGGATAAGTGTCAATCGACAGTTTTCCAGAAACATTTTACTTAATTCTTATTTTTCGGTGACTAAACTATTTTGCGATGAAGCACATTCTCAAGTCGACTACAGAACCCGCAATAAATATACCAACCGTAAACTCGTCTGTTATTGTCCACGTTGATAGTTGTATCAATTAATCACCGCCCGTTATGAATGCTTGTATTGTATTAATAGCAGCTTACAACCACGAGTGGACAATATAAACTTGTTTACACGCTGTCTACGGCATGGATTTCGTTTAACTAGCCCGGCGTGTTGTTGTTACCACATAAAACATTATCTCTGTTTCTAAAACCAACAGCGCGGGCGCTCCATTTTAAATATTTGTTTTCACATTAAATAGAGACATAACTTATACCCCCGCATCGCTGGCTATAAACTTATGCTCGTTGATAATATTTTTCTGTAAATTACTGTAACTGTTTATTGTCACTGCTTGTGTAAAGCACAATAACCCTATTTTATTCCCCCTTCCTCCCCCCCCCCCCAAAAAAAAAAACCAGTTCACAGTCATCATGTTTCGAAAATATCTCGTTAAAACAATATTAACTCTCCGCAATGTTCAATACTGTGGAAGATCCTACCTGATTCATATAATTCTGAATAGCAGTTCTGATGTGGAGCGATGTGTATTCGAAGTAAGTCTGTCCTCCTAGGTACGTCAGTAAAAACAGTTCTGCCTGTCATAGAACACAATCAGTAAGTCATGATAAAGGCACTGGAATGGGATTCATTGCAATACAGGAAAAGGGTCAAGAGAATAATGGGAGTGTACAAGGCATATATTGGTGATGAGTCTTGAAAAGATATTTATGGAAGAATTAGGATAGTTGCATTGAAGAGAAACCATGACCATGACCACAAATTGCACTCGATTTCGGGTGTAGAAGATTTTCTTTCATAGGTAATGAGATTGGGGATTGGAATAAATTACCAAGAGAAATGATGAATAATTTACGAAAAACGCGAAAAAAATTTAAAATAGAAATTGGTATAGGTAAAAAGTAGGCGAGTACAGGAAAGGAGAAAGAAGGATGTGCAGGCAAATTACCAGCGGCAAGCGCGCGTTCACAATTAAATTAAATTAAATAGCAACGTAAGTTGATAGTTTGATTTGTGGTAAACGTTGACCCCAATCCCATATGATCAGTGATTTTACTGAGTTCCATAGTTACGTAAAGCGATTAAATTGGCATTATAATTCATTGCCTACTGCTTATTCGAAATTGCAAGGTAATACATACTATAACGGTGAACTTCAGCTAGAAGAATTTTTTTAAAATTTTTATTTACTTTTCTGAGCTTGTAATTTATAGGTATATCACTGCTCAACCATCTCTCGTTACAAATACAATAATTTAGTTTACCTCTTATCGATTTCTCTGGACAGTCTTAGCAAACAAAGTACATCTTGGGAACACTGTTATGCATTAGACGACGCTTTCCCTCTTATTTTATATCCACAGCACTTCTTTCAAGTAGTAGGAAAAATTGTACTGCACCGTTATTTGTACATAGAGATATTCATCAACTTTTTGACCAATATTAATCACCTCCAGTTTTCACGTGAATGCAGTCTCACAAACATTATACTGCACTCAACCTATCTTTTTTATACAACTATAGCTCCATTTTTGGCCGCAGTAGTAACAATCTTTATACAAATCGTCTTTCTGACAACTTGAAGTACAACTATTCAACATAACATGTTTTGCAACTCATCTCATGGGGCTTTCATTACATTTCTCTCCGTTGTTATCTCCTTACATATAATTTCTCCTTGTCAGCGTTCTGTGGTGGTCCGCCTTACTCCTTGCTGTGAAGGATGCTGCAAAACAGTACTATTATAGTCGGTAGTTATGACAATTCATATAAATAATAAAAATTCAGTTACATAAACACTTGCAAGCTGGCAAGATGTATGTCCTTTATAATACTATAATAGTAATATATCTATGTATACTATACTATACACTGCAGCTATTTTCTGCATATGCAATAGTGTAACAATCTATAAAAGCCAAAAAATACTTTCAACGTCATGAAACAAAAATTATACTAATTAAATTTAATAAGGACAGGGAGTGGGTTGAGAGAATGTGCCATGTCATTGTATGTCACAAGCACCGAGATCATTAGAGGCTTGAAAGGACTGAGGGCAAGGAACTGGAAGGAATTCAACCATGGTCTCTTGTAGGAAACATTCGTCAGAAATGATTTGAGGAAACCATAGAAAAAGAATATCTGGTTGGCCGGACCGGGATTCAAACCCGCGTCCTCCGAATGCGAGACTCACCCACTGCGCTCGGTTGCAAAGTTCAATGTGGATAACATCGGGTAAAGGTTTTGTTGATAGTCCTCTCAATGTAGACTGAAACTCAAGCACCAGAACTGTAACGATCGCGAAATTGTCAAATCATAAAGCAGTGGGGAAAAACGGGGCTGTTGACGCGTTTACGTCCGACCGCAGCCTGTAATCCCCGTTACGGCCTCATGTGACCCTCTTCAAACTTGTTTAAAACCCGTGCAATATTCCTTCAGCGTCGCTTATGGCTCATAAACCAGTTACGTACAAACGAGCGCTTCCCCTCCGCGGAGAATCGAGTGCACATTACGTCTGCGGGGCAAGACAAAAAAACTGCGCGCGCCATAAAATCAGCATAAGAAGAGCGCGGGCGTTATATTAGCGCGATTGGACGCAGGGAGAGAGAGAGGGCGCTAATGGAAGGAGGGTTGCTTCCCCGCGACGCCGCTTCCAATTCAATTACTCTGATTTACGGTGCCAGCTCGCGAGCCGTTTCATAAATGAAATATTTAACTTGCGTTCTCCTCGATTAATTCCGGCCTCCGCCCTTTCCGGGGGGAGCGAAGACGGGGGATGTGAGTACGCCGCCGTTACATTTACAAGACACACTTCTTATGTTCAGAGGGTTGTCTTGTAAGCCAGCCAGATACAGGCGTACCAGTGTTGACGCCTCAGATTCGTTGCGGCACTGTTGTACTGAACCAGGGAAGAGCTAAGCGGACTGATAGGTATAGAAAACGTCAGAGACAACTTAAAGGTTGAAGCGTTAAAAGTAAACCTAAAGGCAAAAGATTGCAATAGAATCTGAAGCCTGTGTCTTATGAAACTTATTTTATTTTCGAGTCAGATATATACTAATTTACTTAAGCGGCTACGGTATATCGCCGTTATAAATGGTAATTAATTATTATTTAAATTTACCAAATTGCAAATGATTATTTTTATTGTGGATTGAAAAGGGTTCTCAACCTTACCATATATTCTTTGAATGAAGGCCAACAGACATAAGGTGATTTAAATTTAATAATGATAAACAATCAAAAATTATTCACAAACAACACCTTTGCCCTACATTAATGACCATTAAAATTAAGTAATACAAGACAACAAAATATCCGTTCAGATTTTCATATACACACTAACAGTTTACAGTTTTTGGCAGGACACGTAATGAGATTATTTGTTAGAAGCTAATGTCCTTCGTTTCAATTACAGAAACTACTGAATTCAATTTATAAAATACCACGGCTAATCTCTCAGTTTATATATCGGAGAGTGAGAATTCTTATCGTGCGGACCTCTCCGCTCAGAGCGTTATGTTGGGTAACCACGGAGGTTTAAAGTGCAAACACCATATTATTAACTGTTGCAATCTTTGTCTTTTTACCTTCTGTCCGGCATTGACGTACTCAGAAAACTCCGACCCCACACTGAATTTATCTGTCACCTTGTGACTCAAAATGAAGACACAACCGATCGCATGATATGCTGTCGGCTTTCTGGGTCATTCTTGTGCACCAGCACAAGTTAAGACGAACCAGTGAGACCCAAAAAGACCACCAGAAGCATCTAGCGCCACCTTTTAAAACCTCGGGATCTTGCTTCTCCTCCTTCGTCGATTTTCTCTGATCCTATCGTCGATGTAGAAGTTCCTGGCTCTCTTCTCATGGCGGACATGAAACAATATTATACAAAAAAAATAACTATTCTTTAAAGTAAATGCTATTGGCAAAACATTCGCCCCTCAAAGCACTCTCAGGTTCAACACATAATCCTTTGACGGGGTTGGAGGATTTGTTCGGAAACTGTCGTATTTTTTGCGTGTTCATTCGTTTTTCCTAGTTTCTCGCAGTGAGCATTCGCAGAATCTCTAATTTGGCGTGTCTTGACGTTATCACGTATCTGCAATTCGTCACGCAATAAATCTCGTCCGTCAACACTGTCAACGCACAGAACTGCGGCCGACCCCATACTGAGCCGTGGAAGGTCATAAATCTGCCTTTTCAAACTGGCAAGTCCTATTGTGTTTCGTCTTTCGTTCAGCCTGAATGGAGAATTCACCGTAATAGACTTGAATTCCCTGATCCCTGTCCAGCAGAGAGTCCTTCTCGCAACTTGGAAATTTCGCTAAGCCAGCGTAATGCATGCCTTGTAACGTTGCCCAGATACCTCATGTTAATGCGGTTCTATGTCACACCACATTACACAATAACAAACGTCAAATTGTACTGGACCAAAACTTGGCGACTTCCAGTTTATTTTCCGAGGCTTCATATAAGTCACCTTCAGTGCAGGAAGTTGGACACGTCGACAATTGAACATATGTAGAATCAGTCTGATGATCTCCACAGTTGCACTAAATGTTATCGACCTCAGCATATCCCATCTTGCTAGGTTGACTTTGGATCTTCCCACTCCTGATCTCAACCTATTCAGAGATTTGCATGTCAGCCACCCCTTATCATAGTCAGGTGGTAAAGTAATGGTCTGGTGGTTCAGTTGTTAAGGTGTCTGACTACGGATAGAAGGGTCCCCGCTTAGGCGGTGATTTTAAAAGGCCCTTAACCCGACAATGGCCTCTCGCGCAGAATGCTTACGTGGTTCGGATTCCACGTCTAGTGACCAGTGTCACTTATGGGACCAGTGTGTGAATGGCTAGGTTGGCTGGATAGAGACAGGTCATGCCACCTATAGACGGAGTGTTAAGATGTGTTCTCTTTTCATGTCGCTACTCGAACGGCGGGGATTTACAAGTGGCTGAAGACACCCGATTGGCCGTTGCAATGTCGCGCACCAAATGGACAAAGGGTGCGCTGACTGCCGGAAAAGGGAGATTGGCCGACAGGTGACTGAGAAAACAACACCTCTGTATCATCTTTTAGTGGTTCCTGATCATAAGTGTGTTATGAAGTGAAAAGTGATCAATAGAAGAGTTGTATCTGCGGGGATCTCGCCTTACTAGTGAAGTGGGTGAAGCTACGGTTTCATGAAGTCTATGGGTGTTTGGATTAGCCATGCGTAATTTTATACTGCACGGAGCAGCAATGGTAAGGAGACTACTTCGGATCACTGCAAGTGTTTGTGGATCAATACAGAAGTACACGCTCCTAGGTGAAGCAATTCACCAGATAAAATCTTCTCATATCTATTCAAACTGGTTCAATCTGAGCTAGTCCGGACAATATATATATATATTTTTATTATTACGAATTAACAGCGAGTGAGCATATAACTAGTCTCATGTAGGGTGGCGCCCACAGTATGTAATGATTATTGTATTTAATCATTGCATTAAAAGGAAACTGATTGAAAATTCTTGTTATAATTAAAGACATTAGATTTTGTGTATGTGTGAAAATAAATGTTGAATTATGTAACTAATTCTTTGTTCAGAGCAAATCTGATCCATTTGCCTGCAAAGATTAAAATGCTTATATGATGAAGTTTTGATATTCAAGTAAAATATTAAATTATCAGAATATTTCGCTTTGACAAAGCACAGAGACGGTTGGTCTGTCACACACTTTAAACTGTAGGTCCCCTGTACCCGGTAGGATTCCCGGGTTAGGTTAAGGCGACTACGACAGAAGCGGAATGCGTAGTCAAAAGAAACCTTGTGACAACTACATGGAATTATATTATTATGGGTGGTAAAATTTCAGACACTCTTCCCCAACCAGAGAGGAGAGGAGCATTAGCTTTCCACAATTGTAACCTGGCTTTCTCAGTTGTAGTTACAAAGTTCCTCGACATCAGTCTTTGCAGATGCAACAGGTGCCATGTAATGGATGAGTTGTAAGAAATTAGTTTCATCTATAGCAATTTTGTATCTGTTTGTCCTGGCTTAGCGCAAAAACTACTGATCAGCTTATGGTAGGGTTTTGGCAATTTGAAAGCTTGCAGTTTGGCTTAAAACTTGAGGTATGTTTTATGGTAGATCGAATTTTGAGACATGCAGGATTGATTAATTAGTTAGCGGTGGGAACAGTTGAGGGTAAGAACTGTAGAGGAAGACAGAGATTAGAACACATGAAGCAGATAATTGAGGACATAGGGTTTAAGGGATATGTTGAAATGAAGAGGTTACACAAGATGGAAAGGAATGGAGGTTTGCATCAGACCAATCGAAAGACTGATGACAGAAAAAAAGTTGTATATCGCCACGGGATCTGGCGCTGCAGGACAAAATTGAAATCTGTTCTTAACGACATCTGGTATATCTGTCTGCAAATTCAGTTCGGACAAAGACGGATGAACCAATTAACACCCCAGGTTAAATCAGATCATCGTATGGCACTGTTGGCCTGGAATTCCGAAGGATTATTCGATAGTTTTCGATTAAACGTGTTCAGTTGCTGATGAATGATTTTCGGTATGCTTCATTACCTAAACGTGGTCTGTCTTGAACCTGTAGAATCTTCACCTCCAACAACCTACAATACCTTCTTCGATGGTGTCGGAGATCGAGGTTTCTGTGCGAGGGACGTAATTCTAGCTGAAAAACCCTTTTCCACTTGCATGATGTACTCTCTTCTTCTAAAGCAGCCACAATTTCGTCGTTAACATTGCAGAACATCTGTGGGGAAGAAAATGTTAGCAGGACAAGAATGAAAAAATGTGGGTATACCTATCGTGAAACCTGGCACCGGACAGAATAACCAACTGTGCGCCTGGCTGATTAATTCCTTTGGTTGAGCGCCGTAGTGAGAAGACGGGTTGGTCGCATTGTTCTGACTGGGGCCGCCTGTGTTATGGATTCAGCGGGCGAGTTTGCCCGAGCCCCCGGCGTATTGTCAGCAACTTGAGGCCAACACTGACTTGTCCTATTGGCAGTTCACAAACTCTGCCTTGCGGGGAACAGGACCGACGGATAACTTGATCAGCGCAGATACATACTGGAATCGGCCCCACAGTGGATACACCAACAGTGGCAGATGCCTGTCCACGTTACAACCCTCGTCTCCTTGTGTGCGTTTGTGGAACAGGCCTGCCTGATAGCTTACCAGGGTATTCAAAACACGACAGATTTCATGTTATTGTGAACTCTTCCTTGGCAAGCAAGCGAGATAAACGAGTGTTGAAGAATAGTATGAACTCTTTATCACCAAACACTCTTCTGCTGCAGGTCTACTTGCTCGATGTAACATATCCCTAATGGTAAACAAGTGTCCATAAAACACTTGGATACAACATGAGAGATTTTTGTCATAATGAGACACCATACACAGAAAGGGTTTTGATTGTAGGACCTCATTAACTGTCGGAGAGATTTCTCAGAAGTAACTTTTGTTACTCTTTGGTTTTGTTGTACTGGTTTTCATTCCATTCTCCTCACAAGCTACATTTAGATCTTACAGCATTTTGTTTAGAGTTCATTCACTTTCTGCTAACAAGACCATATCATCGGCATATCCTATAAATTCTTTTATCTTGTCAACAATATGCTCCCTTTCAATCTAAATACTTCCCAATAATCTCTTTCAGACATAAGTTGAAAAATAAGTGTGAAACGCTCCTCCCAATGCTTCTTTCTCCTGGCATCTCGTTTCCCAACAAGCATCTTTAAACTATTCATCATGCTACAGTAAACAAAGTGCTGAGTAGCCCTCAGACACATTTACATGGGCCACGGCTAGGGAAGCCATTGTTGTTGCATACTCAAGAGATGGGACAGCAAGGAAGATTCCGTGCGTAAACAAACTTCCGCCTGCAACATACCCTCCCGCCTATTAGGAGCACCGAAGGTTTCGCACGCTTCTCTGTTTGAACGTGTGGCCAATGGGCGATAGTCTCTCGACCCACGCCACTAACGCATGCCGGGGTCCACAGGAGGAGCGACAACGGGGAACTTCCTCCTTCGCCGGGACCACGAGACATAACTGGCCGGGCGACTCTTGCCGTGAGACGACGTGAGTCCCACAGGGCGTTCCATCACGCGACCTCGCCAGGAACGGGACGACCCCGCCAACAGAGTGTGTGCAGTGGTAGTTTTATATCGCCTGTCCGGCCTGTTGAGTTGGGAGCATTATTAACTACTCGCGCATCCGTCACGCCGCCACATCCAGTCGATTCAGGACACCAACCCGACGGAAACAAAGAAATCAACCTGTGGGAGGGGTATGAAATATATTATTTTTTGGAATCCTGTATATTCCTCCGTAACGCAGAGAGGTTCCAAATAGCAATATAAATTCAAGAAGGTAGGGTTGGCAGCTTGAACCGTAGAAAGACACAAAACGATCCAAGTTCCCGTTACACGAAATATATTTAATCTCCACCACACACAACAGGAGCCCTCAGTGTTGGTCTAACGTCGTTACTGCCAGTTTCGAGAAGTAACTCTGCATGAAAATTAAGTAAGTTCAGCTCTCTCTCTCTCTCTCTCTCTCTCTCTTGTAACCGACCGCTTTATTCGGTTTGGTCCATTGAAAGCCAGGATGGTTGATGGGTGGCGACCCTCTGTACTATGGCACTTACTTGGTTTATTAATTCTGCTTCCGCTCCCGTCCTGTCAGTCCTCCATCCGTCTGCGACAGGTGTAACTTCAGGAGACTACATGGACCAACCAGGTTACGAAATAAGGCAAAGTCTTCAATTACCATTTCCTATTTATTACGCCTGTGCCTTAGAGAGGTTACACTGCTAGAAGATTCTCGCTAGCAAGTGTCCAGGGCGCTTAGATTCCAACAGACTGGAGAAGTAAACTTACAGTTGAACATTGGCAAAGTAGGAGAGGACCCGGCGAGGAGGGTGCCTGCTGGCTTTCCCGACGTCTCGGCGTCGCTGCTTAACCCAACTTAGTGACAGCGTAGGTGTGTTTCCAAACTGTGAAGTCGGGGCACTCTGCTGCCTTCCTTTTACAGCGTAACTCACACGCCAGTACACGTGATTTCTGTCACTGCACCGATGAACTCGAAAGTCGGCGCGTGACCTCCCGACTGTTCTCGAACGGTGACATGTGACTCTAGACCTCTTTCCATTTGCTCATGTTTCGCTCCGTTCAATACCCTTTGCCTCACGTGTGACTGATGCTCGCTTTTTGCTGACACAACGCTGTCAGCGTTCTACTTAATGTCGCTCGACTTCGCTGCATTACTACAGCCACCGTTTGATACCGTACTTTAAAAAATATTTATTTACTCCTTTTTAATTAAAATCCCCATTACACTCTCTCTCTATGTCTCTGTAAAAGTGATCACTACCGTTACGAGAATTTTTGATATTCAGAACTGCTGATTTTTGGAAGATTCCTGTGTGTTTAATTAATGTGAATGAATCACGCTAAGATAAATTGTTGGTACTTAGAACTGCTTACTTTTTGGGAGATTCCTGTGTACTTGTTTAATTGCAACCATGTCACATTTTACAGCTCCTGGTGCCAATCTCTATATTTAGTTTGCTCAAAATAGAACAGAATATGATTTGAATTGTGTGGATCATCAGTCCACTCATTATTTTATATTTATTTCATTGTAAATTTTCCTGTCTTTTACTCTGCCGTCAGTAAGTAATCATCTTCCAGTAATTGCGGTCAATCTTTAGTAGGAAGCTCGATTATTGTAAATAATTATACAGGCAGAGGGTACGGATGTTACAATATATCTGCTTAATCGATTTATGCAAGAGATTCGAATGTACTATAAATACGAGAACAACGTCAGTCTTTAGCAGAACTCAGCAGGAGGCTTGATACCTGAAGAAGACTATAGGTTTTGGTCGAAACGTCGAGAAAAAAAATAGGAGACTTTAGACTCACCGTAAATCTCTGGAAGTTATTTATAACAAGTACTGACTTAGTTCAGTAGTTAAAAGTTGTTTGAAAGGTATGTGTAAAGTGGTATTACGATTTTTCTTACAGGGATAGGACCTGAGTGGGAGCACGGTGTTTGACTGCACGGGAGGCGGTGCTACTTGTGGGTCTGCGCGGGCTGGAGCAGCGTGATAATTACCGTGTTGGCGGGCGGGTTACATCAATGCGACACCCTGTTAATTGCCTGTTGGAGGGCTGTAGCGGCCGCAGTTTAACACGCCACCCCCACCCCCGCCCCCGCCGCGGCCGCTCTCCTCGGTGATTGGAGGGGAGGGGGCGCGACACGCCGTCATCATCATTAAAACAGCGGCGGCCGCAGCGCGGCGCTGTTGTAGTTGCGGTGGAATCGAAGCCCGCTCCGCCGCTGCGAAGCCCCTCTAACACCCCACGCTCGCTCGCTCTTCAAAATTTAATGAGATTCTCACCCGAGCGCAGGTGAGCCGAGCCTTCCACCACGCCGTCGAGAAACGAGGAGAAGGCAGAAGGGGAGAAGGAGCACGGGGAAAATAAAGTCTAAACAGACAATACGGACAGAATAAAGCAACATAACGAGCCACATGTAGTCATTCTTTGTATCTGCGTACAGTTACATCGCTTTGGCACACATGTTTTTAATCCTACTTTCATTTCCAGAATAATTGTGAAATATTCACAAGTTAATGGATATAATCTCCAGATTTTTTGCGCAGAGCTCAGTTGCTATGTAGTTTCAAAAAAAAAAAATGAATAACGCACCTTCATAATATTGTTCCGAGAATTTGCTTTCAGAAAGTTATTTCTGTGTAACAATACCATGCACCAATTGCTTTCAATATCTCGGAGAAGGAATACCGAACAGTACAGTAGAAAAGGTAGCAATAAAAAAGTATTTATAACAATTTTTATATCATTATCATGTATTTTTTATTTAATTAATTATATGTGTTTATGAATAGTTGTACTAATGTCTGTAAATTAATCTGGGTATCGTAGGATTTCCACAAGCCGTAGTATGTATAGTCTTTGGGGTAGTATAAGTCTAGAACCGTAAGCTAATATCTAGAATCTTTGGCGGTCAGGCTGGTATGAGTCGTGTTCTTTGGTGGCACATTGTGGTAACGCAATCACGTGTGTCAGGGATCCGTTGTATAGAGATTGTAATATAAATGTAATTTGTGTTGAAGCGCTGTAAACGTTCATTTTGGTAGCAGCTACAGTTTAAATAAATCGAGAGCTGACCTGTGATTGTCGTCAGATAATAAACCACACTAACTACAGGAAAGGTCACATTTGGCTTCCTCGTCCAGGTACGACAGCTCAAAAATTTCAAGAAATACAGAAAAAATTTCAATTAACAAGAAACATATGTAATAAAAAATCACTATCCTGGAACACGAAGCTAAGGCACGATCAAATAGTAGCTACACCAGAAGTGCTTTATGCAACAGAAACATCTAAATTAAACAGAACTGGAGATTTTGAAAGACTAGAGAAAATTGGAAGAAGAAATTTGAGAAAAATGCTAGGACCTAAAATCATTAATGAATCAGAAATATATTTTAAAATGATGTAATTAAGAAAAGAAGACTAAAATTATAGGGGCAAATACACAGAATAAATAAAGAAATGTTGACCGAATATAAATTTAACTTCATAAACTGCTACAAATCGAAACCCACATTGTTCCAGGAGATTGAAAAAGATATATAAAATGCTGGAATCAACACAGACGCACTAAGTGACAGAACAAATTTTATAGAGGACACTCAAAAAGCAAATTTTCAGGAACGAAGGAAAAATCAAACGGTGTAAGAATGTGGAGATAGGAAGAGAAGGAAATACACTCGCAGAGGATTAAAGAAATAATATTGAAAACAAGTAAGCATAAATGGGTTATTGGAAGAAAGAATACGATGCACACCACCTTCATTTAAGTCAGTCGGTTTCGTTAGCTATCTTAAATAATTTGAGTCAGCCTAATGATCGAAATCTCGTCATCAGACTGTTGTGATTACGTTGACACTTCATTTAAAAGATTCCTCTCTTGTAGGAACGGCTTCATTTACATTCAACAGGAGGCGTGCATTCTATTACTGGTTTTTTTTTTTTTTTATTTTTTTTACTAATGGCTTAACGCTTCGCCCAAATCATTAAAGCCGGGAAAAGACTGGGGGCCAGGAATGGGAAGGTATTCGGCCATGGCATTTTAAAACAACCATCCCGGCATTTGCCTGGAGCGCTTTTGAGAATTATGGAAATCTCAAATCTGGATGGCCTAACGGGGATTCCAACCTGCGTCCTCCCGAATGCAAATTTATTATTCTCTGTATTGCAGGAACCATTCTCACTCTGTCTATACAATGTGAGGAATACAGTTTTTTTATAACTGTGTTGTTTTATTTTTCATTTTATAATCACAAATTTCCCGGCTTAATATAAATTATATCTGTGCAGTAAGTATGTGTGTTGTCAACTATACGATTTGATTAAGCGTTGATGCCCCTATTACAGAAGAGTTTTATTGCAATATCATCGTTCTAGCGTACTAAAGCGATTAGCAAGTCGCATTCAAGTGAAAAATAGTTGTGAGAGAGTGTGTTAGACATTGTGTTCAGCAGCGGGAAAGCCAATGCAATGCATGTCAAGGTTTATTATTAGAAGAAACATTAATCTTTGTAAAGATTTGACGATGTGAAGGAACATCATTTCACCAAGAATAGTAGTGAGTTAAAAGAATAGGCATGGTTAATTGTTAAATATGTACTAACACCGGTATCTCGGAAACTAGTTTAGTTTTAAATTGGTGCCAATTTCAACTATTTGCAGAGGTGTCAGTAATATCCCGTGATCCGCTGCAGGCAAAGACCGATTGATGGGCAATTAACCGCCCATTAGTAATAATTACCTGAGACCAGGTTCAGCCAGGTACCATATTTCTACCACGGAGCTGCTTGGATCAATAGACTATGGTTACCAGCTCTGTACTGTCGTGATCTCTGAATAATTTACGATCCGACATGAAGCATATCAAATCAAACAGCCATCGCTCTTAATTTTTCAATAAAACGTATTACACAAATTTCGTAAAAATCCCCGGCAGCACTGGAATTCGAAGCCGGGTACTTCAGTTTTGAATATGGGCGATTTATCCACCACTCGTTATATGGTACAGCAAAATATTTACCCCCTCAAAAATGCAAAATCTGGCTGTGATAGTAGATTTATTTATTCGTCACTTGAACAGATGCAATCCTTCAGTTATCAAACCCAGCGGATACTCTGTTTTTGGTGTTACTTTAGTCGATCCATAACCAACAGTGGCGCGACATCGTATTGCGTGGGTTCACTTTGCGCCTGAATGCATGCCGCCATGCGTCACACGCTTCACTGGACAATCCCGCTCATATAGCGTCCTCTGATTAATTCGTACACTTATTATGTATAGTGCTGTTTGTTATAATGATGAATTACTTGACCTTATCAGGAGTAATAATCTGAGGATGATTACACGAAGTGTTAATCCAGACTTCAGGCGTCTGCAATTCATAGATGTTTTTACTAGGGTTACCAGACGTCCACGTATTTAGCTCTCTGTCCTCGGACAGATTTCGTCCCCGCAATGTCCCCTGATTTTTAATCTTGTCCCCAGAATTTTTTTTAATCAAGCGAGAGTTCTTTAAAAGCCCTGATTTGTTAATGCATTGGTTTAAAGCAAGAGATATTGTAGCGAGATGGCTAGATGGGTCATCTCGTACAATGTAAATTAATTGTTTGATTTAATAAACATAAGTAACAAATGGATATTCATTTTGAGTTGGAGACAGAAATCCGCGTCTAGCTAAGGGTTGTGTTAGCGTGAGCTACAGTCTGACTTAAGCCGGAAGTGTCCGGTAGGTCGAGACAATGAGAAAATTATATCTGGCAAGCCGGCGCTGGTACCGGTGAGAAAGGCTGGACTCTGGGGAATTTTGCGGAAGGGATCCGTAGATGCGCCGTTTGCTCGGTGTCGTGGGAAAATTATTTCTACGTATCCTCCCGAACAATCCCGACAAAACCCGAAGACTCTTAGCAAATAAGAGGCAATGTATTAGCCAGCATAGAGGAGAGACGTTTGCGAAGCCAATCCGATGTGTTTATTTCCTCGCGTGGTTGGAAATATTACAAATTTTTTATTTTTCATGATACTCGCCGAGGAGATGAGAGAGACGAGATCTGAGGGGCGAGAAGAGGTCATACCGTCCAGAACGATAGCGCTGGCAACTGCCTGCCAGAGTACTACGGACGATTTCGTTCTGGAGGCTTCGATGACTGAGCGCCTTGTCCGATCGATGTCGTCACTTGTGTTGGTTGACGTGACAAGTGCCTAGCATTACCTGGATGGTGCGCCGTTGAGAGACGACAGCGCTCTTGTTGCGACGCTTGGTGCAGCCAGACAGACATGGTAATTATACCTCCAGAAACAGTGTGTACTCAGACGAATCATTGAGATAGCCCTTTAATGGCCTGATGAGTGTGAGTTCTTATGCCGGCGGACATTAATTCCTGAGCTAGTTGTGTCTAAAAGCCGAGTGCTTTTTGGTTTTCGTTATCCAGTTTGGAATGAAAGACTGATTTCCATGTTTGGAAACTTTCAATGACTATTATTTGTGGGAACAAATTAACTCCCTGGCGCCCTATGTAATCCAGTTAAATCTGATGTTTTCTTGTTATCATTGTCATACAAGAATCGTTCTCGTTATGTATAAGAGAGTTTTTGCTTCAGTTGCATATGGAATTTGTAACTCTTTGTAATGTACATGTATTGCAATTTCTTAGCTTCAATTAACGATAATTGTTTGTTTGCTATGTTGCACCTGTAAGACAAGGTATTGCGTTGAACTTTATTTTGCATAGACAGATGTTTAAGATCTGTCTGTAAGCAGTAATGAGTACCAAATAAACCAATATTTTAGGATGTTTTCAAATATTAATAACAGAAGTAATGGTTTCACCTCTGTTTCCTGAAATTAATATATGTGCTTTGCATAAGATAGTGGAAGGTGACGATTATAAATCATGCGAGGTAAGCAATTAATCTGCCCAACAGCAATCCGCTACAATATGAAGCGCACTTCTTTACTTGTACATGCCTAGGAATAATAATAAAAAAAACTACAAGGATACTTCGTCTTGGACACAACAGCTTTGGAAAATCAAGTCGCCTTGCTGTGTGCAACTTGCATGTCTGTGATCCTGATTAAAAATACGAGATATAAACAATTTGTGGCTTTTAAGTTAAACCAACCTTTAATCATATGACTTATGAAAGTACAACGCGTGATTAGGACAAATGCCAGAATGCGTCACCGGATTTGGAGAAAAAATTCTCGTAACCCTAGTTTATACGCAAATATAATAACAGGGTTTTATCACCGGAAAGAGCAAACATATGAAATGTGAGCATGTGATCTGGGTTCTTCTGTCCTAATTTCTGTAGCTTGTGCCTTTTTATAACACGTCGATATCGAAGTAATTAGAGCCATGATGGGATTGTGGACAGGGAATGAAGAACAAACCCGTCATATTCATGAAAGAACCGTTCTCGTGGAGAGAATTTAGGAAACCATGGAAAACGGAAAACTGGATCTTCGAATCAGGATCTAAGCGAGAGCCTCACGAACTACAAGCACTAGTGCAGTCGAACATATCCATAAATTTCGATCGAAAGAAAATATTAACGTAGCTACGATAATGAAATATGTGAAGTGAAATTCAGAAAAAACACAATAATTTTGATGCGGGTACGGCGAGTATTAACATATAAACTATCTGCCCTTTCGAAAATATAAAAATAAAATTGCCAGGTTCTGCGACGACGCAGGATTGACTCCTGGTCTGCTCGTACCTGCCGGCCTGATCGCGGTTTTTAGGCGATTTCCCACAATCATCAAAGCCAATGCTGCGACGGTCCAAATCTCCGCCTCATAAACTACAAGTTTCACAAACAAAAATACACTCATCACACAGAACATAGTTATACGTTTCGGAGACAGATGACAACACAAGTCCTCCAGTAGAATAAATGTTCCGGATCTGAAAATTTGGTTCCTCCACGAGTGAGACACGTGCGGGGGGGGGGGCACGTGTCTCACTGTTTTTCTCTCATAATTACACACCAGACGCCTGTGAAATTACATTTCTTAGAGCTGCCCTCCAGAAAACGATACTTGATCATATAAAAAATGATGAGCTTAGATCAAACCTAGAGTTAAATGAATTCATGGAAGAAAGACTTAGGTCATCTAGACTTAAATGGTTTGGGCATGTTAAAGGAATGAATATCACAAGATTACCGAAAGCTTATTAGGAAAAAAGGATAACAGGCAAAATAACAGTTGAAATACCAAGAAGAAAATGGATAGACCAACTGAAGGAGGATATAGAGAGGAGAGGATGGAATTGGCAATGTGTTACTGTAATGAACATTGTCACTCCATTTTGTTTTTCATATTAATAATGAATTATTTTGGACACACGGTGATGGCAGCACGAAAGTGTGAGTGGGTAGAGTGGCCGGAGAGAGAGAGAGAGAGAGAGAGATAGAGAGAGAGAGATCAAGCCATCTATGGACGGGAAGCTGAGATTTGTTGTTTTTCTCCCATGATTACACCATCAGCGGGGGTGGCCAAGTGGATAAAGAGACCTGGTTGGCTGTTCAGGATTCACGCGCCAAAAGGACTGAGAGGGTGAGGAAGCGGCAGCTAGAGACAGGTGGCATCTGTGCTAGAGTAAGACCGGATCCAGATCTCAAGTTTCTGTTGATATGAAAAGTTTGTTTTAAGGAAAGTCTTTGTGTCAGAGATTAAATGTCAAGTGGATGAAGCTGCTGGTTTATTCAGTTCTTTAGTTGTCTGGAGAGGCCATGCCATGCGGCGTACATCACAGCACCCAGTAACGATATGGTTAGGGGACATTGTGTTACTACTGAAATTGCTTGGGAAGCAGTACGCCAGTACACGCACTGGGCGAAGCACTTCGCCACATAAGAGCTTCTGTTATAATATAGAGTATAAGTATAAATTTTTACACCACCATCCGGCTGGACACCCGAGAAGAGTTTGTTGCAGTATATACCGAGGGTGGTGGTGTAACAGTTAGCGTTCTGGCATCGCATTCGGGAAGACGGGTGGTTCGAATCCCCGTTCGGGCATCCAGATTTGGGTTTTCCATGGTTTCCCAAATCACTCCAGGCAAATGCCGGGATGCTTCCTTCAAAAGGCCATGGCCGAATTCCTTCCCGTTCCTTGCCCCCCATCCTTTCCCGTCTCTAAGGACTCATTGCATATAAATGTTTGTTAATAACGGTAAATAAGCACATTTGTAATCTCATGTAGGGTGACGCCCACAGTATTTCACGTTTAAGGATAATCTATCATTGAACAAAAACAAAGTGATTTATATTTCCTTTTTTATTAAAATAATTGTTAATTTGGATTAGTTAAATAAATGTTTAAATTATATAGTAGGCCCTACATATATTGTTCAGTGCAAATCTGATCCATTCCCGAAAAAATTACTATGCTTATGACATCAAGGCAAAAGGACGCAAGGGAGCGTCCATAAACTACGTGACTCGGTCTAGAGGGCGGAGGGGTTGGCTAAAAAGCTACGCTGGGCTACTTGGGGGAGGGGGGCGGTTTCGAATCAGGCCATATAGCTTTTCATTCATATTATTTGTTACATGAGTAACAGAAAACTCAACAGCATATAAATATTTATTTCCGTCATGTAATTATCTCCGTATGTAATTTACGATAGTCTGACAAGAGAAAACAGTACAAAATGTCTTCTGGAATCAATAGGTGAAAAAGCTATGTGCTACGCGGGGGTAGGGGGACAAGAGCCACGTCGGGCTACGCAGGGGGGAGAGGGGAGGGGGTTCACAGGAGGCCAAAATGGAGCTACATGGTTTATGTACGCTCCCTTAGTAATAAAATTTTAAATAATAAATTTTACAATATTTGCTATTACGAGCACACAGACGGTAAGATCGTTACAGTTACGGACAGTGAAACTTTCTTCGACAGGCGACAGTGGCAGATGATCGTCTATAAACAGCAAAAACGGAACACTCAAAGACTCGTATACAACACCCAGGAAACTGGAGATGATTCCAAATAATGATAATGATAATACTCGTGTGTAGTGATGTATTACGTCTATCTCCCCACTCCAACGTGGTGTCGCTTTGCAAGACCACACTGGTGAGTAATTTTAATCTGAATGGCTTGTTATACGTCATAATTGGGAGTATTGAATCCAACTACTGGCGCAGAAGTTTCTCAGCTATTGTGTTCTCCCTCGCAGTATCGCCAGTCGTGTCGGGCCCAGCCGCGAGGCAAACTCCCCGCTTATGAGCGGGGCGGACATTTAACTAACGACACCGCCGCAGATTTAGTTATTTCGATAAGCGGTGGAAGTTTTCTCGTCGAGCAATTACCGCGAGGGTCGCGGCCATGCTTAAGTGAATAATTACTGTGGCGCCAGCGCCGGCGTCGTTGCGTTTTTTGCCTTGTTTTGCTCCGCGCGAGAGCACAGTTGTTTGTTTGCCAAGTGGGCAACCTCGCCGCCAGAAATTACGCCGCCACCCGGCAGCGGACATTTATTTCCCGGGCGGACGCCGACAGAGCTACCAACTTCCGCCGCACGCCGCAATAAAACCGAAATGTCCCCGCTGAGCACCGCCCCGCGAATTTTCTCGTTGCAGTGTTGGTAGCCACGTCGTGAAGTGGCCGGAAGAGTCTCTAAAAAAAAAAAAAAAAAAAGAAGAAGAAAGGGAAAAGGGCGTTTCTAAATGAACGACGTGGACAGTCAGTTAAATAGGAGGACGAAGCGGGGTGGGGAATGAACAGCGTCAAGTCACGGCTAATGGGCGGTCAAAGATCGATAGAGGAGTGTCGCCACATTTGTCTGGGCAGGAAAAACTCACTAACACTGTGTTCAGACGTCAGTGATACGTACCGAGTACTGCGTAGCACCAATTCTTTTTAACAGCGTCAAATACTCAATGACAGGAGCAATACAGTAGATGTCTGATGTAAGCCTAAAAAAAAAAATAATCCAATAAATAACCAGTGAAATGTGCCCTTCGGCTTACGCGAACATACTTTTGTGCATGTGTGTTTAGACGAAATCACTTTGCTTTCCGCTTAGAGATATCTTCGACTCGATTCCCGATATCGGCACTATTTTCCTCTGCGCACACATCTGGACTCATCTGGTAGCTAAATTCCTGTTTACGAAAAAACATCAGGACACCATTTCCTACACACAAAAAAAAAATAAAAAAAAAAAATCTTTCACCATGGTTTCTCCTGAGTAATATGTCAATTCATTGAATTGAATAGTCTACACATACTTAATTACTCAAATCACACAATCAAATAATTCAGTAAATAGCCCTCTAAAGGTGGCATAAATGTGTTTATATTCATTTAATTGCATAAATTACTTGTTAGTTCCAAATTCGGGTGTTATAACTTTATAATGGCTGTTACATATCTCCTAAACGTCTCAATATGTTGGTCAAAGATAATACGCACATTATTAATATGTGAAGTAGGCACGGTTGTTACTTAATTCGTAATGTGTTGTCGAGTGTTAAATTTGCGCTTCTCTCAATAAACAGCGGTCATGTGAAATTTTTACTAATAAAGAATTCAAGATAAATGGAACATACGACTTCACTTATTAAAGCATACATGAACTAAGTTTACTTTTTCGTTTATAAAATATGATGATGAGACACTAGTTTACACGAAATACGCGGACGAAAGCTTTCTGGCAATATTACCGTTCTTAGAAATTAATTTTCACGCTGTGGAGATTTTTCAGACGTTGAGGAAGCGGTTCATTGCGTTTCTCTCTGTAATTGAAAGAATTTGTCCAGTGATATGTTCACGTCTGACGGCATTTGCTGCCCAAAATATCTTTTATGATTATTACAAATGACTGATAAATTTATAGTAATTCGCTCTTTATCGATTTTTTTACCTCGTCTACCTTCAAGTCATTAAAGGAGAGACAGGATGGTGTGCAAGGAGCGGGAAGGAATTCGTTCATGGTCTTCTGAAGGAACTGCTTCGGCATTCACGTGGAATGATTTCGGGATACCGTAGAAAACAGAAATCTGGATAGCCAGAGGAAGATTTGAACTAGAGATGTAACGGATCTCCGCATCCGCATCCGCAAGTGCGAAATTTTCATATAAAATCCCACATCCACTTTCGCATCCGCATCCATAATATTTCATTTACAGCGGATGTTTTGTTTACATTGCAATATATATTATTCTTTTCATTTTATATGAGATTCTGCCCATCGTATCTTAGCTAACAATAATGTGTTTGATTTCTTCAGTCAATCTTGCAATAAAAATAACAACGAACTAAATGATGTTATTACATAAGCCACGAATTTACAAGTTTAAACTTGCATGTAAAGAGCCATCTTCACGATCCAACTTACAGGACATCCGTGGAGAACTACAATAGGATGCGCTCACCCATTCACGCTAATAAAACAAGTCCAAAAAAATGTTCCGAGCAATCCTTTCCACTCGTACTTTCTCGCGGCACACCATGCGTCCTTATCACATACTCATAGGGGAGAGTGCATAAACCACGTAGCTCCATTTTGGCCTCCTGTGAACCCCCCATCCCCCCACGTAGCCCTACGTGACTTTTGAATCTACCCCCCCTCCCAACCACCACCACCACGTAGCTTTTGTCCCTTTTGATTCCAGAAGACATTTTGTACTGTTTTCTCTTGTCAGACTATTGTAAATTACATACGGAGATAATTAACTGAGGGAAATACATGTTCACATGCTGTTACGAGTTCTATTCCTCATTTTAACTGTGAAAAATGTTATGAAAGGAAAGCTACGTGGTCTGGCTCGGAACCCCCCCCTCCCCCCACGTAGCCTAGCGTAGCATTCCAGCCAACCCCTCCCCCCCCCATACCGAGTTACGTAGTTTGGCATACTCGTAGGATTTTTCCTCCAATCATGATCTAACACCATAGCTTGTTGGACAGCAAGGACTCGTGTTGATGGTTAGGGATTCCCAACATCCAACACGTCCTGCATGTAGTTCTCTAAACCTTTTCACGGCCCATCAAGGTTCTTTATAGAAAATCGGATGAACGTAGGTCCTACAAGTTGTACAGTGCGCTAGAGCGGTGGAAAGGCGGGTGGCGGGCACGGAGATGTGTGGTGGCGCTGCATTGTGTTCGACGTTTGAATTAATTGAGCCACAAACTCCGCAAAGTTCACATGACAAAAAAAAAATTATATTTTTTATGCTAGAACGTCGTTATGTAAATAATTTAATTCACTTGTGAAATCATCCCATGTTTTTTGTTGTTGAAAGATGAGGCCAAAAATAAATCAATGTAGCAGTATCATATGGAAATAGACGCTACTTCTGAAAATGTAGAATTTGGCATAAAAAATATACTTATTTTGATTCTAAGTTGATTTTTGATAAAATATTAAAATCTACATAATTATAAATTTAATTTTCCACTTCCGTAAAACATACGCATCCGCATCCAAAAGATGACTTCCGTTACAACCCTGATATGAACCCGCGTCCTTCAGAATCCAGGACCTCACCCACCAAGCTGGGTTACAGTTTTGCATAATGCCGGAATAAACACACAAAATCTAAAAAACCATTGCTTTTCTGTAAGCATCTCCCGTAGAGTCGGTTCGATGTCGTTTCCTTCACTATTTTTTTTCAATACCTTGTATATTCAAGGCGGTCTGGTAGCTCAGTGGTTAAGGTGTCTGACTGGAGATCGAAAGGTCCTCGCTTCGAATCCCTCTCTCGGCAAGGATTTTCATAAGCCCTTAACCGAACATTCACCTCTGGCACAGCTTGCTGTGTGATGTGAAGTATGCCAGAACCCTTCCGCAGTTCAGATTCCACGTTAAACTGTAGGTCCCTTCTAGGGCCAACAACCCTGGTTGTATTAGAGAGGTGTACACATCCAAAGCATATTCAGGCCAAAACGTACATACATTACTCACAGAACCAACTACTTGTATGTTCAGATACAGCTTCGTGCTCGGTTCATGTGCTTCCCTCGCTTGGATCAACGCTTAACTTTCAGCTGATTACAGAATGAGAAATAAGTTATTACATCCCCCGTGAGTGTGTGTTCTTACTTGCTTGTTATATTCGCCGCAGAGTTCAAATTGTAATTTGAATGTGAAGGCCCCTGGTGGTCAGGATCTCGTTGAAGCTGGCTGTGAAGTGATGCGTGAGCACTCGGGGCGAGCTAATGACGTGTATCCGCGTTCGAGATCCGATCACGCCCCACGGCACACGGCCATTTTGAAAAAGCGTTGTTGCGACGGTGCGAACAAAAAAATTGGGGCAAAAAGGTGGCAGTCATCTTGCGCGTGAAACACAATTACGCACTGGCTGTGAAAAAAGAGCCGCGTGCTGTGGCTCCGGCGTCTCTCCCGTCCATAAGCAGAATTTGAATAACACGCAAACAAAAAACAACAACAACAAAAAAATAGCACGCCAACAAAAAAACACACCTGTTGTGAGGGCTAATGAAAGATCAATACGGCCGAGGGGGGAGGAGCACCGGACGAGAATTAATTTTCCAAACTGCAGGGTGGATGTAAATAGGTTATATACTGTTCAATGTGATTCTCTACGGCCATTTTTTCCCACTGTAATTCTGCTCTGCGATCGTAAATCAAATGAAATAAAAATCGTCCCTGTTGGGTCTCGCTCCCTCTCTTCATGCATCACTGATAGCAGGTTTTTCACACGCGGCGGCGCGCGTCGCGTTTCTCTTTTTTTTTTTACCCTCTCTGCGCCCCTCTTTTATTTTCCGCCCGCACAGTGCTGTGCGCGTCAGGTCGCCTACCGCGCAGGGGCGCCCACGTACACTCGCCCACACAGTTTTCCTCCGACATACGGCTTATTATCAGCGCGCAACCAACGGCTTCAATCAGATCGTTACAAAACTTATTCAGGCAACAATAAGTAAATACCTGGAGAACAGGTTATGCCCGACTGAGTGTGTAAGCACACATTTCCAACATTTTTCACAGTGACAATTGTAAAGAATTTAGTAACTGGGGTACGTGTATAGTCGCTGTTTATTTTTATTTTCCTTGCTTCCTTCTAATACAACCAAGAAGTTGCAGGATTGAAACATATGTTATACGTACAGTCAATTTGTGTTTGTAAGTTCAAGCGTGGACTAGAATACAGCACCTTCATACAGATTGCAAAGAACAATGGTTACACAGAAGAACTTATCAAGCAGCTCAACACTAAAATCCAGAAAAAAATAAACACACAGGCCACACCCAACATCACACACCCTAACAGCCAGAAACAAACTAAAAAGAAATGGTACACAATGAGCTACATTAACAAATATACACACAGAATAAGCAACATATTCAGAAAACAAGGATTACACATTGCATTTCAAACAAACAACACAATACAGAAGCACCTGAATAGTAATAATGAGACGGATCAGTACCAGCAGTCAGGTATATATGAACTGACTTGCCAACAATGTCAAGCCAAATACATAGGACAGACAAGCAGAAAATTCACTACACGATACAAAGAACACATTAGGGCTATTAAATGTACAAATCACTCAACATTTGGTGAACACTTATTAGACCACAACCATCAACCCACCACGATACAGACAGACATGAGAATAATGAAAACAAACAACCACAAGAAACACTTGCTCACACCCCAGAAAAGTTACTACATCCACAAAGCCATCGGATTAAAGCAACATGTACTTAACGAATTCACGCATTTAACAAATGAAACACTGTTCCAAACACTGAAGAATAATCCTGATAAACGAAGAGAATACACAAAGCAGTAAATCACATCACTTACAATACACAAACAGAGACATAATTTAATAACAACACAGACACAGATGTTACAACATAACGAAAAAGAAGTTGGCACCACTGTACACAAATGTAAATAGTGAGGAATGTGATTTGTGATATTCAATATAAGAAAAAGTGCAAAAAGCAAGAAACACATTACAATAGTGACCTCAAAAGTGGAATAGGAGTGATGAGAAAACCAACACCAAATCGGGCTATACAAAACATGCAAGGAGAGCTGTTCCTGATCAACATGTAATTGTCACAACCAAAAATTCGTAAGTAGAATGTACCTTGTAAATGTTAATTGTATATAGTAATATTTGTAAACTTTGTATTAACAACACATGTATACATTCACAGTCACTGATGATGCCCCATTTAGAGGAGGCGAAACGCGTCTGAGAGATAATAAAACAAAACCAGTTGCTAAAAGACGGAGTTTTCATTTAAAATTTATCGTGGATTAACTGTCGGAAAAAGTATTAGCGGGCAGTTGGCCTTTGCATTTTTTCAAGATTACGGAAATTAATCTGGAATAAGTAATTTACTGTACAGAAAAAAATTGTAGCATATAAAAAGAGAAACTGGTAAAGAAGTTCTGAAATATAGGACCTATGTCTATAATAAGTATATGATTAAGGAAAAAAATCGCAAGCCTGATTAACTGTTTTAAAGTACGCTTCTCCGGTTTGAATAAAGTTGCCAAGAAGAAGGTTTGTATTTAATTTATTTATTTCTGGTATACACAACGTTATGATCCACCAGGAGCTTTGAGAGCACACCACATTTTTGACCCGATATTCCCTCAACGTTTTGCTCTAAGATTCAGAGACCACGGACTGGGCCTTGAAAAAAGCCGTCCCTTTTCATGATGTTACTGACAATTCTCCCCTCTTATTCTTCCTTTTTTTACATTCAATATTACGCCATCTGCGAGAGTTAGCCTCAGTGTTTTTGCCGCGTCCATAAACTACGTAGCCCCTTTTCGGCCTCCTGTGAAACCCCCCTTCCCCCCACGTAGCCCAACGTGGCTTTTGCCCCTCCCCTCTCCGCGTACCACGTAGCTTTTTCCCTTTTGATTCCAGAAGACATTTTGTGCTGTTTTCTATTGTCAAACTATCGTAAATTACAAACGGAGATAATTAACTGACGGAAATAAATATTCACAAGCTGTTGTGTGTTCTGTACCTCATTTTAACTGTGGCAAATAATATGAATGGCTAGCCACATGGCCTAGCTTGGAACCTCCCACTATCCCCCACTTATCCTAGCTTAACTTTCCAGCCACCCCATACTCACTTAGTTTATGGACGTTCCTCTTTGTTACATTCAATTTCCTGGGGCACCGGCAGTTTAAATCTTAGTTCTTTCTTTGCTGACGACGCCGTACTCATTTGAAATGCACTCGTGGAGGTCTTTCGTATGCGCCCCGAATTTTTCTAATTTCTTTGTACGAGATTGGTCCCAAGTCTGGGTCAATTTGTACACTGCAGAAATGTTTCAGCAATTTCATAGAGTAACCAACCATTGTCTGTACACTGTTCGGGCTGACTTGCAGATTAATATGTAAAAATTTGCTCATTAATAAGTAATTACGTCATACAGTGACCATAGAAATAAACATCTGAAGGTCATTCAGATTAACAATATAATTACAACTTAGCGCCCAATGACAGAAGCAAGTGGTGAAGTCGGTATGACAGCCTGAAGAGAGGAACGGTTACTAACCTTCCTAACGCTATCTATGCTTCAAACAGGTATTGGGACTACTCAGATGAAACCGAGCGTGGTGGGCGAGTTGTAACGTTCTGGCCTAGCATTCGGGTGGTCACGGGTTCGATTCCCCGTCCGGCCATCCACATTTCGGTTTTTTGTGTTTTCCCGGCGATTGTTGGAATGGTTCCTTCGAAAGGTCATTCCATGGCCGAATTTCTCCCCCTTCATCGCATCCAGTCGTTTGCCGACTCTCGACGAGGCTTCATGATTTAAAAAAAAATACGTAGAAGGATTTATTAGTCACGTGTTATCTACGTAATAGCGAAGGAACTGCAGTGTTGCCATCTGTCTGCGAAATATGTAACTTTGTTCTGCGTGTGATAAGTGTATTTTTTGTTTGAGAAACTTGTAGTTTATGAGGCGGAGATTGGTAAACGTCCCGACGTTCACCTCGAACCGCAGTCAGGACAGCCGGGCTCGTGCCCGGTCCGTTGTACCTCCGCTCACTGAGTCACGCTGGCTGCTGTATATATTTTAATATACATAAGATTTGTTTACATTTCAAGCAAATAAAAAGCATATTATAATTACATTCTTATACTTAGTTTCATTGGTTCATCAGTTCTCACAGACCTTGTCCACAAGCAAGAAGTGGCGGGGAACATTTAGCAATAGTATAAGTTTGAACCCCTCTCTCATAAGTAGTTTGTCTAATGTGCTAGTGGGACAGTGTTACTTTGCGCGCTCTCGACTCTAGGCGCGTGCTTGACTGAGACAGGCTGCGTGCGGGCGACAGTTGTTTGTTTTCTCCCTCAGGGTAGACACCGGGTCGATCACGTGACACACCTGCTAACGAGGGACAGTCACACACACACACACACCTGCATGTGCAACACACACTGCATCCAGAACTTACCGAGTAACAGAGACTTTTCTCTAACTCTTCCAAGATGGTCATCATGCAGTGAATACTGCGTGATCAGAAGGCGGGTGATAAGGCTTGGCATCTGGAAAGATCGGGATTCGATTCCGGTAACACAAATTACGAATTTCCATGGCTTCCCGAAAACATTACAAGCAGCCTAGATGTTTCCTTCAAAAGCCCTCGGCACGCTTCACTCAGTGGTCCCCGTTATGTTACAAATACTGATCAGCCTGCTGGAAAAAAAATGTAAAGAATTCCATGTAGTGACAAAAAAAAGGAGAATCAAACAGTTTCGACAGCAAAATTATCGAAGAATCTGGAACATATAACGATGAACAAGAATAGCAGACTTGCAAGGGGCATATCTAGACAAGATCAAAGAGGATACACATCAAATATCAAGAACTAAAACTGAGTTGAAAACACTTCATTCTAATAACAGAAAAATAGCTATAACTAAGACACTACCAAATCTCGCGATAATTTATTTATTTATTTTGACTTTACACTCGCATCGTCGAGGTCATCAGAATCCAAAGGGAATTGGAGTGTTTTATAGGACCATGCTGACATCAATCTGGAGTGGTACGGGGAAACCACTAAAAACCCAAATCTGGATGACCGGACGGGGATTCGAACCTGCGTCCTCCGAAATGCCAGCCCAGAGCGTTATTGCTCACCCACCACTTTAGAATCTACACCGAACCAAACTATTCAAAAAACTGTGAACGGCGGTTTGTCGTTTTCACAAAATGAATAAAAACGCTCACACTGATCTGTAAATAAAGGTTTTACCAGCGTGTTAGTTCTATGTAGCCTTCACTGGTTTGCAGGCGGATGATGTTTTTTAAAAAAAATAAAAAAAAAAAAATACATTCCTGATAAAGATTACGGAACATGACATCGAGACATTATATTTCTATAACACCTTCCGACTGCAGACTACTTCACGCTGACATTGATGTGCTGGTCACCAGCAATAAGATTGTGATGTGAGGAGACACGTATATTCCAGCAGCACAGAATTAAAATGCATAAGACTTGTAGAATGATAGTAGTTTGCTAGGAACTCGATCAGTACTTAGTACCTTCATGGTTATCGATGAGCAATTATGCGTATAAAATGCACATGGATTGTGGACTTCGTTGTACAGCAATCCCATACTGCTCAGTAATGCAGAAACTCATAATAAATCCAAGGAGGATCTGTTGCTTTAATTCGTACTTGAAGTAAGCTATTGCAACATAGTGCATATAAAAATCTTTAAAGCAATTTGTGCTCGTTCATTATGACAGTAGTGATCCTCAGTAGTAAGAAATTGGATTAAATTACAGCGGCAAACAGGTCAGGGGTTGTTCTTTCTTTTCTCCACTGTTAGTCGAGAACAGTGATTTCTCATGGGAGATGAATACGGAAATTTAGCCGAATGCAGAAAAAAATGTATTTTTGACGAATTAATTTTCCGCGTGTTATGGTTCTCATTTTTAAAGCGGAAACTTTCTTGAAAGCTAACTTTCTCGGAAAGCGCAGCTGAAATAAATATTGAAGCAAATGAAAAGAGATAGTGAAACGATTCAAAGTTAATTTTTTGCAACCAAAATAGTAGCAATAAATTGTTAAATTAATACTACAACTAGGAGCGACCACAAAATGTTTCCATACTACTCCCTTTTTGGTAGTTCATAAATTTTAACAACAAATATTAAATATTTGGGACGATGAATTAAATAAATAGAACTTTATAAAGAGTATTTGAAAATAAAAGAGAAAAAAATAGAAGCGCGTAATAACCATGTGATAACATCACACTGTCACGTCATAGAGTCACTTTTTTCGCTCTCTCTTATGGCTTCAAAGTCGAGATTAAAGGCGGGAAAGGGCTGGAAGGAATTCAGCCATGTTGGTTTGGAGGGATTGGCCTGGAGTGATTTTGTAATACCATGGAAAACCGAAATCTGAAGGGCCTGACAAGAATTCCAACCTAAGTCCTCTCGAATGCGAGGCCAGTCCCATTCTCATTCCCTCTTAAAGTGATCAGCATTTAAAAGTAAGACAATATTCTACCACTAAAATATTTTAGGACTGATATAAAAATTTGATATTTCACCAAGCGACGAAACTAATTGTTCACAGAGCTGATCAAAAAGAACGCTTGTCTCCATCAGACATCAACAACTAAGATATCCCAAGTGTTCCCCCCCTTTTTTTTAATAATTCTGTAATTTTTTGCAGTCGACAAATATCTGAGTGGCGTATTGTTTCACCTGAGGAAGAAAAATTAAACACTAAAATAACACGCCAAAATTTGGGATGTTAAATGAAAATTTCCAATTTCATACATAAAAAACAGTCAATTTCAACGAAATAAATTGAAAAAATTGTTGTAATTCTCTACCATATTATCTTCAAGAAATTAACCACTGCCTCGTGGTAAAAATTGTCAATGAAAATTGTAAATTCAAGCAAAAAAGTCTTGAAAAAATTATCTGTTCAACGTCATTGAAAAGAATTTATGCGATTATTTGAAGAATTGAAATTTGTGTGTATCTAACAATAAAATAAATACATCACGATGATACCCAAGCCATCACACTTCACCTACTATTGTGATAAAATTGAAATATGCTATAATAGATCATAACTTAAAACAAAATTTTATTATTGTGAAAATATTTTTAATGATATTAGCAACCACAGAATTTGAAGGAATCAAGCGAAAAAATGGTTGTTTCGCATAAGATGGCAAAAAAAGATCAAACTAATTTCGATAAGATAAATATAAAAGTTTGTCATGAAAAGTACTGTTTCTCCAAATTGACATTCAATTTTACTGTACGGTGATTATCGCTCGTCATTTTCCAAATTTCCAACGGAAAAATTTAGAAAAAATGTATCACCCATCGGTGCAAACGAGCTTGATGAGATTTATAGTTTCTTCCAAAATGTGAAATGTTTATATAACAACCCCCTAATTCAGTTCGTCATGCTCCTGCCACAAATATCATTGAACCTCTTTCGGTTTAGATAATTCCGCGATATTTTACAGTTGAGTGAAATACAAGACGCTTTTGCCAGGACGTGGTTTCAAATTCCCATCCGGCCACCTAGATTACGGTATTCCATGATTTTCAGAAATCACTCTTTAAAAATGCCATGCCCGAATCCCTTTCCGTTGTTTACCCCCCATCCTCTCCTGCCCCTAATGACCGCGGCGCCGAGGAGGCATAGATCCCTACAAAAAACTATCTTTGTTGGGTTCTAAATTCAAGTTAAAATATAAATCCGAAGGCCGTGGACGCATACAATTATCCTAATGTTTGTTTCTACCTACGGCATGCCGTCACAAATAAAATTATAAGAGCTCCTTCTAGCACACAAAAGTGCAAATAAGATCTTTGATATAACAAGTCTGCTTCCCACATGCGAAAAGTGACTAACAGCTCTTAAGAATTAACACACAACAGGAAGGCAGTTTTGTAGCTGAACTGACTGTACGCACGCCACGACGTCGCAGTTCATTTTTTTTTAATATGTTGTGCCTCCACCGTTTTTCTTCTCCCCCCTCCCCTTTTCCCCCCGCTCGCGTGGTACAGGGCGAATGAACCATTATTGTTTCCATACCGAATGTTATTTGCTAATATTCGTGTCACTGAATACGTAATTAATATGGTAACTGGCCAAGGAAGGATAACGCCAGAGCTATGTAGCATTTCGTCACAGGATATCATTAATTCAGGCGGGGGCGAAAATTTTAACATTCAAAACTACGGCGCCGCTGGCGAATTTTAAATAACTGCCTTATTAGTATTGCTGTATATGTATTAGCGCGAAAATACAGATGTTTGCCGGCGCCACTCACCCCCTCTGGCGGCGGGCAAATAAATTAGCGGACATATTTTCGCGAATGATGATTTTTACGCACGCCCGCGCCGACAAACGCCCCGCGGAAAAAGTAATTATTTGACGGCAATTTTTGCTGCAAACGTATTTTTTGTATAAATTGCATTCGCGTATACTGGACTGTTATTTGCGGGTAATTACTTAATTAACAAAGTTAATTTTGTCTTCCACTGTGGCTTATTAATACGCGCTATGCAACTGGGCGTGGGTTTATTTTTTTAAACTTTTTTGCACAAAATTGAGCTTCGGTTGTTGTTTTTCACCAATCGGCGGAGCCGATGTAAAATTACCCCCACTCTCTCAGTTTTAGTTCACATTATGAGCATTAAAAAAAACTACAAATCGTAGTCGATTCTAAATGAACAACTACGGGTTTGTGGACTCACGGGAACCAAACTCTTACTGGGAGTTGCAAATATCATTATTTGTACTTTTATTTGTTTGTATCCAACGGGTAAGCTTGCAAGTTTTCTTTTATAAAAGTGCACAAAAAACATGAAAAAATCTAATCAGGCTATAGAATTCGAATCAGTGCCTCTGTTTCAATCATATTGCGCGCTAAAATCATATACAGGACTTCAAAGAACAGAGAACTAGGTTGAAAGATTTGTGTTGGCGAACAGTTACGAAAAACTGAAGCATGTCTGGTCGTAATTTTCTTAAAAATGTGATACAAACAAAGAGTACTCAACACTGTAAATAAAAGACACTGGTTAACTGTAGGTTTTTTTTAAAAATATTATTATTAGATTTCTAGGCATCATTCATTGAAGATAGTTAGGTGCATGTTTGAATTATTGAAAAAGAGTGTGAAGAAAACCCGATAAGGCATGTATAGAGCAATGAACCCGGAATTGGCATGGAAGTTATCTAAAACTGAAATTTTGTTGGCCGATACTGGGAATCCAACCCTGCCTCAAAATAACAGCTCAGAATAAACGTAAATTGGGGAAAAATATAATCTGTGGAAATTTAAAAACCTAAAAGTTATGAGTTTATTTTAGTCCGTTTCTAAAGGGAATAAAATATTCGTTTAAAGGGTAGATGTTAATGGATAAGTAAACAGAGGTTCCAGAATTGTCTAGGGGAAGGTTCAATATAAAGAGGACGCCAGTGCATTGGAGAAAAGCGAGAACTATTTAAAGAGATAGTAAAAATTTTATTCCGGATCTGTGGGAATGGGGGGAGGGGGTATTTTTCCCGGGCGCAAAGGCATTGGGAGGGGGAGAGGGGCCCAAAAACCATGGTTGAAGGGCAACAAATTTATATAGTGATGACTTTTTTGTTTTTTTTATTACATTTTTACTGATAATTAATTGGAAATTAGTTAGTAGCATGATGGAATTATTAGAAAAGAGTGTGAAAAACACCTGATATGGCGTATATGGATGAATCAAGTCGGGTACATATTTTAAAAAATAACTCCACTATTGCCCCGGGTGCGAGTTTTAAAGGCCTGCTATCTCACAGTTTTTGCCGTGGCTCGGAAAATTCGTAGATACGCCACTATGCAGAACAAACAAAAAATAATGAGAAGCGGGGAACCTACATACTACATACTATTGATGGTTCACGTGGAATGAGGACATATAGTTCTGTTGATGGTTCGCGTGGATTGAGGACATATAGATCTGTTGATGGTGGGTGTGGAATGAGGACATATAGTTCTGTTGATGGTGCGTGTGGAATGAGGACATATAGTTCTGTTGATGGTGCGTGTGGAATGAGGACATATAGTTCTGTTGATGGTGCGTGTGGAATGAGGACATATAGTTCTGTTGATGGTGCGTGTGGAATGAGGACATATAGTTCTGTTGATGGTGCGTGTGGAATGAGGACATATAGTTCTGTTGATGGTGCGTGTGGAATGAGGACATATAGTTCTGTTGATCGTGCGTGTGGATTGAGGACATATAGTTCTGTTGATGGCGCAGTGTTCAACTCTGGGGTCTATTTACTGAGGTCTTTTTAATTTTTAATATTCAAATATTTCTAACATGTAAATTATCAAAGCAATAAATAATAATATCAATAAATTAATTAAAAAGAAACCAGAATGTTACTTCGCATAATGACAAGTGCCGACAAATTCACAATATTATTGAAGCTACAGTAGTTTAAAAGCCGGTCGAAAATGACGGGCATCTCCTACGGTGATAGTAGAAATTTGTTTTGGAAAAGTTTATAAAGATAAACGAATAATGATTAATTAATGTCGTTTTTATTGATATTTTTCGTGATATTAGTAAACTTTCTCTGAGTAGATTTTCGAAGTATTTGGTTAGGATTTTTTTAAATAACTCCATTTGTTTTTTTTATGGTAATTTTGGTATTATGAAAAAGTTTCTAAGTAAAGTGTAATTTCAATAACGAATAATTTTCATTTATTTCATTGATATGGTTATGCTGTCACCTGGTTTCAGTAACTGCTACAGAGAATACATTTAATTTAAACGAACGTCACATTATTATTTTTTTATATCTCTGTTTCGCACTATAATTTTTATCTCTGCTCCATAACAGACAAGTACCATTAGCTGGCATCGCAGTTACACTTTCTTTGAACAATTAAAGTTCAAATAATATCAAATTCAATTATTTATTTGAAATTTACATTTGCATTTAACCAAATAAAGTCGATACAGTTATTCATTTGAATCTTGCTGACTAGCCGAGCAGCGCTGTGGTGGCAGGCAGCGTAACTAACACTTTGGGCGATATCGAGACTCGCCCAAGGTTGCCGATCTATTGAGGTGAGCGCAGTCTCCAGGCTCAATGCATTTTACTAAAGTGGATTAACATCTGTTTCACAATTAATTGTTTCATTTTAACAATGACAAGTGATTTCTGTTAGGGTAGCAATAAAGAGGCCGATTGCGCTTCAAATTGAGACTACCACCTACGTGGCCCATTACCCTTCAGAGTCTCCCGGTCAATAATGATATACACATAGTAAAGTGAATACCTGTAGGGTACAAGTATTTGTTTATAAGGCTAGCATCAGTTAAACGGTATTAATTACTGTGTTAAGAATCAGAAGGTCTCCGGCTCAGTAATAGTATGTGAATGTAACCTTTGGCTTGGTTGTTATTATGTAGCGGCCAAGGAGAAGACAGCGGTAGTGATTTTTGCCACGTTTGCAGAGCACGGACTGGGCATTTTAGTTTCAGAGGATGCTGGATGATGTACTGAATACATGGGATATTATCAAAGACTTCTGGAATGATGACATAAGGCAATGTTGATGCAAATAAAACAGATAAATGAAACTGTAAAAGAGAATACGATTAATACTTCTACAAATCAGCTCAGCTGAGTTGTTAAGAAAAATATCTCATGTACCATTATTCTTCTTTATTTAGTGTGGCTGAAAGTGAAAACTGAACAAAAACCTTTTTATTTTGTGGACTTAATATTGGATGGCAAGTTCAACGAATAGTAATAATCTAAAGAGAAGAAATATCTTTCGATTTAACTCAATGTCATTTACTTCTTTAGTTTTAACGTGGTCCTCTTACATCGCCGAAGTACAGGTTTTATCTCCTGCCACTCGGTGCATACGTATGAAATTTCACCTTATTGACAGCACCTTACGATGGTCATTTCACTTGATTGTCCCACTTTCGTGCGGCCGATATCGTTATAGTCACCACTCCTCAGTGAAAACCAAACTATATTGCAATCTGGTGTCTAGTTTTTTCCGTGGAATATTTAGAGAAACGCGTTGTGAAGTTTCCGCATTTAAAACTTCTAAGCTGACTGAAATTCTCGTTTTGTTTCCACTTGTAACGACTCGTGTTGAGTATTATAAAGTCGAAATCTGGACAGAATCGTGGTCTAATGACCTCGACGTTGACGAGGCGTATGCCATAAGCGTAAACCACGTGGTTCCGGTGTGAGGGAATGCGCCTCGCAGACACTTGTCGCAGTGCTGCCAACCTTGCGGTGCCTCGTGTCGTGCCAGGCGGCACTTTGCGACCGCCCCGCCGCCTGGTGGTGCCGCTCTGACTCGATGTTATCAGCCTCTCCTGCCTCCCCCGCCGGATAATCTCTTTATTTGTGCCCTGCCCTCCCCCACGGCTGTGCTCACGCGAACCTCCGTTTACTTAATATCCCTTTGTCCCACCTCCCCCAGTCCAACAACAAAGACCGTCACAAAACCTGACTTCGCTGCGACCCGCCGAGTAGCTCCAAAACACACTAAACTCATTTCTAATTTCCATTTGTAAAAGTCTGTACTCAGCACTACCTCACACTAAATACCACACTCCATTAACACTAAGAAATAAACCGACAAGCCCTTTAATTCACTCCTTATTTATCAGACACTCATATCATGATAGTGTAAATGGCCGGCTTGTACCTCCTGTGCCAAACCTTACGCAATCAAGTGGCCTGATTGTATGGGGTGTGGGGAGAAGGTGAATTTTGTGGGTTTATGGTGGAAGCAGACTTTAGGGTGGACGTTTACTAATCTTCGGGACCTTTGCTAGATTTTCTACGTCTCTTGTGTTATCTTCATTCTTGAAGATGTCTTGTGATGTCTTGAGACATCTTGGTCTTCTACAGATCTAAGCAATAATTTGTGGGCTATAGAAAGATTTTAACTGTCAGGAATCATTGACACCACTCCATTAGTTACGGTTGGAGAACTGGTTTAGGCAGGGAAATGGCCAGGGCACTGTGATTACCTAGCTGAGATTCTACCTAATAAATAACGTAGGCGACTATCTTCTTTAGAGCTCCTTTCATTGATCACTGAAGACTGTATGAATACAGTTGACAGTGCGAACTGCAAGGACAACTCCCGACAGCTTCTACAAATATTAACCATTGACTGAGCAGCATCTCGACTGCACAAACTGACTGTTAGAGAATGTTAACTTACTGATTGAATGGCGAATTGACGTGATTGATGCATGGTGACGAGGCAAGCTAACGAGACACGGTTTAGCTAAGAATTAACCCGTATTGACTGGTTGGTAATGATCTACAAAGTGAGGGCGAATATGGCTCCCTATGCTACCTTGTAAGTTCGGTTTTGCGTCACTAAATGGAGCGATGTCCTCTTAATCAGCCGTCAGTGTTTTACTAACAAACAGCTCTTGCTGACGATCACGATTGCTTACTGTTCTGACTTGAGACTTCACTAACTTTACAAAACTTTTCATCTAATTAAAAATCCTCATTCTTCCAAATAAATGTAATGTCCAAAATGACTTTACAATAGTAGTCCCAACCTGCATACAATTCACGTAAAGATTTCAAGCAAGACATGTCATGACGAACAACATTCGAAATTCATTATTAACTTGATTAAATCTTTGAACTGTCCAGAAAGTAAAACTACACTCTCTACGTAAAAAAAAAAACGAAAATAAACTCGGATAATTTATTTTCACTTCGCGCAAGAAATCATTAGAATTTATTGTGGAAACCAAAAATACTAGGAAAAATGGGCAGTGTCTCTTATGACACATCTATAGTGTAACCTTCCTACCCCCCATCTTTAGTAATTCTGGTTAGTTTAATATCCATCGGATCTCTTACCGAAGACTGCATTCAATTTATGAAATCTCGGGAAAAACGGAACAGGAACAATTATAAAAGAAATTTATACTCGGTTGATATATGCACGACACTGTTAAAAACAAAGTCTGTTATATTTAAGTAAATTGGATAGAACGCTCAACACTAAAAACTGGTGCACTTATTCAACTAAACAACTTCATAGGAATTGTCTAGTAACCAACAGTTCCAACTTAAATCCTTTTCCTCGCCACAATTGCTTTCAATCACATATCGAATTCAGCAAGTTTATAGAAATCTTCCAAACAGGTATTCCAAATAGTAACGACTTATCTCTACGAAATGAGTTTCCTTTAGCCAATCACCATAGCAAGAGTGAACACAAGTACAGAACATGAGAGAGAAAAGTAGAAGTAAATCATTGCTGGGCAGGTAGCCACAACAATAGATCACACGCAGCAAAACAGAAAGAAAATGACAGCCTTATTGTGTTCGGTGGGTCTTAAACGCTCTTCGGATAACGGTACTTGGAATTGCCTGATGTCTTTCTGAGAGGAGCTGAGAGGAGCACTACCAACATTGGTTTCCTTACTTCAAGTTGCCGTGTGTATAATCTCTGCCATATGGAATAATACACAGGCTCCCACAGATACTACCCCTCACAAGAGATGACTTTTGTGATCGACGAGGTGGTACAATGGCACTCTGCTCTTCGCGCCAAACTCAGGGCGGCACCAGACTCCCTAATTATAATAATTTACACTTTTACCACATTTGAATGTCTCGTGGCACCGCAATATACTCCCATAGTAAAAACTATTCAATCACTGTAAAAGTTGTCTTGATGAGTTCACCCTCGAAAACTCCTGCCACGGTGGCGAATTTCCTGTGCAGTCGTTATCCTCGGTTCCACATTCACAACAACAGATCGTTTACGAATGTCCCTTGTGTCGTTACTAATAGATGTACCACTAAAAGGGGATTAGAGTTTTGCCTTCAACTGATACCCGACACAACTCCTCAATCGTATCAGCTGCTGGCGGTGATTTTGGCAAACAAATTTAGTTTCTCTCCTTCGCATCTTCTAATTAACTATATTGCCCTCCTTTTTTGCAAATATTGAGGTAAAGTTTATGTGGAGAAAACTAAATTTAAAAAAAAATGCTCTTCTACAGAATAAAAATTTAATGAAATAGGAGATATTTTACACATACTAAATATCAACTCTGCATTACATTGTGAAAGCAGCATTGTTAAATAATTTAGAATAATTATCCAGATCTATTAAAAAAGTAACTACCAGAAAAGTAAATCGTTTGAAAATAAAAATTGTAGAAACTAAGGGTCTGCATTAAATCCAAGATGGTAGGCTACGTAAAATCAGAAAATAAAAATAAAATTAAAAAATTAGGAACCTGACCACAACAAACCTGTGGATAAATGGCGGAGTATGAAGGTTTCTACCATCGGTGCTCTAATCAGTTAACCCCGTGCCTACCACCAGACACCGTCGTGGTATCGCGATAACCTCTGAGAACGAGTAATTTGGTTAGTGTAATGAGAGACACCTGTTTGATGTTCCTACGACGACGCACCAATCCACTGTGCCGATCAAAACGTGTGGCTGTAAAATTTTACAGCTCCCGAGCTCCCTTCCGATGACAAGTGATAGCCTTCTGTCATTATTTAAGAATTGGGTCATTGGTTTTGAGACCATTGACAAGTTTTACGTTATGATAGGTATTTAAAGATCAAGACACGTTGCAGATGCGTACTATTGCGTATCTGAAGGATTACTTAACTAAGTAACCTCTCCTCACTAACTGGGGATAAAAGAGTATTATGGACGAGAAAGGCCCAATCTCATTTCGAACACATGCTAGCTGCAGCTCAATTTGTTTTAATTAAAATATTGTTAATAAGTTATAGGGTGCGTTGTTAATTTTAGAAATGATATTCCCTGTTGCTAAAGAAATATCACTTAATTTATTTAGCACAATTATTTGAAATCAACATTTAAATACTCGTGCTGCATTTTTAATAAGCTCCTAACACATTTCACATTCATACAGCTCCCACACAATGGAGGCCAAAGACGCTTCTAACGTTACTGACAAATCAACTAACTGTACTCCCCACAGCTGTTGCTGGGCAGGTAGCGCAACTACGGGTTGTTGAAACCCATACAAAACACAAATTATTTTACAGATATCAATATAATTATTCTTGAACAATTATAATTAATCAAAGAAAAATATGTAATATCAGTAACTCTAAGCCCGTCAAAAACAGCGGGTGAAAGAAATGCTATGGCAATTCATTTCCTTGCGTTTGCCTAAATAAATAGAATTGTTGTTATGTAATGCTCATAACCTTATTTTGTAATTTTTACATATTTTGGTTGTAGTTTACACAGCGATACAGATGGAAGTTCTAGTGAATTAATGATGTCAGAATTGGGCAACCAATGAAATTAAAAATAAATCAGGAATCTCAAAACCTTATGTCGTAGCACGTGATATTGGTTTTATTCATGTTGTATGTCTCATTCAGCACGATAGATACGGAACTACTTCCATGCATATAATAACAACTTCAATAACTCGGGTCTTATGAAAGCAGCTTAAATTACATGTAAAACTAAATTCATTGTGAATTATTCTGTAAAAAATTGTGTCAGTTGTCATTCTGGTCCTGTCTGAATTTCGACATAACCACAACTTCTACTAATATTGTTGTTCAAAATTCATAGAGTCTATTACCCGTGTACGGATACATTGACTGTAATGCGATCTAAATTTGATCCACTGGAAATATTTACATGTGTCTGATACAGTGATATCATTAATAAAAGCAACTAAATATCTACATTGGATATAAATATCTTGTAAGCCCTTCAAAAATGTCGTGTTGAACGCATTACTTTAGCTATTCGTTTCTTCGCTAAGTACAATTTTCATCAAATAACACTCTTAGATGGAAAATGTTGCAGTTGAGATATTTCTCAGCTTAATGTAACAACGGTACCGCTGTTCAGAGAGTATAAGAAAAATCTAGGTGTGGGAATTAATTTTAAGTTTTTTTTTTTGTAAATTAAAGGTTTTATTATGAACAACTGAATACATCATTATGTTTCAAAGTATTGTCCATTGCTAGCCACTACTTTCTCCCATCTTTCTGGTAGCATACGGATTCCGCGTCGAAAGAACAACTCATCTTTTGATGCAATCCACGAATCAATCCAATTTTTCGTATCTTCGTAAGTTTGGAAGCGCTGCGTAGCCAGGCTGTGTTCCATGGATCTGAACAGGTAGTAATCCGATGGAGCAATATCTGGTGAATATGGCGGGTGGGGTAAAACATCCCATTTCAACGTTTCCAAATATTTTTTCACTACACAAGTAACATGTGGTCGAGCGTTGTGATGAAGAAGAATCACTTTATCATGTCTTTGCTCGAATTGCGGACGTTTTTCTTTTAAAGCACGGCTCAAACGCATCAGTTGGGTTCTGTAGCGTTCACCAGTTATTGTTTCATTCGGTTTGAAGCAGTTCGTAATACATAACACCGAACTGGTCCCACCAAATACAGAGCATAAGTTTTGCACCACGAATATTCGGTTTCGCCGTCGATGTCGATGCATGACCAGGCAAACCCCATGATTTTCTACGCTTAGGATTATCATACCGTATCCATTTCTCATCGCCAGTGACGATCCGATGCAAAAATCCCTTCCTGGTTTGGCGCTGAAGCAATTGTTCACAAGTGAATAATCGGCGTTCAATGTCTCTCGTCTTCAGTTCGTATGGCACCCAATTTCCTTCCTCTTGAATCATACCGAGAGCCTTTAAACGTTTAGAAACGGTTGTGCCATCGACATTCAACGATTCAGCAAGTTCATCTTGCGTTTGACATGAATCTTGGTCGAGTAATTCTTCCAATTCCGTATCTTCGAACTTTTTCGGTTGACCTGGGCGTTCTCTGTCAACTGTATCGAAAACACCACTTTTAAAACGTCGAAACCAATACTCACACGTTTTTATTGACGGAGAATGTTCGCCATAAGTCTCCAATAGCACTCGATGACTTTCAGCAGCACTTTTCTTCGAATTGAACAGGAACAATAACACTTCCCGCAAATGGAGTTTTGTTGGCTCGTACTTCGACATTTTCAGACCTGCAAACAAATGTGCTGTTTACACATCAGCCCAAAGTCACATACTAAACAGTAAAGCCTATTCAAAGAGCTTACACGAGAATATAGTTACACACGAGATTTATGCGATATAGCACAAGTGGCGCCATCTATTGAAAATCCCTCAAAATTAATTCACACACCTTGCGAGCGAATTTTAATTAAGAAAAAGCAACTAATAATTACTATGTCGATTTTTACGAAATACACGCTTCTCTTTTAGTGTGCTGGCAGCTCATTTACTCGTGGATGCTCAGCAAAATAGAACGGTTATTAAATAGCGCAAGTGAAACATTAGCAATGAACACAAAAAAGCAACAGAACAAATCAAGAAAGAAGAAAGAAAAATTATCAGAAAAATCCTTGGACCCAGAGTGAATGAAGATGGACAGTACAGACTTCAAACTATAAAAACTACAGAGAAAATATCAAACATAGAATCAGATATGAAGAAAAGACGACTGAAATTTTATGGACATCTGAGTAGACTTCCGAAGGAAAGAATCTCAAGACAAATTTTAGAATACACACAAACAGGATGGAGGACGTGGAGAAAGACCTGAAGTGCTAAAGGAGACGTCACAGATGGAGAGATTTTTAATAAGAAGGTGAACTCATGGGAAGTTAGTTCAGAGACGAAAAAGGGAAAATCAAAACGCATCTGGACTGCCGAAGAAGAAAAAACCGTCAGTGAAAGAATGAAAAAATAATGGTCCGACAAGAATAACATCCCAAAGAGGAACAAAATGCATCCAGTCAGGATTTCTAATCGTTCTCCATTATGGGGACATACGAAAATAATAATAACGCGCATAACCTAGAACATCTTCGGTCGTTGTTGGTTGGGCAGCAGAGATGGGAAGCGTGGCGTCAGAGTTTGACAGACGTCACTACATCATCACCAAGTTTGGTATTTTATGTATAATAAGTACAGTAAATGATTGGTGTATTGTGAGATTGTGTCACATTCAACTTTCAATGTCAGTATGATCTTTAACGAATACGGGAAATGAATGAGGAGTGAACTTGTCTCTCACTAAGAAGCCACTAGCACTCCAACCGCCGGATCGCATTTGGTGCGATGTTCTTCGCCGCCCCTCACGGCGTCATCTCTCACGGAAGATTTATTAGAGTTTGCGGGCTTTATTTGGCCACTTACACGGCCGTTTTAATTCGTCTAAGTGGCAAGAGGAGCCGGTAATTCCCTGAGGAACAGCGGGCAGGTCGCCATGAATCACGGCCGGTCAAGCTGACCACGCCTTCCCCCCTCGCCGTAAATATATCGATCTGTAAATTAATGAGCAGCTCGAATGATACTTCGTCCCAGCGGGTAATTATTTCAGCGGGGCTGTTCTTTACTGCCGCTGCTATCAGACAGATCGCGCCGACGTTTCCTCATGCCGTAAGTAACTGCGTTCTCATTTTCGTCGGCACAACGCTGTGAGCTTATGCAGGTGCAGTGATAGTAACAGATTTATATATAACCTAAAAGTTCTTAGCAAATAGGTACAGGATAGAGAAAATGACATAACTTAACTGGTAATAGGTGAAAAATGTTCATTTCTGTGGAATTTGATTTCCTGTCCATTCAATTATTTGAAATTATGTTCATGTAATAACATTTTCCGTTTTTGGCGATCTACTGGTCAGCCATCTTTATTGTAATACTGTCTACATATGCCTTATGGTCACCTCTAGGTAACTGAACTAATATCCTCGTCCATAAAAACTCCATCTTCAACCCCTTATCTTAGTCTATCGTGAGGAATAAATCTCGAGAAACAAAATGCGGTAACTCGGTGCAACAAAAGTATTTTATCTCATCATTCTCAAAAAAAAAAAAAAAGGAAAATGAGCAATTGGATGCAGCTTAACCGTACCATTTTTCTAGAAATTTGCAACAATCAAGCTCAATTTGCTGACAGACTCTATATGGCATAACAACTTTACTTCGTAGATGCTATAATTAATTAATTACCAATTTTTTCCGCATTTGCAATCTTGTGATATTTTATAACTTTGGATTAAAAACTCGGGACTTATTTCCAACAATCCACGTTTATTAATTATTGTGTTTATTAATACATCGTGTTAATTTATGAGAAGCTGTAATTTTTTCATGGAGGATGATGTGTGGAAACAGAAGATACCATGAAGAATATGGGAAGAAAGGAGAAAGCTGGTCAAGATTAAGATATCAGAATTGGACTGGACACTTCAATAGAATATTTGCTAATAAGAAGAAACCTGATAGATGGTAAGAGATGCTAAAAGAAGAGGTAGAAGAACGTTTCGAATTCTTGGTAATGTAAAGGCTAGACGGAGATGAAGATATTAACAGAAGATAAGCGGGAATGCAATATAGTTGTATGAATTTAGCTTGCTAAAAGACAAAACGGCTTTTATGCAATGTAATTATTATTAATTATACTTCCTAACTAAAGACTAACCAAGTCATTTGCAGGTAGTTTTACAATCATAGTTTTTTATTGTTCCTTTTTTTTTTTTGTATAAGGTAAGCATTTTGATCTCTCAAATCTTCACGGTACAATGTCCATGTATAATTGTTTGCACATTTTAGAATTTTCTTTATCACAGCAACCTTCCAAAACAGCAGTTTTAAACACAGACAAACAGAGCATTGAGATTCATCGCAAAATCACATAAAATCGAAGCAAGACTGAGAGTATGGCGTAATGTTAGAGATAGATAGAGGAGCATAAAGAGAGAGAAATTAACATCGTGCGAGTAGCGATGACTTCTTTCGCGTCGCTCAAACCACGACTCCTGGCTTCATGGAATTATTATAAACATCCGTACTGTAACGTGACGTTATCACGCCACGCTACAATTTATATTTTTATTAAGTTGTGTTTAATTTAAATTTATTCAGATTAAAATTAATTAAAATTGATCTCGGGCAGCCCAAAATTGTATATAATTAAATGAATATGCAAGGGTATTTCATTTGAGAAGGCTCAGGAAAATGTTGTGAGCATAAGATTTGTTTAAGCGAAAGATCGCATATCTGAGGCTGGGGACGGAGTGAAACGGTAAATTCCCAGTGAACGGACACAATGGACCGCCTCGCTGTCGCCACCCGAAGGCCAGTCAGTAACCCCAACGGTTCGCACAGCAAACCGGTGAAGGTCAACCTTTCCCCCGCCCCCAACAAGCATGGACGCGGAGGGGACGCTAGCGAAAATGCCGCGAATCTGAGTGTGCCACGATACCACGTGATTTCCAACCTGCCTATGAAATCATCGGTAGGGGTCTTCACAAGTTGATTCAGGGTGTATTTCTTTCTGCCCGCCATGTTCCTACGCGGGAGAGGGACGCCATCGCCTTCCGAAGACGAAGGACTTACTTCTGGCCAGACCACGGTCCAGAGCACTCGATCTGACTTCTTGCCAGACCACGGTCTGGGATAGTCGACTGCTGACTTCTCGCCAGGCCAGAACGGTTGTGCTTGGTCAGTACAGTGACCTGCCTATGATCACTGGCTGGTGATCTTTCTATCTCGCTGGGCTGATAGCGCGACGGACTTCAGTGTTGCTGCCTATGCTATGGTAAAGTGTTAACGCCAGGTCTTGCATCGTTGTGTTCTTATGAGACTGCGAAAGACCCGTAAGCGACTTGAGAAAGAGACTTGTGTTCTTTGAGCAAATTTTGACCCTGAGCTAGCCGACATTTTGTTGAACATGGTGGGAACCTTTGCATATCGCGAGTTCCTTGTTTTTTCTCCTTGTTATTTGACGGCGCCCGAGACGCATGTTCATTTCATGTATTCATTTTGATTGCTGACTGTTTTTTGTTGTAGCGTATTGTTGAACATTGTTCCCGCTTACTAACTTTAACTTCGTCAGAAGATTTTCAATTAAAGTAAAATTCATATAATTGTTTGCTTGAATAAATCGGCCAGTTGTAATCGCTAGGCTTGCACAGATATCTTAGTGATTATTGTATTAATGGTAACGTTAAATATGCCTAGCAGTGTAGTAGCCAAATGAATATAATAAATTATCTATGTCAGTTTCATTGTGATCTGACAAGATTAAGATTCTTGCCAACCCAATAATTGATTTATTATTTATATAAATTAATTAAAATTCATAAAACCCCCCCTCACTTTCACATCCTACTACAGTACGACAAGAACAATGGTCAAGCTCTGAGGGCTCCTATTATGTTTGGTAGGGCTTAGTAGTCTTTCGGCTAACGTGATTATAGTTATAGACAGTACTGCCAACCCTGTCTTCTCAACCTCTCCAGCTTATCGATAAATATAAGGTCCCGAAAGCTGTTATATGTCTTCCCCCTCCATATAGTTCAAGTTTTTGTTTCCGCGATGTTGGCTTCGAGCCTTCTACCGTTGTCTCCAGCGAGGCGATGGGGACAAAGATGAATTACTTCTAAGCAAGCAACCCCTTTCCAGCCTGCAATGGCTGTCTTCCTTGTTGTCTTACCTTTAGAATCGAGTATTTCTTATTGTTTAAAATATGCTCACCCTCACTCTCGCCACAGCAAAGTAGATTCGTTAATTACTTTCCTGTTAACTACTTAATTATAAATCTTACAGTTTCTAATTGTCTCCTGTATCTGATCTCCAGCATATAATGTCACAGCAGACAACACAACTTCTGCTTTAGTTGGCTACAAGAATCATACACGTGAGTAAATCTGCAATGGCTAAAAACGCAATCCTCACCCCTCGCAATGTTTGCCTTATCGAGTCAAGTACGCGTTGAGGTCTGAGTACTTTTTTTTTTTTACTTAGGGCTTTACGCCTCGTTGACGGCTAATGCCAGTAGAGGCGGGATGGAACTAGGTACAAGGGACGGGATGGTCTTTTTGAAGGAAGCATCCCGGAATTCGCCTCTGATTACTTTCGATTCTCTTAGGGCAATAGACCTTCTTCTCCGATTAGGTCACTGTTACATCAGGAGTGGCGTGTGTGACAAATCCAGCCTCTGCGTTCAAAAATCTGATATGATCCTGCGGTCAGTTATGCCGTTTGAATTTTAACACCTCTCGTTCGAACTGCTCGTAATGCGCGACGCAGATCGCCGTTTTGGTCCAGGCCATTTTCCGTTAAGGGCCCTAATACCACGACCAGCGCGTTTAGCGAGCAGCCTACTTGTTGCTGCCATTCATCAGGGACGTCCTCCAGCTCTCATAAAGGGCAAATTGCGGTAATAGCCCTCTTCCTGCGGCCGAAGGGGCGTAGGTTCGATCCCTGTCGGCCGGGCCATTAGTTGTAAAACCTGTCGAGAGGGATGTGGTCGGCTGCAATCACCGGACCCTCCCCTCGGGCCAGCTACAAGGCTATTACCACACATCACTGCAAAAGGCTCCTGGTCCATCAGCCTTTACTACCCCGCGCACATTAAAAAAACTCCACCCTACCCTAACACAACTCTCGGCCCCCCAAACACTCAGGCTGCGTATTGACTAAGAGATTCTGATTAGTCAGAAGTGAAACAAACAGGTATTACATCAGTGGTCGTCGGGGATGTTGATCTTCAACTGAATTCGCAACTTGCTGCATAGCGTCAATGTTATAATACCACTGTTATCATCGTCATCATCAACCACAACAACAATTTCACCACCATCATCATCATCAACATCATCATCAACAACAACAATAACAACAAAAACAACAACAACAATAATAATAATAATAATAAAAGGCTAAGCCCAGTCATTTTGTCTGTAACGCCGTGTCGTCAGGCTCCGCTCATGGCCTTCGTTGCCGAGTTAACAACGGCCAAACAAATTTCTACAAAAACGAGGCTATAAGCTTTAATTGATGACAATTCTACTTATTTAAGTTACTGCGAAGAAACGAATCGTCAGAACACTGAAAAAATGTATGTTTTTCTCTTAATTCAACGTTTGCTTTTTGTTTATTTATGATCATCCGATGTAGATGTTTCCATTATATTATCTGATCACTGTTACAGTAAGCTAGGAAATTTGGGATCGTGTTTATATGGCGATGCAAGGAATGTAGAAATGATTAAATTTTAACATTCGTCATTTATTATTTTTATTTAAAAAAAAAAAAACTGCTTAACGTCTCTTAACATCGAGGTCTTTAGAGACGGGAAAGGATGGGGGGGGGGCAAGGAATGGGAAGGAATTCGGCCATAGTCTTTTGAAGGAAGCATTCCGGCATTTGCCTGGAGTGATTTGGGAAACCATGGAAAACCCAAATCAGGATGCCCGGACGGGGATTCGAACCGGCGTCCTACCGGATGCGAGGCCAGAACGCTAACCGTTACACCGCCACGCTCGGTAACATTCGTCGTTAGAGCTGGGGAAATGAGTTATTCAAGTTTTTTAAAAGATAATTTAAGTTGCTTTTTTGAGCATTGTGATATAAAGTCATTACTTTATTTGAATGAAAATAGTTCGTATATGGATATATACACATTTGTATGTACTTTATACAAATCCACAGTTTTTATCTGATCTCAATGAAACTTTTCACATGTGTACTTTAAGATGATGAGAAAAAAATATTGTCTACATAAAAAAAAAAACCATTCCCTCTCCTCCACTTTTTATGGAAAAATTTACACGTGCTGCGATCAGTTTTTAGAAAATATCTGGAGAACTCGGACAAAGTGAATCGTGATATTCGGGAAGCCCATATAATTCCCTATTTATTGGAGCTGGACCGGTTCTGGTCACAAAATTAGTGACCGAAAAATTCCAACCACAAATATAAAAGTTGTTTTAAAGTTGGTGAGGCAACACATAAATATACAGTTTTCATCCGATCTCGGAGTTCTACACACGTATACATTAAAATAAATAGAAAAATAATGTTTGAATTCGATTTACAAAACTGCACCTGCTCTGTCACTTTACTCCTCTTCACGCAAATTTATTGGTGCAACTATTCTGTTGTTGTTTTTTCCGCATACTATATCTAAAAAACGGCAAGGAAATCGGTCAAAGCGGGTTGTGATGGAGATTGTTTACTACAATCTGATCAAACGGGATAAAACATCACAAAATTCATATCCAGCAGCGCCGGGTACTCTGCCAGTATGTAACATCTAGCTGTTACCAGTTAGAATCTTATTTCTAGAATTGGATATAGAAAACTGTAAGTTACACAAAAGGCGTTCCAAAAAGCAAGGACACGGAATAATATGATGGAGAACCATTCTACCAATGAATATGTCTCGTAAAAACCAATTTGCAACATGTTTAACCGTACCAACAAACTAAGGAAACAGATAAGGTGGCTTAACTGCAAGAAAATGCCTACCAGCAGATTTTTGTTTTTGGTTTAAAATTATGTCTCTTTATGAGTCTATACCATTTTGTACATTTCTTTTTTTTTCTTTTGGCTATACAGTCTTTGTGGGTTGGAAAACCGTGTGCTTTACTAGATAATAAGGCTTGTCTGTACATGAATTTTGTCAGCAGACCAGACACAAACTAACTGTGAGAGAAATAAAGCCTTAGAGGCCGATATAATATAACAGAGTGTGTGTGTCACTGTTCGGTTAGTTTTCAAAATATGATTACAAAATACATTATTTAGCCAGAAAAAAGTATCCTATGTCCTTTCTAATGATACATAGTACTTCCTTGTCAAATTTCATCAAGATCGGTTTAGCCGTGAGTACATAACAAACAGGCAGAGAGAGAGAGAGAGTTACTTTCACATTAATATAGAAGTCTCCTCACCAATCATTTATGACTTTAACAACATATTTATGCTTTTCATTTTTTGCTGTTATAAATGTAGTTATAACGTGTTGCTACATTCTTGGTTGTACGTCTGCTTTACAAACATAAGTCAAGCAAACAATGGATGCTGAACAAGTAGGTTAATAATTCTTTTCGAGCGTTGTTTTAACAAAGTTCCAAACTTAAGTTATAAAACTGGCCCTCGTTAAATGGGCTGCGAGAGACACGCGTTGTTGCCGGTAGCTATGTAAATCAGCGTAGACGCTCCGGCCCCATTTGACAGCCCGTGTTTACCCGTTGATTATGCTGCAGACGCAAGACACTGCTGCGCTGCGCCTTTCGTCCACTAATCCGACGATACGAGTTTTATTGCTCGTGGCGCGACTTCATTTACAACGCAAAGTGGCGAGATAACTGAGTCACCTCCTTTTTTTCTGTTTTATTTTCCGTGTCCGCGACGTGCAATTAGCATACGCGTTCCCGGGAGCGCCGTAACGCGATGCCGGGCAGATTAGAGGCAGGTGCCTCTTGTTTATGGAAGCGCCGCCGACATGAATATGCGCGCTCAGGCCTGTGCAAAAAGCGATAAATAAAAACAAAAAGGTCGCGACCAGACGCGGCGCTATCGCCCGACGCCATCTGAGTCCGGGCCCCGTCCCAGGATAGCATCGGCACTGCAGTAATTAACATTGGGCGCCCCGTCTCATTATTTTGTCTCCGCGGCAGATGTGGGACAAGTACACGAGTAGTAACTCTTAATGCCAGAGAGTCAAACATACCCGCAATAATCCCTCAAAGGAAGTCGGAGCACCTGCCTCTTCCTCCGGTCTCTCATCAAGTAATTAACTTCCCCCGCAAATGGCTCTCGTCTCTAATTGTAAACACGCTTCCTGCAGACGTACATTGCTGGCTTTCTCGCTTACAACAGCCACAGTTCCCACCTGCCTTCACCTCACCGTTCCCATGCTCTGTGCAGAATTCAGAGCGTGTTTCCTCTTCTCCAAGTGAGTTCTTTCGGAATTTCAAACTAACCTTACTGAAGTGTTAGTATTTTTCAATAGAATATAATTTACTTCCTGGAAGATCTCTTAACAGTGGACGCTGCTGATCCTAAATTTCTCTTCACATTGTTTTCCTAACAGATTCTATACGCGCAGACAGTGAACAGCGTAATATTTTCTCTAGCAGTTTCCACCTGACTTTTGTGGAGCCAATCTGTTTGAGAGTAGAACCGTGGCCTAAAGTACTGCCTTTTAAAACTCAGTCTCCAGAGAAGAAATTACTACAACTGTAATACGAGTATTAGAGTTGCAAGTGTTTGGTTGGCAGGTTATAGAAGTTAAGTAATACCCGAAGTAGTCCTGGTAAACTTAGGTCGGTACCATCGTCAGGGTATTGTGTTGTCAGGGATCTTCAGTCTTTTGTAGTCAATTTAGTAGCTATTCCTAACATTTAATGTTATGTTTCTTTCTTGTTTCAGATGCTGTGATTCAACTCTTCGTGAGATGACATGCACGGGCGGTTTCTAAATTAGGCCTATAATATTTCTTTTGTCTTACTTAAGGCTCTACGCCTTGTCAACGTGAGGTTCATTAGCTATTGGAGGCAATGGACAGGAAGGAATTTGGACATGGTCTTTTGAAGGAACCATCCCGGCGCTCGACTAAAATGATTCTTGGAAACCATGGCTGATTAGACGGGGATCTGAAGCCACGTACTCCCAAATGTCAAGCCCATACGCTCGCTACCACTCGTTCACACGACTCGGTAATTAAAGCGGAGCTTCCTTCTTCATACGAGTGAATCTCTTTGGAACCAATCTTTATAGCCATGTCGGTACCTCATTCACAGGAAGGATTAATGTTAAGAAGGTTTCATAGATATCGGTATATTCTGTTCTTACAGTTCAGAGAGTTAGTACGTGCTTTTCTGGAATGCAAGAATTTCCGGTATAAGGAGTCAGCCACTGCTAGCCCAACGGCCTCCAGAAGGAGGGCGGAAGAGAGGGGAGCGGTCAAGGGCACCCTCTTTCCCTTGGGGTTGGAAACGGCTCCTAAAGGCGGATGAATCATAAATGATCAACGGCATGGGGTTGCAGAAGGCAACGGGAAACCACTGCATTAAAAGCCCAAAGGGTATTCCGAGGACATGTAATCCTCTCAAAAATGGAGGATTGTATCAAACCAGTCGAAAGACTGATGACAGCAAAAAAAAAAAATATTTATTTATAATACTCATCAGTAATTTTGGGAGAATTTGTAGCAGTCGTTTTTCTTCCAGTGCTTAAAATTAGATAATTAAGGTCGAAACTGAACATAGCTCTAGACGTTCCGCTAGTTCCTCTCACTAAACGTAGTAGACTCAGAGTAGCTTATACCTACCGATGCTAAAGTTAGGAGACAGTTATAACTCACTGGTGTATTTAACTGCAGCTATTGTCGTGAAAATGGCAAACCGTTATGATAGCGATCGGAATAGTATCAGAATTTACACTTCGGTTTCTACTCGAGTAAGTTTATGGGGAAACTGAAGACTGTAATTAAGTAACGACATTAGAATTATATTCAAATGGAGACTTTCCCGGCGTATTGATTCAATGAAAGATTCACGGGTGTCCAGGCGGATGGTGTCATAAAACGACGACGTTTCGACAACCTGCTCGGTTGTCTTCATCAGGTCTATTTAGATGTTGCTTCTCGAAATCACAAACAGATTTCGAGAAGCAACATCTAAATAGACCTGATGAAGACAACCGAGCAGGTTGTCGAAACGTCGTCGTTTTATGACACCATCCGGCTGGACACCCGTGAATCTTTCATAGAATTATATTGGTTTATGGGTTTACTCGTTAGTGAAACATTCGAATTCGTATAGAAGATTGACACCCATATCACTGGTATCTACCATCATAAGTCATAGTTGAACAAAGCCAAGTAGTTTAAACTGGATAAACTATCGTTTATCAGTCTTAATAACATACATACATCGCAAATAATAAAAGAAGAGACAAAAAACTGAAATAATTGTAGTTTATTCAAAGAACGTGCATAAAAAGATATTAACGTATATTACTCGATTTTCTTTCAAATAATTACAGCTGAAACGTGCTTTTTTGTACGGAAAACATTTGTTGGTTACGTTATGTACAACCATAACAGAAATTCTCACTTCAGTGAGTCAAATTTGCCGTTTTGAGGCCTTATGGCAATAACTAACAGTTTTTGAAATACAAAACCTGATAAATACTGTTTCCGTAAAGATACGATCAGAAATAGACGCAGGAACAATGTCATCGATTCTGAAGTCAGTTCTTCTTTTATAATAAGATATAAACTACTCGTAATATCAAGGATATCAGATGGTACGGAAAGGATTAGTTACTCATGAATAGTGGCATAACTCGTGTAGTGTGTTGTAAAAGATGTCTGAAATTATGGCGGTAATTAAGTTTTGTTCCTAGCGCGTTGTGAGATATATAAGACGGCCAACACTGTGTTTCATGAAATATTCATGAACCAGACAGACGACTGCTCTTACGTAATAACTGGACGCACAAGGGAAGAGTTAAAGGAACTGATTGTCGTAATGGAGCTAATGGTAGCCGATTGTGTAACAGGTGTCTGAAAACTGGACTGACACAACGATGATTACTGCAATCAACACATGGAGAGCACTAAGCGGAGAAACAGGATCTGTTTACCAAAATAAATCTCATCGCAGGACTTCTTACTATAAAATGCGTTGAGTGATAGCACAATCACAGACCGTAGTTAAACCACATTCGCGTACCTCTAGTACAATTTTAGCAAACTAACAGATTTAGCTTTATGAGTCTCGCCTTCTCATTTAAGGGAACCGGGTAGTGAGGAAAAACCAACAATGCAACTTTTTAGTTAAAGCTTCATTATTAGGTAACCATGACAACTAGAAAGTTCAAATTCTCAGATGTTATTAGTAACATCTTTTGTAGTGTGTCTGCTCAATATCATTGAAATATATAGTATATATATAGTATATTTCATTGATATTCACAAGGCAAATTTAAAAAAAAAAAAAAAAAAAAATACACATTCCTAGTTATGTAGGTTTCTTCTGATGTTACTGTAGATAATTTAATAAAATTTGTAATGTGTAATCTAATGTCAATGATAAACTTGTGAAACAAACTTATTGTTGATGGTTTATATTTTATAAATTTGAGATTATGTAACTATATTTTAGCAAATATTTCAGATACTTATTACTATAAAACTCACTAGCTATTGCCTTGATTATTTTCATTTTTCTTTACAGATCGTGATTTATAAGCATCCGTAATAGTGTAAAATTTCGAGTTGTTTGAACATTTCGTTCCTGAGGGAAAGATGCATATCATAGAAAATTTAAACTTTTGAGGAAAATCAAGTTAAAGCTTCAGTTAACATTAATGATACATGGAATATCGTCTTGTCGTCTGAATGAAAACTTTCAATAACACCTAGAAGAAATGTATTATACCCAGTAAATTATGTATCGTTGTAATCAGGAAAGTTTCTAAATTATTTTTTCGCTCAAAAAATAAAAATGCCAATTTTTGACATTTTACACCACCCGGTTACCTTAAATTCAACTGAAACCAGAGGCTGCTTGAGATTTTTTTTTTTAACTGCTTTACGTCTCTTTTTAACATCGAGGTCTTTAGAGACGGGAAAGGATGGGGGGGCAAGGATGGGGGCAAGGAATTGGAAGGAATTCGGCCATGGCCTTTTGAAGGAAGCATCCCATCATTTGCCTGGAGTGATTTGGGGAAACCATGGAAAACCCAAATCTGGATGCCCGGACGGGGATTCGAACCGCCGTCCTCCCGAATGCGAGGCGAGAACGCTAACCGTTACACCGCCCCGCTCGGTAGGCTGCTTGAGAACAAATCTGCTGAAAAGATGTGATCTTCCTGGCGTAGTGTCAATATCGTTAATGTCTCGCCTTTTCTTCAGATAACATTTGCATTCATATTGCGATATAGTAACACACTCGTCATATTATCTGTTGTCCTTTGTTGTAGAGAGACGTCTACGAGTTTATGTCGAGATGACGTCACCTGTCTGGACGTGACGTCACACACCCGGTGGTTTCTATATTACGCCCCGCAGACCTGTTGGTATGGATGTTTTTATTTCAATCAGCGTACCCGTTGCGCCACAGTTTCCTTGTGAATTTTGTAAAGCTAACTAGTTGTAAAGGAGTTTTTTATCCAGCATACCGACAGCTCAAGCTAAGTAGCGAAAGATAAAAGTTGCTGTTACTTTATGATGGCTTGCAACGGCAGCGGCAACTCAAGGCTGAAGCCGTTATTCCTCGTGGGATTTTCTGTCCGCGTCCCAGAATCTCGAAAACCCCAGATCAGGAGTAATACGAGTACATCATGCGGGTCGTAAAAGAATTGTAAGTGGCTAGTTTCTTTCCCCTATTCGACGCGCTTAGAAAAGAGCCCTTGAGTTATTAGAAAGATGCCTTTTATTCGTAGTTACTTCATATAGAGATGGTTTGTACCTGCGATTTTGTTTCATGTGTGATAAAGAAACCACGTTGTAAATATACAGGAGCAAACAGGCAGTATATCTGTGTCCGGATAGTCACGTGACCAACGTGGACCAATGAGAGGGAGTCGAAGAGTATCGGTCGGGAGCCGGAATGCAAGTCGTGTGATGCGCGGCTCCGAAAAAACGCGAAGTATAAATCAATTAGTGTGGGATATAGTGAGGTAGTGGTTCAGCATTGTGCTGGGTTGATTAAATAGTTCAGAACAGTGAGAGTAGGTGGTGCAGCCGAAATAGAGAGCCACTTCATTGTAAGGAATGGTGTGTGTGATCTAGCATAGTTAATAACTGCTGGTGGTCGAACTCATTATTAAACTGGTGGAAGTGTTAACAAGCGCACTCGGAAATACGAAGTTCCGATAGAAATATTGACGGTCATATTGTGCGGTGGTGCTCACAGTGAACATTTGAAGTCGATTAAAAGTGTTTGTTGTCTTGAAGAAGCTCCTGACTTCTTATTTGCGAACTTAAAACATTTCAGAACCTCTTCCAACATTCTGTTGGTGGCGACCAGGTCCGAACTTGCAATCTTCACGGGTTAATAATTAATGAACACTTCAAGAAAGCATCTTTATGATGTCAAAATGCTTATTAATTACTTACAACGTCTTCACTCTTCAATTGGTTAACACATTTCCTACAAACTTTATATTTTAATTCGTTTTGATGCTGTTACTTACGTCATTTTACTAGTTAAGTAAAAGCATTGACGCATTCGGGAGGACGTCGGTTCGAATCTACGTCCGGGCATCCAGATTTGGGTTTTCCATGGTATCCCAAATCACTCCAGGCAAATGCCGGGATGCTTCTTCAAAAGGTCATGGCCGAATTCCTTCCCATTCCTTGCCCCTATCCATTCCCGTCTCTAAAGACCTCGCTGTTAAGAGAAGTTAAAAAAAAATTGCATTGAGTTTTCTCACTATTAGGTCACTGTCGGAAGATGAAACTTATCAATCGGCGAACCTGTGAAGCGGTCTTCGTTCGTCGCCGGCTAATACTCGTTTCTGAGTTTATTTATGTGGTCGTTATGGATGATTGATCAGGCCAATCCTGGCTAAGATAATCGTCAGCACATGTTGCACCTGATTGTGGGAGACGAACTTGGTTGGTTTCGTGGAAGTCCCCCCCCCCCCCCATTACGAGCTTTTTCTGTCCGTCTTCGTTGCTCCAGCTGCGAAGGTGGTTTTGCGCCAGAGAGCGCGGTCTTCTGCAAGCTAGTCGCTGATAGTAGGTTCATATTTGTGCTAATGATCTTTTTAAACTGGTCTTTGTAGCGTTTCAGGTCTTTTTAAACTGCTGTGCTCAACAAAGGAAAATTGTGGAGGGAGTCTGTTGTTACTCATGTCCAGTCCATCTGAGCTGGTGACTGATGATGAGGGCTTCAAAGCTGCACACTTATACCCTTTCTGAAACTAACGTTGGACACATAATCATTCAAACACTGTGTAAATAACAGTTCCACGCCTGTATTAATGAGATTACAGACAGACGGTGAAATTTTCCAATTTATCGACTAAGGGTTTTTTAGTTATCTTATGGTCGTAGGCACATAGTTAATAATACAATTGTTTCACACTAATAAAATTTTACATTAAGTTATAGTTAAAATTCAAAATCGACATAGCGAAATATCTATGAAGTGTTTCGGTGATCGCCTGAAGGCTTGATGTGGGCAATCAAAGGATGGTTTGTTCTTGCTCAACACAGTCGCATAGTCGGTGAATCTCTCATTCCCCATGTGTAAACAGGTGAAGCTGATCTGCCATGGCCAGACCTAACTCTGTTCAGGGTTGCCCATGTCTTGCGAGGAAGGTCGAGTCCCTTTAGTGCCTGTTGATTGACAAACAGGGAGTGCCATTCTGGTGGGGCTGAGGTTATCCACTCCGATCTCCACGCTTATCTCCCGTTAAAATTGTTGGATATAAGCTGTTTTACGGGTTTAACAATTGGACTTCTCGATTTAAGTCTCTGAAATTGGTTTTCCATGTCGTCGTGGGTGGAGAAGATCCCAGTTATGACAGACATACTCGGCAATTAGGCCACTGCGTTGTCTTATCGTAGGCGATTCGATGTTACTCAAACCGGGTAGCCAGTACAGTGGAGTGGACTTGATGCATCCACTAATTATCCGTTTCAAAACTATGTCTAGCTTTTTGGCGTGGGTGCTATTCATTCACACAGATGAGCAGTTCTCAGCTGCAGAATACACAAGGCTCAGTGCTGAGGTATGAAGCCAGTTAGCTCCTGCAGAATATTATTTCTAGTTCTTAGTTTTGCTGCAAGGATGGTCAGATGCTTATTGTACGAAAAGATGCGATCCATTACGATTCCCAAATATTTCGGAAAGGAGTTGTGTCGGAGGGGAGTGCCATCAAGAAGAAAGTCAAGCGAGAGATTCACCGCGCGATTGTTAAGATGGAAGACACCAGTTTCTGTCTTGCTGGAACTGGGTACGAGACGCCATTTCTTAAAATAGTTGCTCAGGGTATCAGTACTGATCATTTTGATTGAATTGGACACAACGCACGTGTTTGGTAAATAAAATGAAGAACTGCTGCCCTTACATGTTTTTTCTTCCCCCAATTGTTGAAGAATTTGGAGGGAAGCAAAGTTCTCATCCGAGCCACCGGAACTGCAGATGTAGTTAATCCCTGAAGCCAGTGACTGGTGAGATTGCAGACAGGCACGCACGCGTCCTGCCCCGCGGCTAACTAATTTGACCGAAAGCACATCACAATGACGCCATCCGGCAGACCCGATAATAACGATAACAATAAAAAGCTCCCGCCCGCCGAAATCGCTGTTCCGCGCTGGCGCGCCCTGTTAGTCAAACACATCACCACAGCGTTCCCACTTCAGTTTCAATCCGCCCCCCCCCCCCCCCCCGCGCTCTCGTCAGCAAAATAATTTGTGGAATTATTTTCGCCGGCTGGCTGGTAATTTGAAAGATTAAACCGGTCGGCACCTCCTCCCCCAAACACACACGTCGTTCTCTCTCTGTCACCCCACCCCTGGCTCTCTTCGTCTCTCTGTCTATCTTCCTCTCTCCCATTCCATCTCGCTTTATTGGCCGAACGCCGCGCCCCCACGCACACACCTAGCGTATCTTGTTAGCTAACAACAACAAAACATCATCCATTTGGAAATGGGATGTGTTGGCGCGAGGCTCTGCGGAGGCGGGGGGTGGGGGGGGGAGGGAGGGGTGGAAATTAGTGGAGGGGGCGAGAGCGGAGTGGTGGGACGGTCGCACCGGGCGGGGTGGAGGGGGAGGGGAAAAATATGAACACGCTTGTACACACGGCCGGTATTGTTGTCGAGAGGACGTGTCGTACAATGTGTACACGGGGTGGGGTGGGTCCGGAGCGCTGTTTCATAAATGAAGTGTCGCCCGTTGCCCGTCGCTCCCGGGGGCAGCACTGTTATTGCCGTCACGCCGACTGACCGAGGAGAGGCGGCCAAACGCCGACACCATCTCGTCAGACGCAGCCCAATTACCCTCGCGTCGCTGTATGAAGGCACTGTTTGCAGTGACCTCCTTCAAATCAGACAGACCTCATGTGACCGCCACTGTGGCTGGTTCTACCCTGCGCTCCATTGTTCGTGGTAGCTACAGCACCGGCCAAGGACGCGCTGTCTTTGCTGCCTCTTCTCCCCTGTCTGCTCCATCCCCTTGTCCGTAGTAGGTTACTACCATGGAGGAAGGAATTATATGGAGGAGAAGTGAGGTTAAATTGGTGAAGCAGGCTCGCGCATGCGCAGTGGAGGCAGCGGCGATAATGCGCTTCCAAACAATTGCGATGTTCCCAATATATCCCGAAAAGTAAGCAAGATATCGAAAAAATTTATTCATTATTTTCGATTTGTCTCGTCGTGTTACATAAGAATCGATCATTAAATTTGACTTTTGCGAAATTTTTCTTCTCGATTTCAACTCAAGACACCTCACTTTTGATACAGTATATCTCTAGAACTAGGTGAGATATCGAAAAATTTTATTCTTTATTTCTCATTTTTCTCGTCTTTTTAAATAAGAATCCATCATCAAATTTGACTTTGACCAATTTTTTCTTCTGAATTTCAACCAAAACCATTTCACATTTGGGACAGAATATCTCGAAAACTAAGCAGGATATCAAAAAATTTTATTCTTAATTTTTTATTTGTCATATCGAGTTACATAATAATCCATCACCAGACTGCGGCGTCACCTCTATCCTAGAGTCCCCTTGAGGTTTTTGTACATATTCCCCGTGTCTGTATGGAAGCGGCCCCACTCCGGCCATGCCCCCCATTCCTCCTCCGCCCTACTTCACTTCAATGCGTGGCGAAGGTCTCTTGCGTCGTCTCCATATATTTCCTTCCTCCATGGTTACTACACGCGCTTTAGACGGTAGTCTACGCGTATCTTTGTACGGAGTCGCTTTATTAATTAGTTTAGGCCGCGTTTACACGATGCGAGTTGACTGGAACGACAGTTGGCCGGACCGTCGGTGGTGGGGGTAAGAGAGTGGACTAGCAGTTAGTAATAATTTGAAGACAGTCCACTGTCAGTTTTTTTTTACTGTTTTACGTCTCGTCGACGGCTAAGATCATTAGAGTCGGGATGGGACTGGAGACAAGCAACGGGAAGGAATTCGGCCATGGCCTTTTTGAAGGAAGCATCCCGGCATTCGCCTGGAGTGATTTTGGGAAACCATGGAAACCCAAAATCTGGATGCCCGGACGGGGATTTGAAGCCGCGTCCTCCTCCACTGTCAGGACAGCTCTCTACTCCTACATTGTGATATTGTTGAAAGTAGTGTGTCCATATTATAGGAAGGAATTAACATCTTAACTAATTTGTTGATTATAATGTTGAATGCTATGAAAAATAACAAAAAAAAAACGTAGAAAATGGTTAAAAGAGTGAATATTGAAAAGAAATGCCTTAAATACCTCAGCGCATTTTAATAAATAATGTTTCAGGTAAAAATGTAGAGTTACATCATTTAAGAATAACTGTATCTCATTTTGAAGAGCTGTTGTGAAATATTTTTGCCGATATATATATATATAAATTACACCGTTACGAAGCAATTTTTTGATAGCAGAGTCTCTAAAATTCTTGTTCTTATAATTTTTATTCTTAAAAATCCACAGAATTTCTTCACTTTCATGCAAATTCAAAGATTTTAATGCCTCTGCTTCAGTCCGCTTACGCGACTTGTTAGTTGTCGCCATCTTGTTTGTTGAACTCGCACGCCAAAAGTTGGTCGTGAACCTTGTACAGTTGTACCTGTTGACAGGAGGAGAGTGGACTATCCAGTGCTGCGCGCGCAGCAAGACAGTATATTCGTTCCAGCCAACTAGTTCCTTGTAAACGCGGCCTAAAGGTGTATTTCGGAAATGTTTAGTTTGGCTCATGTTCAGGAACAGAATATTACAATTAGTGCATTAACAGACAGAAGTAATATTCGCGAACCTGCAGGTTGCCTGGACTTTGGAAACCAAATTAAAGTCATCATAACAGATATTTTCAATGTGTAATCGTTTCAAGTTTTTTATGAATATTACCCATAACAAATAATAAAAAAAACATTAACTTCGGTTAGTTATAAGCAATGACATGAAGGTATTTTTTAGCAGTCGTTTCAACGAATAATCGGTTCCATATATTTGATATTTTGTTTTGTCATCGTTTCTCAAGGTTTTTCACGGATTTCGTCATATGCGGTTAGCTATGTACAATGAGAAAAATAATTCTTACAGGAACTGAAAGTAGAGTTTCCATGCAGGACTGGAAATATTTCTCTTAATGGTACACGAACCGAGCGAACAGCCTGCATTGCGCGCATTCATGCAAATAAACTGTCAACAGAGTTTGTCTGAAGATGCTGTGCGTGTTACCAGAATTAATTTCAATATTTTCTTGAAAACTTTGTAGCTGGAAGTTTATACGCCAACAAAATAAAACGGAAATTAGTCAGCGACAACATTTTATGTTACACATCCGAAACAACCAAGCGATTAGAGTAACATTTTTTCCCTCTTTATTTGATGGATAGAATACATTCGGTACTATAGTCTGTTAACTTTCAGGAAGGCGCGTAAATTTTTTAGTTATTTCTTATCATTATTTTGTTTTACTTTTTCTGTTGATTGAAGTAAAGAAAGTAATTTGATTTCTAACTTTGATATAACTAGTTTCTACTTTTATTTTTTAAAAAAAAAATGTGTAAACGATTCCAATTAAAAAGCAAGTTAAGCCTTTTTTAGATTTTTTTTGCACTCATTATTGAAAGCTGAATTTTTTGCTGATTTGCAAATTGTTCGCCGACTCCGTGACCTTGACAGGACTAGTTCTGTGTTAGAGACTGTAACAATAATTATGACAGAGTACGAGATTATGAGCAATAGAATTGTGGTTAAATAATGCTATTATTTTTAGTTTAGTAACTGCGATGAAATTAACTAACAGAATACTGAAAGAAAAGTATATATTTAGTTTAAAACAAATATTAGTTACTAGTTGGTTTTTGTTTATTTATATGATGTTTATGTAGATGTTTCCTTATACTATCTGACCAGAGATATCGCTGTTACAATAAACTAAGAAATTTACATTATTTTTAAGGTTATGGGCGTTATTTAATAACAATTATATTTAATTAAGTCACGAACTGCCAGAACGCCCCGGCATAGAAGCTGTATGTATTCTCTGTCACTGTTATAGTGACTGCAAAGAAATAAATTGCCAGAACTCTGCGGCTAACCGACAATTTTTGAAATACTTAGATGACATTCATTAACTACGGGAACTCCAAACGGGAGAGGAGGGGTTCGACAAAATCTCATTTAAGGGGAGAGGGGGATCAATAAAAAAATTCGCGACAACTTTTTATATAATTTTTCTCCTCTTATTTAACAGAAATAATGTAATACTTAGAAAACGTCAGTATTAACGAATAGGTATTTAGTGGAATGAAGCAAAATACATGACCATATCAAATAAATTCAATTATTTAAAAATTAAAATTATAAGGCAGATATTACGAAAAAGGTGGGAAGGAGGGATCGAACCACATCTTACCAAATCTCTTCAATTAAAAAAAAAAAAACAAAAAACAAAAAAACAAAAAAAACAAAAAAAAACAAAAAAAAAACGCAGAATTAATGGACGTCTCCTTAGAATCTAGTTACGGGGGGGACTTCAAAAAGTAAGCTACATATTGCTATCGTAAGCCAAGTAACCTTTATTGAATGCTGTACTACACTTCAAATTGGCAGAGATACATGACGCTATTTTTCAACATAGTCACCAAGTTTCTGTAAACAACTTTCTACCAATCGTTCCATTCCTGTATGATAGAAATCCACTCCGTGGTCACGGAGCCATTGGAGAACCTCTCTGGGAGTGTTTTCATCGTTGGAAAATCTCTTTCCCTCAGATGTTCTTTCAGCTTGCAGAAAAGATGGAATTCACATGGTGGAAAATCTGGATTGCTGCGAACCAGCATTGCCTGGACATTGTCGATGTCAAAGCTCGTATACTTTACTGGTTAAAATTACTCTGTTCCAAATCTCTTTCCCATTTTTATCTATTCGTTCTACGTTTTTACTATTTAACATTTACTTCAGTACACGAAACATTACAAATCTTTTTTAAAAACTCGAATGTGATTTTTTTTTTTTTTTTTTTTTTTTTTTTTTTTTTTTTTTTTTTTTTTTTGCTTACAGCTATATTATTGCTACTAAATTTTTCTTGCTATACCAGAGATTATCGTTACATTCAAATCAAGCATACAGGTTAGCATGCTACTTCTCCCTGGTAGTTACAATAGACAACCTGTTCAAATTAGTTGATACCTAAATCTCGCTTGTCAGACACCCATGAGAATTTTCTTAGACTGTGCTGTTCACACAAATTGTTAACAGTTTGGCACTTGTCTGTCATTACATTGCAGGGAGGATACGTGGTGTGTTGAGTCTTCGATGTTCGCACACGTGGTTGAGAGCTGGGACCGCAGCCTATAATACCCACTCTCATGTATCGTGCGTGGGTGGAACTATGGACAGCACGCTCACGGGTACACTCATAGTCCAACAGGATAACGCTCTCGAACAGACCGCAACAGGTTTAACTACTTGCATGACCAGTAGCTTCACGATATTTCTCCACGTGCCGTTCTGCGTCTCCCACGGACGAGAAAAAACGAGCAACTGCTTTCAAAGGTCGAGAGGCCATTGCCTATTACACTACACTATAAGTATATTATATCGAAGGATTGTCCGCTTAGTAATTCAAAATTGTGACCGTGCAATCAAACTGTATTGCTTGTAATAGAGCACACAATTACATGAGTACCTCAACTTCAGTTTAAACTACGTAACGGTACGGTAATAAACTGTTATCATTTACCACATAAAATGAACTCCAAAGTTCAATCAGTATTTTACATACTCTCTTACTCATCAAAATTTAGAACTTGAAAAATTATTTAGCATTATTTTCATTATATCTGTTACATTTAGAAATATATTATTTTAAGGGTGGCAACTGGCTTTTAATAATTTAGGGATTTATAGACATGCAACCGTGAGTTTACGTTAAATTTACTTACCGGCTTCAGACATATGTCTAAAAGTCTGGAAGAGAAAGCGGATTAAAATTTTTATCTCGGCTGTCTGTCGGAGCACTAATGTTCTGCATTGATAGTCACGTAACAACGTCATTACATAACAATGATTTCTGGACCAGGAACTAACATAAAAAAAGAATTCCTGTAATATAAGAAACAAAACTTTCTTGCCCCAATCTTTTTTTTTTTTACTTATGGCTTTACGCCTCGTCGACGTCGAGGTCATTAGAGGCGGGATGGGACTGTGGACAATGCCCTTTTGAAGGAATCATACCGGCATTCGCCTGGAGTGATCTGGGGAAACCATGGAAAACCCAAATCTGGATGCTCGGACGGAGATTCGAACCCGCGTCCTCCCGAATGCGAGGCCAGAGCCTTGCTGCTCGTTTTGTTAGTCCTACTCAAGAATGTTTACTTACAATAATTTATCGCGTGGAGAAACTAATTAATATTTTTACAAAATATGTGCAAATATGCAGTTTGCTATGGCAAATCGCTTCCACTCAACATGCAAGCTGAATCCAGTTTATTCTAGTAACCTTCAGACCTGTGTTATGGGCACTCCTGGGTGACGTGGCCATCTTCTGTTCTTAGTCTCCACACGCTTTAAAGAATCCAGCATATCCCAGTAAGCACAGCTTTCAATAATCCACGGCACCACGTTACCCTGGTCAGCAGATTTCCCATAGGCCGTTGGATGTGATTCTACTCAATAGGAAACTAGATTTCCAGTTCCTCAATTCGCTGATGTCAAGTGGCTGCAGTCTCTTGATGACATGATCGGTACCAGAGATTTTTTCGATTTCAAAAGCGGAGCCTCACGCAGTTATGAGTAAATTGGTGAGTGCAGAGTGATTCCTGAGGAAAGTCAACAAAGTGGTTTAGGGAAAGACGTTCCGAACTTGCCCATCCACTTTCACCTTTGAAGTGATTGACAAGCTTCCTCTCTTGGTCAACCTTCTGAAGAGACGTTGAATGCAGACGACAACGATTGTCTAGAACTCAGCTCTCATATGCCACAGTTTGATTATGTTGTTCATATGTATTTCCGGATTTTTGATGGAATAGATATTTGACGGCTAAGATTTGCGCTCTGGAAGACAATGAGAAAATGCTCCATTTACGAATTATTAACAATGGGTCAAAGACGCAGCTGATCTTCGAGAAGTTGAAACAAAATGAGAGCAAGCGGTTCTCACATTTAAGTAACATTTCCGAAACCTGACGCGAAAACATTACAAAAAAGCTGATTTCAAGAAATATTACATTCATCATCATCCTCAACAGTTTCCAGCCTCTGGCCGGGTCTGCTTCATGCACAAGCCTCCTCATTTCCTTCTTTAATCCCACCACCTCTCTGTCACCACTTTGTTCCAGTTCTCTCCTCTCTTCCGTACACCCTCCTCTACTCCTTTCTGCCATCCATCTCTTGGTCTTACTCTGGGTCGTTTACCATGCATCTTAATTTCGTGAATTTTTCTTGGGATTATCTGAACCTCCATTCTCTTTACATGTCCATACCATCACAGTCTGGTCCTCTCTACCCTTTTATTTAGGGGTTCCTCTTTTATGGTGTATCTAATCACTTCATTCCTTATTCTGTCCATTTTAGTTACTCCCATTCTACCTCTAAAAACTTCATTTCACTTGCTTGTACTCTGCTGATGTCCCGCTTTTTCATTGTCCATGTTTCAGCAGCATAAGTCAAGATAGGCACATAGTATGTATGATAGATTACTCTCTTGCTTCTCTGTGGCACAACTTTATTCCATATCAGGCTTCTAATGCTTCTTAGAAATGCCTCTGCTTGTCTTCCTCTTTCACTTATCTCGCCATCATTTCCTCCACGTTCCTCTAATACACTCCCCAAGTGCTTGAACATGTTTACCTTCTTTAGTTGTTCCTCTGCAATAAAGAAATATTACATTAACGAACATAAATACAGACTAAGTACATATTTGTTGAGGAGGAACCCCTATTCTTTCAGCTTCACCTCACAGATTGAAATAAACTGTGCATACGGGGGCATTTTATATAATCAGCTAAAATCTACAAATTCAGTGGTTGGTAGTTATTATTTATTTAATTCCTATTGTGGCACATTATCAGTTATGGTTGAGATGATTGATGAAAGAGTGATATGTTACTAAAAACATCGAGCTATAATTTACTGAAGTATAAAAAATGTATGAATTCATATTTATTAAGAAGAGTGATAACATGAAGGGGCAGCACTGCGACTACTGCTTTATGGAGATATCGCGGTTGGTTATTGTCTGTAGCAATACTGATCATATCACAACGATGCGTGAGAAGAGAATCAAGGGTGTAGGAAGATTCTCTTTTTGGGTAAGGGTGCCAGGGATTGGAATAAGTTACCAAGAGAAATGATGAATAATTTACCAAAAATGTTGAATGAATTTAAAGCTAAAATTTGCAGAGGGCAAATGTAGGTGGGTGCAGGAAAGGGGGCAGATGGGTATGTAGGGAAATTGCCATCGGAGGGTGCACGCTATCGCAATTTGGCTGAATTGCCAGCAATCCGTCCTGTATGCTCTATAAATAGGTAGTGTTGACCTGTTTCCGCAACATCTCAATACCTCGCTGTATTTTGTATCAATGAAGGATTTCACAGTACGCTGCGACGTATTTAACAGACAGCTGAAATCCAGTCGAAAATTGCAAAGAGCGGAGATAGTAGCTTGGCCTGAACTAAACTGTTGTCTGAATAGCCACCTTCTGGCCTTTTGTCGACACCTCACCTAACTGATCAGTTCATTGACAAACTCCAGTATCCTTCCCTACAAAACACTTTTTTCAATTTTGCTAACTTTCGGAGCATGATTTATTCGGCAACAGATGAAAACCTGAACTGAATTTTACTATTAAATCAGTCAAGGTAGTGACTCGTGAAAATTTGCCTTGGTAAATATTCCATTTAAACAACTATTGATTTCGCCGACCGATGGAACACCACTCTTTATGCCTCTACATTGTCTAGAGTTTCCAGCTAGAGCACTTTTTTTTTTTTACTTTTACCAGGTCTCCATATCGTCAAAACTCGTCGACGGTCTGTTATAATCCTGCTAGTTGCAGTAAATTAATTTATCTCTTGATGTGGACTGCATATTGGAAAGAGAGAGAGAGTCTTTAAATCATCTTACGCAGAGATATGGACGTAATCCGAAGACTCTTGAGGAGCAATCATCACTTGTTACGCGGGTAGGGAGCAAGTCTGTCCTCTGTGCGTCCAACTGTCTATTCTGGATAAGTCAGACGGCCAATGTTTCGCCACACAGTTGTCGTGATAACCGGTCAAACGGAGCCAACGCTAGCTCGAGAAACAAACACAGAATGAGCCATATGTGACGTCATTAATGAAATCATTAGCGGTCGTAAACCAGGGAATACACAATTTCGTCGGACTCTAACTTGTTTCCACAGTACCGACAAAAAACCAGCTCTGTAATTGTATTTGTAGTGGTACTTGGTTGTGATTTTCGTTGTAATCGGACATCTAAACACATTTAATAAATGTCTCTTGTTGTACTTAGTTTTGTTATTATTTTTTGTAATATAATTGCGAAGTCAATAAATCTCGAGTAATTCACGATACTGAACTGAATGGCCCATTATGAAACCAAATTAACACAGCCTCAATAGTCAACATTATAATTTATCTTGATCATCTCTGTTTCATCGTTAATTAATTAACTCCATTTAAATAATGGCAATATTTATCGCTTTACCAACCTGCAACGGAGTGTAAGTAAATTTATCATAAACTCGCTCCCACATATTATTAATGTTTTAAATAAAAAAACTACAAAATGTGATACATGGACGCCACCAGATTATTGTGTGACAAAGCATAATATGGGACCTAGCATGTTGTTTGGCTGGTATTATATGGTTGTCCGCTTGAAATATTTTAAGAAAGCAGAGAATGGGAAGAACATCTTTCGGGATCTGCTTTGTTTCGTCTGCTATTTTTCTAAATAGACAGTAAACTCCCCCTACAGAGATATAGTCCGCCCTTAGATAATAGCGATTCCGGGGTGCCCGTTGCCACCCTCCACACCTGCCTAAATCTTCGATCAAGTCTTATTTAGATCCTGAGCATTCTTGCGATTCATACAAGGGAAGATCAAACACCTTGGTATGACTTGAGTGGACTTTGCTACGTAATATACTCATTAGGGAAAAATCCGGCTTTGGCCATTATATAATGACCTATGAGGGAAACCCTTGCTTATGCTTATCGCCTGGTGGGGATGAGCGTAGTTAACGACTATCCCTAGTTGATTTTCTTGTGTCTGGCATTGAAAACGGTGGTTGTGTTGATGCTCATCGTGTCTGGTCAGGTGGTTATGATTGGTCGATCTTGGTGGCGTCCTGATCTTCTCTGTGCTGGTGCGGGGGCGGCTCCTGTTGACGCCGCTTGCAGCTTCTTCCTCAGTGGGCAGCCCCCGTAGCTGGCCGCGTGGTCCGCGGCGCAGTTAGCGCAAGTTGGTGTCTCGTCGCGCGGTCTGGTGCACACCAGCACGCTCTGGTTTTCCCCGCAGCGCCAGCAGCTGGTGAAAAGGGGGGGAGGTTGTGGAAATTAGTGTGGCCCTGTTATTGGTAACCCTCAGCAGCCACAGGTTTCTCAAAATTAATTCAGGGAGAATGATCCTTCCAGACTTTTGGCAGCTACTAGTTTCGGGTATACATTATGTACTTGATTGGAATCGAACTGTTTGGTAACATCCGGTGCGGGTATTTTGTGAGGGAGCGTCCATAAAATACGTGGCTCAATTTGGCCTCCCCTGAATCTTCCTCCCCTTCCCCCACGTAGCTCTTTTGCTTCTATTGCCCCCCCCCCTCTCCTCCGTGTGGCACGTAGCTTTTTTCCTTATTACATTCAGACGACATTATGTACTGTTTTCTCTGAACATACTATCGTTACGATTGTTGTGTATATAATGAATACCACCGATACTTGTGTTATTGGGGAAACCTCTTTCTCAGGCACAGTCAGGGAACCTTTTCTTCTTGATGTGTCGCTAATAACCATTCTCCTTATCCTATTCATCATTTCTCATTAATTGATAAAATAGAACAAACTATTCCTGCAACGTGAAAAAAAAAAAACTAAGAAGAGCTGCATTTTTTTTTATCTTTTGCTGCAGTTGCGCCGCCTTTCTTTCTAAATTATCAGAGAATGATTGAGTGATCTACTTAAAATATTTATATAAATCGTTGGATAGTGAAAACTCATTGGAAAAAAAAAAATACGATAAGCCTCGTAAAGTTTATTGTACAGCGTCACTTCACACCACACTATGAACTCGAAATAACACTTCAGCGAGCACTGTAATTCACTTCACACAACAAAATTAGAATTATTTTATCAACGAACAGTGTGGTCACACGCGGGTGATCCGAATTAAAAGCTTTATTTCAAATCATCAAAACAAAACGTACTGTCACTGCCTTGGAAAATCCCGGGTGACAAGCGAATTTTAGTCTAGGTACGGCATGTCTAATGTTTTTGCATCGTAAGCGCCGGCTGTGTGCAACCCAACACTATGGCTTCAAGTCACATGAATGGGGGACACTGTCAGTGTACTGGCTATCTAAATTACTTACGGAGATAATTAATTGGCTGAAATAAGTATCTACATGCTGTGTTGTGTTCTGTACCTTATTTTAACTACTGCTATTATTATTACTCCGCGATTCACTAGAAGTGAGTGGCGGGGGGTGTTTTGCATTGTAACAAATATATGTTGGCTTAGCTCGGATTCCCCCCCTTCCCGTTCCAAGTAGCTCACCGTAGCTTTCTACTAGGGATGGCGATTCTTTTCTAAAAAGATCGATTTTTAAATCGATTCGAAATTTGATAAATCGATTCACGAAAAAATCGAGGTCTAAAAGATCGATTTTCTAAAAATCGATCTTTTTACGTTTTGCTTTTCGTGTTCGTATTTTCATTATAATTCCAACTATGAAAAACAAAAAGGATACCACAATAATCGATCTTTTATCATTTTTAAATGAAAGTTTTTTTTTTACAACTAAATCAAAGTATCAGGTATACAAAAGACATTTATTTCACAAATTTGTTGGTTACATAAAACAGTTTTGAGATGATGTAGTTTCCAGTGCTTAATGTCTAAGTTGTTTTAGGAACAGCAGTCGGCCCAGTCTACTAGAATCCAAGCGGTTCCGCTCGTTACTTGCGATGTTGCCGGCAACCGAAAAAAGGTTTGTTTTTTTTTTTGTTACAGTTTAACGTCCCTTTTTAACAACGTGGTCTTTAGAGACGGGAAAGGATGGGGGCAAGGAATGGGAAGGAATTCGGCCATGGCCTTTTGAAGGAAGCATCCCGGCATTCACCTGGAGTGATTTGGGGAAACCATGGAAAACCCAAATCTGGATGTCCGGACGGGGATTCAAACCACCGTCCTCCCGAATGCGAGGCCAGAACGCTATCCGTTACACCACCACGCTCGGTCGAAAAAAGGTACTCGCAAGGTACTGATGACCGCACGATACAGATATACTTCATGACTGTTGAGTAAACGTGATGATAAATCGTGTTTTTTGCCCCCCTTTTGCCAGTAAAGTATAGGATCATACTTCAGGTGCACAACTACTTGCGATAAATAGCGTTTAAACCCTGACTTTCATGTGCAAGTGCATTGTAGAAAGTACTTTTTTCACATTCGATTTTCACGGTTGAAATATCGATTCACTGTATCGATTCAGAACTATAAATCGATTTTTTTAAAAAATCGATTTTTTAAAAAAATCGATTTTTTGGTCCAAAAGATCGATTCTTCTATTAATCGATCAGATCGCCATCCCTACTTTCTACCCAATCTCTTCCCCACTCTCCTCCCCTAGACCTGGCCAGCTCCCTAAAGTGCCTGGTTGAATGGAATACTAGGCACGTATATCGACAGGAACCTGGTGCCACTCGCCGGTCCAGTGGGGCGGATGGAAGATTGGAGACGCGGAGAGGTCACGCACACGTTCGACAGCTGCTGTTATAATAGAAACCCGTTTAAAAGGGGTTCTTCAGCGAACAGTTGGGATATCTGGCTGAGTTAGATGCAGATCTGCTTTGGACTTGCCTCTCTGTATTGTGTGTGCAACGGACGGGGACTAGGGGCCTTCGCTCCCGTCGTGACCGTTTCGACTATGTTGGGTTGTTCGTAGAAACTTTCACTGTAGTAAAATGCTCTTGTATTTGCGCGATTTATTTCTTCTGCAGCGGGGGATAGTTTTTTCGTACCTGTTCTCGGGGTGGATGCCACCTTGTATTGCGGTATCAGGTAGGAGGGATGAGGGTAGTAAAGCGGCAGGTGACGTATGGACAAAGCTTCCCCCTCTCCACCCCCCCCCCCCGCTCCCGATTGGGCGACAGATCTGTATCCCAACTGACTGTAAATATCAGCCAATATTGTCATGTCTGGTGAAGAATTCAGGACTTAAGATGCAGAAACAATTCTGCAAAATAGTCTGATCTGTAAACTAATGGCCACTGTGGGTTTCTCACAGACGTCAATTCAGCACAATCGTGATGCAGGTATAGGGTAGATTACCCTCTTCTTCTCCCAGTCTGAAATTTCAGAAAAGGTAACTAACAAGCAAATTTATGTAAAACATAACATCCGAAGTGTGAAACATTTTCGGTCTTTGGCAATGCTCCTCCTGGGTTTTGTTATCATTATTTTTGAAACAAAAGACAAATTTGCACCACGAAGATCGCCATCTTAAACAAACTGTAGGAGCAGAGGAAAATCTTCGTTCCGAAGTAGCTTACTAGCACTTGCATGAGGGAGTGAGATTTTTTTCATTGTATTAGGCAGGGGAGACTGGAATAAAATGATCGTCGAAAATGCCAACAAACTCACCTCACATACAGAAAGAATTTCATAAGAAATCATCACTTTATGAGCATTGGAAATTAATTTTAATTTAATTTAATTGCAATGGAGCACATGCTCCGGTGGCAATTTCCCTACACACTTAACTCCCCCTATCCTGGACCCACCTATATTTGCCCCCTACAAATTTTAACTTTAAATTCTTTTAACGTTTTCGGTAAGTTATTCATCATTCCCCTTGGTAACTCATTCCAATCCGTGACACCCTTACCTAAAAAACAAAATCTTCCCACACCCTTGTGCTTGTGGTCATGGTCATCTTTTCCCTTCCATGAACTACTTTTCATACCTACTGCAATATCTTTCCATGCCTCATCGCAAGATATAGTTACTATTTATTTCTCGCGTTTTATGAAACAATCGTTATCAACAATACAACGATCACAACTCTAATCTTCCTAAAGTGGTAGGCATTATTTATAGTAATACTTTTGACTTAGTTCTACTTTTCATATATTAGCTACAAAATTGATGTGTTTGTTCTATGTAATGATTATATTGTTTTATTTACTTTCTCAACGGAATTTTCTTCAATATGGTACGTTCATTCCCTTACTTCACTTAGCTGAATAATTACAGAAGTAAAATTTGATAATAATTTCAATTCTTCTCGCTAACGTCATTTTTGAAGTAGGTAGGTCTTTGAATGAAAGTTGGGACGTCGTGAATGGCCATGTGACAAGCCAGTACTATGTTTAATGCTATTGTTTTCTAACTTTATTTTTTAATTTAAAAAAATCTTATATCAAACCTTTCTGGGTAGTAGAGAGTATACTTGGCGAGGAGATTGTTTCTGCTACGAAGATTATTTTAAAATATTTATTGTAAGATAAGATTTCAAAGCTTACTATATTTACCCGCGAACTGAGGAAACTACTTTAGGTCCGTTGAAGCAGTAACTAAATTGATCACCGTGCCCCATGTGCTTCTGGTGTCAGCGGACTTGGTCCGAGTTCAGTTTAGACGTTTTTGACTGGATTTACGTCTCAGTGGGGAACGAAATTCGCTGCCCTCTGTACACACTCACCCCTGCTGCGGTCGACCTTATTGTTGACGCAGCTGGCGCGCCCCCTGTCGAAAGGAAATGTTTGCCCCCCCTGGCAGTATGGCTAGCTATCGACCTCTCGAACTGGCCGCTGCCGCGTGCGGCTGTCGGAGTCGGTATCGATTGCAGGGCGGGCGGGTCGGAGTGGGGGCGCCGTGGTGAAACATGAATTGGAGCCGCTATTAAACTGGGCCCGCTGCGACAACTGCGTTAATTGATGCGGATTGTATGCACTTAGCGCTACTAGCCGCGCTGCAGACGTCGGGCTGCTAGCGCTACGGTCCGTTTAGCCTACGTCGCCCCGACACGTGTACCACAACGTTTAAGCGGATGGCGGAGAATGTACACTCACTACCCCACAATACACACAGCGGATCGAAAGTGCTATGTAATATTATAAAAACAAAAAATAATTCCTGAATTGTTTGATTGGGTACTGTTGTTCACCAGGAGGGTCAAAGAAGGAGAACATAGCCCATTTTTGAGAAGAACTCTGAGAGATTCAGGTAAGGTGTCGAGGCTTGGTTCGGTACTATAATAGGCCTGAATTAGCTTTTTATACACGGATGCAGTACCACAACCTAGACCCTGCAGGAATGAGATTCTAGCAGGTACTTTTTATTGCAGCGGCAATCGTGGTTCAAAATGTAAAGAGCAAAATTCCACTTTGAATCGCTTCGAGGTGGCAGAAATTAATAACGAAGCTGTTTAGAACTAGCTAGGATCATTGCTTGCAACCGACTAGTCATCCCGGTTATGTTCAACCGCATTGTGCGGCCGTCCGATTCTAAGGAAATTCTTGATTATTAGAGAGGCAGAAACGATACGGCGAGATTATAGTTATAAGGTGTCAATCGTCCTCCTTTAGGGAGGACAGTTCTTCTTTAATTGGTTCTGTCCTTCCTCCAAAAGTGTCCCTCCTACCTGTCCTCCTTTTTTAAGTTGAGACAAATGTCTATAAATTCTGGAATCTTTTTTCAGTCATGAATTATCGGAGATACTAATGTATTTTGTACATAATCAGGCTTCTATTTTCCACAAAACGATTCAAAATATTGAAGGTAAACGTATTCAGCTACAGAAGTTTTATTTTGAACGATTTTGTCCTTCAATATAAATTATGATTTGAAGAAAAATTTATTCCTTTAATAATGAAAAGAAAATTTTCAAATCCGGGTACAATGGTAAAGTTTACCAAAGAAGAGCAAATTTTTACCAAACATGCTTCTAATATTTCGAATAATGGTCTGAAACAAATATCAATGGAAATAACAGTTTTCAATGGTGTTTTGTGATTTCATCACAAGTAAATTGGGCAGAGATTGAAAATTGTGTTGAGCTTTTATCGAAAGAAATTCCTGATATAAAATCGATTAAAATAGTCTGTTTGAAGAGTAGAATATTGAATGTATATTTAAATTCTGATAAATTAAAACAATGGGAAAATCAACATGTTGAAATTGATAAAAGATGGGTGGAAATATTTAATCATTTCGAAAATGAACACCATACCATATGAAAATTTAGATATTTTTGTTGAATTTACGTTTGCTGTCCTGGAACTAATGCAGCAGTTGAAAGAGTTTTTTCAATTGGTAATGATTTTTGGTGAGAAATCAGGATTAAATGTTGATACTCTAGCTGTAGCTTTTCAATAAAAATCGATATGAAGGATATTTCTTGCTCCGAAATTTCCAATATATTATTAGAAAATGATATGTTGGCAAAAAGATTCACGCAATGGAAAAATATTAGTCAAATTAAATAATTAAAAAGGTTGTAAGCATAATTAGTGTATTTTTGTTTGAGTTAATAAAATGTTTCATTTATTTACGTTGTACTCTTTTCTTAAATTTTCTCGTCCTCCTTTTCAGTGTAAAAAAAATTGGTCACCTTAATAGTAACCAATGATTGGAAAAATGTATCCGTGGTGTTTCTATTGCCAGTGGAGGTACTACAATGGCAGAAATGGATGGTGTTACACCCAGACGGATCTATCATAAATGTATGAAATATGGCCCCAAGTACATATAAACACGTGAAGCGTATTGAATGATTAAAAATCGAAAGTTGTACATGTAATAGTAATCGAATTAAGGGGAGATTTATTATTATGTTGTTTAGCTTATAAATGGTGAACAGTGTGGTGTAACACGGCACTTTTTGCCCACATGTTCTCGGTGACCAAGTATGCCAAGGCGAAGACTGACAACCCTCTACGACTCAAATTCTGACTTAAAGAGAGGTTGGGAAGTTGGCATGTTTAAAATGAGTGCATCATATCGTGAAATCTCCCGAACGATTGCCGTAGTGCAATGTTAGTATAGACTTGTTACACAGTGTACGCAAGAACACTCTAGCATTCGTAGAGCTGGCACAGGTCCATACAGAAGGGCAACAGCTCGTGAAGACCTCCAAATTTTGCGTACGACTGTTGCTGGCAGATGGGCGACCGCAGGCCAGATCTGAGCCGCGCTTACAGAGAGCCACCCCACGGACTATTGTAAAACCGATTGCTTGAAGCTGGGTAACACTCTCGGACCCCAATGCAGTGTGTTACATTAACCTGATTTCGCTGCTAGCAACGTCTAGCCTGGTGTAATGCAAAACACAACTGGACACGTGATTGCACACAGTTGTGCTTGATCCTTATTCTAGCTGTGGCAAAGTAATAAGGGAGCGTGCATAAACCTCGTAGCTCCATTCCCCCCCCCCCCAAGTAGCCCTACGTGGCTTTTGCCTCTACACCTTTCCCCCCCCCCCCACGTAGCACATAGCTTTTTTCCATGAAGACATTTTGTGCTGTTTCTCTTGTCAGACGATTGTAAATTACATAAGGAGATAATTAGGGGCATCCACAAATTACGTGAGGTGTTTTTCCGGATTTCTGAACCTCCCTCCCCCCTGGTAAGATTTCGTGAGATCTGGCCGAACCCCCTCCCCCCCTCTGGTGAGATCTGGTCCGTGAGGACCCCCCCTATAAATCGCCCTGGAAACTTTTGTAGACCCTTTTTTTTTTCACACCCTAACTTTTTCGACGAAATACCCTCCTAAAATCGACTTTGGCGCAAATTGTAGACCTTTTTTTGGCTCTACTGTCCCCAAATTTTTCGCAAAATCTCACGTGAGATTTCCGTAGACCCCCCCTCCCCCCTGGTGAGATCTGGTGAGATATCGCCGGACCCCCCCCCCTATTTCACCTAACGTAATTAATGGATGTCCCCTTAACTGAGGGAAATAATATTCACAAGAGTAGGAAGATATGTACGTTTGGATTCAACTAGGTCACGCGCCCCGCC
>JARYHS010012519.1:188217900-188270773 GCA_031002005.1 Vandiemenella viatica
AAATTGGGTAGTACTCAGAATAATAGGAAGGAAATTGAAGAGGTTTTAGACGAAAATTGGTTTGGGTTGAAGAAAAACCGGGCTACAAGAAAAATATCCCTGACGTTAACATAAATATTGGAAAGGTGTGACAATAAAAACAGAGATACAAATATAGCCTTTGAAAACTAGAAAAAGCTTCTTCCAGTAACAGGGGAGTAATTCAAAATCTGTATTCTCGTATAATAATCAGGTGTCTATAATATGTATAGAAAATAACGATGCATACTGTATTCAACATATATGTAAAACCAACAAAGAAGGAAGTAAAAGAAATAAAATGAAATGTGGAACAAGGACTGGAGAAGAAAGAATATGTGTTACGATCTGTTACTGAAGTTTTTTCTTAGTGGTTAACAGGAATATCTGAACACCACAAACAAATTAATCGAAAAAGAATATGAATAAATTTAAACTAAAACAAAGAAAAAGTCGTAGCAAAAAAAATAACATTACAGTAAATATAAAAACAGGAATTAGATGTTGTGATGTCTCGTGCGATGACACAACGTTATTTGCTGTGTCGGTTTTGTCAAACTAGGAGTAAGTTTGAATGATGCAGGAAGAACCAAGTTCATTCGCTTTTAATTTTCAGTGCTTAGCTTTTCGTAGTTATAAGCGCAACATAATGTTTGGTCCTCACAATATTTGCCGGGAAAGCGCCAGGAGTCACGCTTTGTATGAATGTTTTCATAAGTATAACATTTTTATCAAATCATAGAATAGAAATTACAGAGAACGGGAGAAATCTCATACAGTGAGAGGACAGTCATAACAAAAATACCTGCAAAACAATTTATGACGCAGGCTGTGGGGGAGTAAACTGTTCAAGTAACCGTAACTTTATGGCGCGACAGTTAGAGTTCAGGTGTGAGCCGTAATGCCTCTGTCAAAAGCAGGAGACACGATGCTAGAAATGTAAGGAGAAATCAGCCTGTGGGGCAACATCAGATTTCTATAATCCATCAAAGCTGACTCTGAACATTTAATGTTTGGAAGTGGGTCATGATACCATATTAAACTGAGCTGAAGTGCACAGCCAGCAAGTAACATGTTTTACTGTTTCATCGGATCTAATCCAAGAAGACAGATTTTCCGTTCAATAGCTCGATTGGCACGGACCTATCTCGCCATGAAATGCCTGACGAGCCGGTCATGAATGTTTAAACATAGAGAATTCAACATTATTGACGATTCGATAGCTAGATGATAGATATACGTCCTCGGGAGTCGAGTGGCAGTCAGAATACCGCAATGCTGACTGCAAAGGCGCCTGCCTGCCTAGGCAACCGGCTGTACTTCCACCTTCCTGCCTTGTGTCCCTGTCAGAGTTGTAATATATCGTAACGTTCTTAATTCCCTCTCAGCGAGCTACCAGAATTAACAAGTGCCATGTTCTAATAACTTCCAATGAGAGTAATCTGTTAAATTTCACTTCATTTCAATAAATCGTTAGTTTGATACTTGAAGATGTGATAAATGCCTGAGATTTGTTTCATTAATTCATGGCTTCGCATAATTATTTATATCCAGTCATTTTAATATGTAAGAACTGTCAAATCGCGGAGTGATACCCATTAATATTCATATTAGTATTACGTAGCTGTGAATTACAAATGATACCCAGTAACCTTCACAGAACGTTACATTAAAATATAGAATTAATATTATGCATTTGTGAGTTACAAATAAAGCTCAGTAACCTCCACAGAACATTACATTGCAATAGAGTGGAAATTGTTAGACAATTTTATTTTTTAAGATTTAAAATTGCAATTGGTGGCTGAGGTAACAGTAATCTCAGAAGCAAAGTGCCAATAGCGAAATTAACATTCCTCCAAAATAAATATTTACGTTTCAAAAATTGATCTAGGAGTCAGAAAGAACTTTTGAAAACTGAAGACCATCGAATGATGGAAATGATTCTAGAAAGAAGGAAAACTGAATGAATGGTCTGTGGTATTATATAGTGATGTGGAAATGAAGTGGGCAGATAAATGACGAAGTGAATATGTTTCGAAAATGATGGGTTAGGAAAGATGTTTTGGGGATTAACACCAGAAGGCTGTTTAGCACAACTTACGTCCTTTAACTTGACTGCGAACGGCTTCACCAGAGTTTCTATCACGATGTATACACATGTTATTTCATCTGTAATACTGTAATTTCTTCGTCCCGCAATCCATTATACTAGTGAGGTATGGTGGAAAGTAGCAGTGTATTGTAGATTATAAGAAATATATCAAGAAAACTTAGTCTAGTTAAATCTCTTGTATCATTTACTTCAAACTGGAAGAAAGTGCCTAAAAGATGATATATGATTTTTTTTTTTTTATTAGTTCCGTCGCCAGAGAATGTGTAGCGTGAAAAGAGGCATAGAGTTCAGGTAATTAGTTAGTTAGTGTTAATGTACAATCGTTCCCTTTGCGATTAGAATCGGCTGAGTGCCTGTGGGATGTGGTAACTTTACATTCAACAGTAAAAACCCCTCCCTCCACCACCACGTGTCTTTTCCCCCACCACAAGCTGTTGAACACCACAGGCCTGAAAGCGAAGGGCAATAAGTAAATACAGTAATGGGCAGTCAACTCCGCTAGGCGTGTTATGACTTTACATATTCAGTTTCTACAACTGTTACTTTTCTCAATGTTCAAAAAGGTTTTTATTTCAGGCATCTTGATTTCTGAAAGTCATTCCAAGTCGAGTTCCTAAGGGGACCACCCCCTGCCTATCTAACGCCATGTTAATTTAAGCAAGTATTTGATCCATTTGTGAAAAAACTATTTGATGCAGGACCTTAATATTTTTACTGAATGTTACATAATGCTAGTAAAGTCAACTGTACTAATATCTACTTTATACGTTTTATAGTTTTTAAGAAATACTTTTTTAATTTATTATTAAAAATATTAAGTTTTTACTGCAGAAAATGATTTCTTGTGAACATCCTAATAGGGGAATATTAATGCTCGTAATAGCAGTGGTGACTTTATTTGTTATGCAGAGTCTCTAAAAATTTCATTGAATTATCTTTGATAGTTTCTGATATAATGGGGGATATGTACTGAAAATTTTAGTTTGCGAAAAATTGACTTTAAAGAAAACAGGTACTCGCAAACGCACTCAAACAAAACTAACAGTGTGTTGTTTAAAAACAGCAGAAACAAGAGAATACCAACCGTTGCCCTCCAAAGATAACCAACACACTCAGGAGCCAGAAAAATAATCCCTAATGTGCAATATAGGTGTTATAAAGGTTAAATATATACAGAAATGTGGGTGTGGCATCGAAATGTACGTGGTAGGAAAATGCTATTTAAATGCCTGTAAAAAAATTTTCGGATAAATCATTTTCAGGATACTTAAAGAATACCTTAATCTATCGAAATATGATGAAATTAAAAATGGATTTTAATCGACCTAAACCACAGGGTGGGCCCCTTACTTCGTGTTGTTAACCGCTTTAGGTGAATTTCCAGTGACTTTGCATAAACCGGATATATATTTGTACTTCTTCTTCAGCATATTTTTCTAGAATTTTGGGGTCGAACGTCTTTAGTGAGGTTTAGTCATCGTTGGCATGGTCGAATATGGAGTTTTGATTTTACGGTCGCATTTCCTTGCTGATGCCAAGCATTTTATACTTTACTGTCAGGTATTAATGTGGGAAGTGTAGTGTTTCCATCTGTATGCCAAACATGTAACCATGTTCAGTGTGTCACAAGTGTATTTTTGGCTTATGGAATGTGTAGTTTAGGAGGTGGAGGTTGGAGATCGCCCGGCATTCAGCTTGATGGCTGCGTAAACACAGCAGTCAGGACGATACACGGGGTCCAAGACTCGTGCCCTGTCCCGTTGTACCTCCTCGATCCACTGTGCGGCGCCTCATTGCATTGAACCACACTGGTATATATTTCATATTGGGTAATTAACTAATTAATTGACTTCTTGTATCATTTTTATTTGAAACTACTTAAATTAAACGTTAAAAACAGGCGGTATCGCAACACACAGCCGAGCGTGGTGAGTGAGCGGTAACGCTCTGGCCTCGCATTCGGAAGGACGCGGGTTCAAATCTTCTTCCAGGCATCCAGAATTGGGTTTTCCACGGTTTTCCCAAATCACTTCAGGTGTATGCCGGGGTGATTACTTCAAATTGCCATGGCCGAATTCCTTCCAGTTCCTTGCCCCCAGTCTTTTCCCGCCTATAAGGGAGCGTCCATAAACCACGTAGGTCCATTTTGGCTTCCTGTGCCCCCCCCCTCACCCCGCGTAGCCCCACGTGGCTTTTGCCTCTACCCCCCCCTCCCCCCCCCCACGTACACGTAGCTTTTTTCCCTATTGATTCCAGAAGACATTTTGTACTGTTTTCTCTTGTCAGTCTATTGTGAATTACATACAGAGATAATTAACTAAGGGAAATAAATATTCACATACTGTTGTGTGTTCTGTTCCTCATTTTAACTGTAAAAAATGTTATGAAAGGAAAGCTACGTGGCCTGGCTCGGAACCCCTCCCCTCTCCCCCCCCACGTAGCCCAGCGTAGCCTTTCAGCCAATCCCCCCCCCCCCTTGGACTAAGTCACTTAGTTTGTGCACGGTCCCTAATGACCTGGGCATCAACGCCATAAGCAAAAAAATAATAATAATTAAAAGCCAGTTGCAATTCTTCACAGTTATCCATGCGAAAGCTTGCTAACTTTTATTATGTTGAGAGTTATATTAAAAGACAGAGCTCTCTTTTTTTATATCGACGAGATCATTGAAGCCGAGAGAGGGTAGTGGGCAATGAACGGAAAAAAAAATCTGTCAGCTTATCTATGGAGGAACCATTGTGGCATTCGCCTTGAGTTGTCTTAGGAAACAGAGTAATCAGGATGGTGGAGAGTGGGATCGAACTGACGTCCAGCCGAATGTCAGACCTCAACCGCATCCGATCACAGTTCTCACAGAAAGAAAGATTTATGTCGAGTAACGAGCTTATTGAACATGGTGACAACTCAGCGTAGATGGCTGGAATCTGACCAGAGCCTCCACAGTAGACTACTTTGCGATCCGTGTCAGAGCGAATGATGCTTCGCTTGAGCGCGCGCACCAACCCAATTAGAGTCGCCCACGCGGGCTGCACGTGTCTCGCCATCTGGGGAGTAATGTGCGCGATGACTCAGGGCGCCCTCGCCACCCCGGTTAATCCGAACCCCCCCCCCTCCACCACCCCTCCCCACCGGCGGCTTATTCCGCTCCGCCGACCGCGAAATGAATTGTTAAGGCGGGGGAACCCGGGCTGCAGATAAGTGTGGCGACAACGAGGGACAAAGGACGTAAATCCGCAGCCGCGATGAGGGGCACATCATCGACTTGCATGAGACTCGTGACGGGCACAGTTATCTATCTTCCGCTATCTTCTAGGGGAGTCAATTCGCCTGGAAAAGACACACTCACCAAACTACATATTCCAAACCCACAATGTTTCCAGGTCAGTAGGGACAGTGTAATTACGTCGGATATCTGTCTATATAAAAACTACCAACTACAGGTCAGGCAGTGTTTGGACAGGGGTAAATCCATGCGTTCACGACTTCCCGTCACTAACATGTTAGGGAGCGTTCATAAATTATGTTTTTTTTTTTTTTTTTTTTTTTTTTTTTTTTTTTTTAAACTACATAACGTCTTCTATAACAACTAGGTCTTTAGAGACGGGAAAGGATGGGGGCAAGGAATGGGAAGGAATTCGGCCATGGCCTTTTGAAGGAAGGATCCCCGCATTCACCTGGAGTGATTTGGGGAAACCATGGAAACCCAAATCTGGATGCCCGAACGGGGATTCGAACCGCCGTCTTCCCCAGTGCGAGGCCAGAATGCTAACCATTACACCACCTACCTCGGTATAAATTACGTGAGGTGAAATAGAGGGGGGGGGGTTCCGGCGAAATTTCACCAAATCTCACCAAGGGGGGGGGGGGGGGTCAACGGAAATCTCACTTTAGGTTTTGGAATTTTTTTTGAACTATCGAGCTAAAAAAAAAGGTCTAAAAATGACGCTAAAGTCGATTTTAGGGGGTATTTCGTTGAAAAGTGGGGGTGTAACCGGCTTAGGAAGAGTGAGACCTAAAAAAAAATAGGCCTCAAAAAGTTGCGAGGGTGACTTCTTGGGGGAGGTCTCTTCCGGACCAGATCTCACCAGAGGGGGGAGGGGGAGTCCGGAAATCCGAAAAAAACACCTCACGTAATTTATGGATGCCCCCATATGACGTACTGAGGGTATGATATGTGCGTTGGACGCTTTTTGTATTGTTAAAATATTATGAGTTCGCCTTACCAACATGCTAATGTTAACCGTATACAGGGTGTTTCAAAAATGACCGGTATAATTGAAAAATCAATAAAAACTAAACGGGCAGCGATTAAAAAAATAAATACACCGTTGTTGCAATATTCTTGGAACAACAGTAAATTTTCAGGCTGACAAACTTTCGAAATTAGTTACAATTTTCAACAACAGATGGCGCTGCAATCTGGAAAAATCTAAAGTTCTAAGTTTTTCACAGCAAACTTGCAATCTGTGAACAGCACACGCTTACAGCAGAAAGATGACTTACAGAATGGCGAACTCACAGACTGCGTTTAATTCTATATCTTTCAAATCGCCTGCAGCGCCATCTGTTGTTGAAAATTGTAACTAATTTCGAAAGTTTGTCTGCCTGAAAATTTACTGTTGTCCCAAGCATATTGCAACAAACTGTGTATTTCTATCGCTGCCCGTTTACTTTTTATTGATTTTTCAAATATACCGGTCATTTTTGAAACACCCGGTAGCTATAGCTATAAGCATGACGTTTTGCGCTTGGATAGCAGTGAAAGTATAGAATATACTTGTATCAAATATATAAAAATGGTTGTTTGTTTTTTTTTTTTTTTTTTTTTTTTTTTTTTTTTTTTTTTGCCAATGTTCTTCTGATAAACATACAGTTTTTATCCCATTTTGATTGAACTTTGCATACGTATACTTTAAAACATATAGAAAATACTGTTTACGTTTGATTCACAAAAATTTAACCTATCCTCATTTCCCCCTCACCTTAATATCTGTCAGCATTGTTCAAAGAAACCCACAGTTCTTAGCACGCGTATTGTTCAAAACAATGTGGTCAGGTAGCTTGGCGGTTATATATAATAAGACGGTTACTTCCAAAAGTTTCCCTCTTCGGTCGCGTGTTCAAACTGTGTTGTGAGTAGCAATTTTTTATAGCTGTGTTCGATTATATGACCTATGCCGGGACGTTCCGTGTTTCTGATTCCACGTTAAACTATAGGCACCTGACGAAAGAATTGCCCTTTCTACCTCTCATACAATAGTCTGGTACATCTCATTCGGGAAGATTCGATTAACTTTAGGGTTGTAGACTAAGTTAGATTTTTAGTTTTTGAAGTGAAAACTTCTTTAGGCGCGTTGGGTGATTTTTGCATAGGTAAAATCTTATGATTTCGCGTCACCGACATGCTAATGTGTTTAAGGTGTCTGATTGGGAAAAGAAAGGTCCCCGGTTCGAAGCCTTGTCTCGGCGGGTATTTTCACCTAATCTTAACCCGACCTTCAGCTCTATGTAATGTGAAATACACCAGAACGCTTCTGTGGTTCGGATTCCACGTTAAAACTGTAGGTCCCCAGTACCTGGTAGCACTACCGGGTTAGGTTAAGGCGGCGAAGACAGGGTCAGAATGCGCAGCCAATAGAAACCCTGACACTAAGTCATTACCACCACATGGAGTTATTATTATTTAGTATATTTGTAGCTAAAAGTATGGCATGTTGCGCGTATGATATTCGTCATTTTAAGTTTTCACTTTTATCGGCATTCTCCAATGACTGTCTTTTTTTTTTTCTTTTTTTTTAAATTTCTGGTATAATACCAGCGTAGCTGCGAGATTTTCGTGTATCAATAATTTCCTTTCATATTTGTGTCCCACACTGCTAAAATTCTAGGTCTACGAAGTTTTCTTGTAAATCTGTAATTATTTTTCCAGAAGTACAGTTATGAAATTTGAAGTGAACTATTAAAAGTGAACAATTCTGACTAGTTTAATTTTTATTACGATACCTTCAGTTAAATTAGAATTAAACTTTGTATGTTCCGCCTGCGAAACACCTGAACCATCACAGGTTAAGTAAAAGACACTGTATTAAAGAGATTAAGTGTGAAATTTTGAAATTCCAACTAAGTAAAAAAAATTTACACGTCTTTGCCATAATGTTTAAAGAAATTGAACTTGAAGCTTGAAAGGATTTACCAAAAAAAAAAAAATGGAGCAAGACCCGGAAGTATATGATCTAAATTTTAGATATAATTCACATCTCTGGTACTTATGGGATGTTTGAGAAGAATATATATATATATATATATATATATTCACTTGAGTATATATAGAAATTGAGTGCCTTGGTTAGGTTTTATCATTCGATTATCTTCAACAACTAGAAATTAATACTGGAGCTAAAACCGATGAAAAAGGCATAAACATTATGAATGGATCATAGAAATGGGCTGTAACATACTAGCAAGCAAAGATATTAGAATAATACAGTGGCTATGACACGTAACTTCCGAAATTTGAATTTAAGAGACGTACGAATGAGGTCAGATGTAAAAGACTTCTAGGCGAAGAGCTCAGGGAGATGAATGTGTCGGCAAAAGACAAGATGACAGATGTCACAATTTAACTGCCGTGTGGAGTACCTAGGAAGGAAAGAGAGAGAGGGCAGGGTGGAAAGAGAGAACAGACGGAGGAACGACGTGTAGAGTTGCAGGTGTCATGCATTAGCCAACGGCAAGTTTTTTTTCCTCTTGGCTTTACGCCTCGTCGACGTCGAGGTCATTAGAGGTGTGAAAGGTCTAGGGCCAAGGAAAATGAAGGAATGTCGCACGACCTTTTCAAGGAACAATCCCACCAATCGCCTGCAGAGGATTCGCGAAACCCTGGAAAACTGAAACGTGGATGACTGACGGGACTCGAACCTGCGTCCTCCCTACCACCAGGCCAGGGCGTTACAGATCACCCTCCACGCTCGTTCCACGACACGGAGTATACAGACACCAGTCGTAGTGTCACAGTTTTACATATTATTATTTACTGCTATTAGTTAGCTGAAGATAGTTAGATCAAGGACTAAACCATTTCATAATTTGACTTATTGCTGCTCTGTAAGCATGACAATTTTCCATTTCTTATAAATGGCAAAATTTAAAAGACATGCGTAAGAAATACATTTACTGAAGGAAATTTATTTATATTTTAAATGAAAAATCTAAAGTTAACAAAACTTTTTATTTAGTTACGAAACAACCTACTATTAGAAACGAGCAATCTAAATTAATTTAATTCAAATGAAAATCATAAACATTTCTGAACTGTGATTATAACGGCAGAATAAGAAAGAAATTACTCAAGGGGCGTTACTGGGTTTTAAACTGATAAGAACTATTATCCCTAACTGGGACTTCAGCATTACCGTACAGTAGTTTCCATCGGCAAAAGAAGGCTTCAAGTATTGTCTCACTTCGGACTAAGCAATTTCATAATTTGCCCTACTTTTAGATTTTACTGCTACTCGACAAGGTTGACAATTTAGTATAAATGGAAAAAGTTTAAAACACTAATACATTTTTTCAAGAAATTTATTTGAGTTTTGAATGGAAAATCTAAAGTTCACAAAAATGTCTATTTAATTATGATACAATCTGATATTAGAAACGAGCAATCTAATTTAGTTTAATTCAAATAACAAATGAAAGTCAGGTCTTTTTTTAACTGCGATGACAGTGGTAGAACATGAAAGAAATAACTCAGGGGTGTTACTAGGAATTAAATTGAGAAGGACATTTTATTCGTGATTGCCACTTCAACATTACACTGTTGTCCTTGAAGGCTTGAAGTCTTGGTTCGCTTTATCACCCGTGACATGATGGAAACGTGTCCCTCGCTGTGAGCAAACAGACTGTAACTTTCACAGCGAACTGTGTGCACTCGATATGGTCCTGCTGGATGCAGTCCCTACTCTGATAGATACCGTATGCCCATCTACAGGATATTGGTTGTCTGATGCTGCATAGTCTCCGCTGGAAACTGAATAATAACCTGGAATCTTTCTTTCTCGTAAAATATATGATATATACCAACTCCAGGCATTCAAGCTATTTTCTATCCAATCCGAAAGGACAGGTAATTTACTGTTACTGTTCGCCACAGAAGTGGGTCTGTATGAATACAGAGCACCCTGCAAACTCGTCACTCGAGTGGTCTCGACATATGCCTGCCAAGTTCTACGTTCCGCTTCACAGTGGATGGCAAAGGGCTTCATCCAGCAATGGGACAACAGCTGAAGTATAACCAATTCCTTCGAATATACCGAGCGTGGTGGTGTAACGGATAGCGTTCTGGCCTCGCATTCGGGAGGACGGCGGCTCGAATCCCCGTCCGGGCATCCAGATTTGGGTTTTCCATGGTTTCCCAAATCACTCCAGGCAAATGCCGGGATGCTTCCTTAAAAAGGCCATGGCCGAATTCCTTCCCATTCCTTGCCCCCATCCTTTCCCGTCTCTAAAGACCTCGCTGTTGAGAGACGTAAAGCAGTTTAAAAAAAAAAAAAAACTTCGAAAACTGCTGGCAGTGTAACATGCATATAGTACCAATGATTTACCAGTCCCAAACAGTTTACTGTTGATCAGATACAACCTAAAATTGGAACCAACGATTACGCAACAAGTGTTATTACTGGCCACCATCTTAACTTTGATTATAAGTCAAGTGCATTTACAGCGAAGAGCAGTTTAATTAATTATACCTGTCTAGTATCACGTACATAATCTGTCACAGTTTGCAATGATTTTGGTGGAGGAGAAGGGGAGTAAAGTATTCGAACATCTCTTTCGATGACATCCCAGATGTCCTAGACCGTGTTAATGAAGGGCGAACTTACTGGTCAGGGAAGCAAGTTCACGTTTGTGGAGAGTTCATCCAACAACTAGGATACAATTCTGGAGAGATGGCTCAGTGCCTTGTTGCATGTCTTTTTAAAAGAAGACATTCTAAAGGGATGTTGCAGAGTAACGAAAAGAAGCACATAATCATCAAGAATCATCACTAACGTTGATTTGTGAGTGAAGATACTACAAGGTCAGGGGATTCCATTTCAGATTGTCCGCAGACGAGTCCAGCTCGAAAGTAAACTGCTGGAAAAGGGATTCCATAGCTTCGTAGTGTTGGCATTGATAATTCGGTTCTTTTCCTCTGTTTTTACTATAGAATTTAAGGCTAGGAGACAAGAGCAGAAGTAGGATTGCTTGTCGTGACTTCGTGAACAAGTAAAGCCCAAATCTGCATTGCAGGACCGGACTGCGTCTTGCTGAAATTTCAGGTTTGTTTGGTGATTCTTAGCACGATTTGTATATCTAGGGAACTTTTGTATGACCAAGATATTAGGACTGCTGTTTCAAGAGCATTCCCTGTAACATTTTTAGATTGACACCAGTACGACGTAAGGTCCATAATTTGCCGGTCTGACCTTCTAGGTGCAGGGGCAGAGAGAAAATAAGTGGTTGTATTTTGAAGCTAGACTTTCGAGATACTGGAATTCTTAGCAGTGTTCTTGTCTGCATTCTAGACACAGAAGCTAACATAATCTATAAGCTTAATGTCGAGTATTGAGGGAGAAGAATGCGGCATCACTCATGCTACATTCCTCAATTAGTCTCGAACGACTAATTTTTATTTTAAAAGTGGGATTCTTATCTTCTTGGTGAAAGATTAACAGTGTCGAAGCGAGCCAGGCACATTTTACGAGTAATAACAGAAAATGCTTCTCTCATGCAATAAATTCGTAGATTTAACGTTATGAAAAATTTAGATCAATAATGAGAAGTTATGTTGAAAAGTAACGTGTAATTTTAATTTATATAAACATTCCTTCTTGCTCAGACTGTATATCTTTGAACATTACTAAGCATGTTGTATGGTAAATATTCATGAAAATAGCGTCTGGTGTTTACGTTGTCCAGTATGCGTACACGAGTAATCTTTCTCGATTTTGTTTCAATATTTAATTCCCTTCAAATTTTCACACAGCAACGCGCCGCATCAAAATTTCACCGAACACATTACATTGTTTTGTTGACTGGCGCGCTCTGAAACAAGTTTCAAAACACTGATAAATGAAAACGAGTGTAAATGAAATTAACGATTACAGATAACCCGAAATTAACTCTCGAGGCTCTAAAAACTTTATGTAATGTAACAGAAATAATGAAAATTACATCAAATCACTCGCTTGCGGCTGATAAGCGGTATTGCCATCCAATTTTGTTTAATAACGAACTGTAACCTCAATTTCTCCCATCCCGAGTTCAGGTTAAAAATTTACTATCCACCATTCCTGTTATCCTGCCGACGGAAAGGACAAAGTTTACTGTTGTTCTACACTCTGTTGTATCAAAGGTTTGGCAGCTAATTAATGCTACATCCAAGGTAAAGATTCCCATATTGGCTTCTGATAAAATACCATTTAGGGAAATAGTAAATGCGTGACATGTCTCACGTTTTTTACGTGAATTTATTTATATATCAGATGTAATGGAACGCTTTGGCTAGAAAATGTATGAAAAAGTAAAATTGGAAGATCTTTTTTCCAAAACGTTTGTAATAAAAAAGGGTGAAATTTGGAGATCATGTTTTTCTGTTTTAAAGGAAACAGTTAGTTATAGTAATTATTACATGTCATGTCTTATAACTGTATTGAAAATATATTTTGATTCGAATGACAATCAGATTGTGGCAAACCTAACAACGTGTTTGCAAGCTATGGCACCCATCGTGATGGGTGAGCGGTTATCACTCTGGCTCCGCATTCGGGAGGACGCGGGTTCGAATCCCCGTCCGGGCATCCAGATTTGGGTTTTCCATGGATTCCTCAAATCACTCCAGGCGAATGACGGGATGCTTTCTTCAAAAGGTCATGGCAGCATTCGTTAATCATCTCGACGTCGAGGAGGCGTAAAGCCATAAGCAAAAAAAAAAAAAAAAAAATCCTAGCTATGGCAAGAAATTTTCAACTAAAGACGCATGAATTAAGAGTAGTGATGATGCTGGCTTGTTTTTTTTTGTTGTTTTTTTTTTTTCCTTTCTTCCGAAGTCATTACAGGGTGTACGAATGGAACGGGAAGGATTTTGGCCAAGGCCGTTCGCCTTGAGTGATTTCGGGAAATCATGGTAAACCGAAATCTAATATGCCGGACGGGAATTCGAGCACGCGTGTTTTGCTATAATCACGAACCGCTAGTGCGAAAAACTTTTATGTTTGCTCTGTCCACTGAAAGAAAAGTTGCTGATATTATTGAAGTATTTCCAAAACACATTAGTACCGGTCACTTGACGCTGTAGCTTCCGTAACTTAAATGTATCCGGTAACAAAATGGAAGATGAATCTATGAGTCGACTGAAATTGTCTTTGTAGCAACTGATTTGGTTCGCAGTGACGGGAAGCGTGAATGAATTCAGAAACAGTCCAGAATTTTATGTCCTTCTTCTGTTCCATCATTTACTGAAAATTTACGAATGGACAAGAAATTGGAATATGAGAGTGGAGACTTTCCCGGCGTATTGAAGCAGTGAAATCTTCAAGGGAGTGCAGCCGGATAGTGCCGTAAAATGACGACGTTTCGACAACCTGCTCGGTTGTCTTCATCAGGTCTACTTTAGATATTATTGCTTGAAATCACAAAATCTGTGTTGTGATTTCAAGCAATTGTATCTCAAATAGACCTGATGAAGACAATCGAGCAGGTTGTCGAAACGTCGTCATTTTACGGCACTATCCGGCCGTGAAGATTTCACTGCAAGAAATTGTAGTAAAAAATTATTTTGTCAGGTAATCAGAGCCGATAAATTTGAAGTTGTAAACTGCCGATCTTTTAATATTCAAAGTTTAAGTCTCTGGCCTACTGCACTTAGGTGATCTATGTTAATTTCATATCACATAAACTGTGTCTCTGCCAGCAAGATTACAGATTTAAGTTTATTTCCGCCGTCTTCTGCGTAAATGCTAGAATAGTAAATTCTTTCAGGAAACTCGCTTCGGGAAAAGTTCATCCAGTTAGCAAAAGGTTGGAAAAATTTATTTTCCGCGTGTTCCTTGGATTCTGTTTATGTTGTTGTTGTTATAATTATTGGGGTTTTAGGGTGCGTCAACGTCGGGGTTATTAGCGCCCTATGATTCTGTTTAACGGCGTTCACTGTCAGAGAGAGTTTACCAGCCAGCGTGGCACAATGCGCTGGGTCGGGCACGAACCCAGGGCTCTGCTTACCAGCTTTGAGGCGAATGCCACCTCGTAAGCTACACATACCGAAAAACATTTACCACACACAGAACATAGTTAAACGTTTCGCAGACAGATGGCAGCACTTGACTTTCCCCATTAGTGCGTAGTATGCCCTGGCGGGGAGCATAAAATGCTTGACGTCATCAAGGGCATGTGGCCACAAAATCAAGAGCTCCAAATACGACCTTACCTTGAAAAACTCATAAGAGGCAGACAACCCCAAAATGATTGGAAAAGGTTTAAATAGAATAGAAGAAGAAGAAAGATTATCCGCAAGAATTTAAATCTCAACCAAAAAAAAAAAAAAAATTGTAGGAATCGAAATTTAACTCTGACGAAGTACTATTAGCGATACAGAATAAATGGATGAATTTGCATAATGAACGTAACTTACTAAATTTTCTGTGCGTTTGAGCAGTGTTTGGTCTGTATCGACCCTCTCTTTGTAAGATCAGGATAAATTCGTTGGCACACCAGGGCGACTGAAAAGCTTGGTAGCGATGTTAATGAAATCACAAACAGCTTTCATGTAAATTACGTCGCGCACTCAACGTGTTACAAAGAAGACGACATTTAAGAGTCGACTCTCGACACAAGAGGTTAAAGAGTGCGGAACTGCGGAACAAATTCCGAAGATCAATATCGCAATTTTCTAAGTAGTCTATCGTGAATCTAGGTCGAGACTCTCGATGTCCACCATGATTGATCTAATAATATTGCCACAGTCTCCTGTTCAAAACAGTCGTAGTTTTCTTTGTGCGCGCGATTTACTTAACGAATCAATACGATTCGCTGTGCCTTTCCAGCTAATTAGTTTTCTGTAGGATATGTCATCTTACGAGTAGAATATAACGTATTAAAAAAAAAAAAAAACCTTCCATGGATTGTCGCTGAGACCCTGCAGCATAGTTATTGCCATTTTTTGCTTCTTGATTTATGACTCGTTGACATCGAGGTTATTAGAGTCGGGAGATGATGGAGGGCAAAGAAAAGAACGAATTCAATCATGACCTTATTAAGGAACCATGTCGGCGTCGTTTGGGAAAACCATGTGAAACTGAAATATTATAAGTCCGAGTTCTTGTGAATGCTAAACCCGAGCATTACCACTCATACTCCAAACGCCTAATCAAAAAGATCCCAGATATCCGCCACGAAAAATGACAGATATTGGGGAGAATACCTAGGGTTGCCAACCATGCATTATACTATGGTATCAATGGTATCATACTGTATTTTTGGTCGGTATACTTTAGCACAATCACGAGGTAAGCGGCAATAGTTCATTTCTACAAAATATACTGTACAATTAAATGAGTTTTTCATATATTTACAAATCTAGATTTAGAATGAGATACCAGTTATAACATTTTCAAAGGAAACCAAAAATCAGTAGCTAGATACAAGCGAAAGAATATGTATTTAAGGCAATAAATAACTAAATTGATTTTTTGTATACTTTTTGTTTTCCTGATCCAAAGATAATGTTCACTATAAGGTAAGCAAATAATTATTCTGCTACACAGTTACTTTTAATATTAAAAGTAGCAGAATAATTATGTTCTCACCTTATATTTAAAAACAGTTACAGACTTTCATAAAGTACATTTATCATGGATAAACTAAAATAATAATAATAAAAATAATGTTCACTTATCTTTAGTTCTTTCCAAATAAATTAGCAATCCTTAATATTCCCTTCCTGAACTTAACTACAGTAAATACAAGAATCACAAGAAGTTTTTAGAAAGTACTTTGTTATATAGCAATGACCTTCCACCCTCATCAAGCAATCCTTTAACTGTGTGGTTTCTTGTATACAAAATAGATAATATTGTTTTTTAATTTTATGAGAGGTTTCGTACTTAAAGTGTACTACTATAAGGTTTGAATATAGCATAAAACAGTTAACATTACGTGCAAGAACGATGATAATAATTATTTACTGAATAAGATTAGAAATATTTAAATGAAATGTATTTATTTGGAACGTCACCAGCTTCCATCATATTTTCTATTTTCTGTGGTCACAAACTATTTATTGTGCTTAAAGGAATATTCAAAGCCTTTATGTGATTTCTTGCAATGTTTAAAATAATTATCTGACTGTGCAGAATGTTGTTAATGAAATTATGACTGTTATAAAATAACTAATAATTTTGAGTTGTACATTTCCATTATCGAGTAGTGGTGGTAGTAGTATTAGGGAGGTGATATCGCACACAGAGAATATGAATTTTTATTAATTTTTTTAATCGTGTATCAGTTTGAACACACACAAGAAATGAAACTTCTATGAGTGGTTCTCACCTTTTATGTGTATTTTTGCTGTGTATATTTTTATGTTTTTAATGTTTCTTTCTACTCCAGCGGAGGGACGATATTATCCTTATTGCATTTGACAGGAAATAGGAACTTTGTCCATATTTTTCTCTCAAATAAACGAAAACTATTAAAAAGATAAAGCATACTTGGCTAGATTACAGAGTATTCAATCTAGCCTTTGTCTGTATTTGTGTTTAGAGCTTTTATATCGAAGAACAACCTGGAGAAAATTATCTGGCAACCGTTCTTACAATCAACAGGATACGACAGACATCAGCAAAACAAAATTTTTATTTGGACGTTTGTATCGTATTTAGTGAATTTGTTCTATATGCTTTTGTAACCAAACATTTAAAGCAACTGAAATATGAAATATATGTTTCTCAATTAAAGTGATACAATGTTTAACGTGAGCTTTATTGACTCTGTGACTGCTTGTATCACAGTGCGCATGCGCAGAACGTTAAGTGCGCATGAGTAGAACGTTGTTGTGCATGCGCACTTAATGCGTAACGCTAGCCCTACCGTGCCCATAGAAATTTTCCCTCAGAAAAAAGTGAAACTGGAACGTAGGTGTGGAGGGACATAGCTGCCGAGACTTGTGTTCCACTGCAATTAAATTAATTCGACCTTTGTCAAAGTTCTAGATCATTCTTAGCGATTCTATTGGTGGCCACCCCATTGTCGTTCCATGGTGTTCGGTATTGAATTACTTTCCCAGCACGCTGAAAGCGAGCTTAGTCTTTTAGCTTTACCACGGGGTCACGCATTTCGAGTCGGAACCTTAGAACACTTGTAGAAAACTTTTTACACACCGTAAAACACAGTGGTTGCTACAGCTGATTCAGCAATATACTGCTTCGAAGTAAGATTAATAGCATTCATAGTGCATTACAGCAGTTAATTCCTACGGTAGAGAGAGAACCATTAGCCACCGTAATTACCAGCGTCGAAGAGACTAGACAGTTATCACAAGAAGATGTATTTTTTTAAAATTGCTTTTCGCCTGATCGACGTCGAGGTCATTAGAGGCGGAAAGGACTGGGGACAAGGAACAGGAAGGAATTCGGCTAAGGACTTTTTGAAGGAAGCATCCCGGTATTAGCCTGGAATGATATGTGAAAACCATGGAAAACCCAAATCTGGATGCCAGGACGCCGATTCGAACCCGCGTCCTCCCGCATACGAAGCCAGAGCGTTACCGCTCACCCACGACGCTCTGGTCTCATGTATAAGCGGTGCCATTGAATTTAATAATGGTGAAGACCACCATTCATTTTAATAGGAAGAACTTTATCACTCTCATTGAAATAACTAAGCGATGGAAGATAAATTCACCTGCCGACCAAGAAGTTCTACAGCGAAAGATCTACGATTTTTCCAAGATTAGGAAAAAACTTGTGACTGTCGCCCATCCCTTCCAATATTAGAGACTAATCATATACATTATTCCTAAAAGGTTTTTTTTGGTAACAAGCCGTCTTACTTAGCCGTCATACTTAGCCAAAACCGATAAATGAGGTATGATTTTAAACGTTAAGCTCTCCGTTTTGGTAACATCATTAATTACGAAAGGATTTTTTCAATATGTATTACGTAAATGGTAAAATTATGAACTATCAAATTGACGGGTATGTGACGGTTCAGATAAATAGTGATCCTATTACCACTGGATAGCAGTACCACGTACCACGGAGATACGCATTAACTCTGTGCGTTCTCTATAGAAAGAGTTTTTCTGATATTTTTGTTTCTGAATAAAATTTGACAATGGCGGCAGAGTTTGTGACCGCCGAAACGCCGTGGTCAAACGATGGACTAACTCGGCTAGCTACCCGAGAAAATTTTATTCATTTACAACGCCGAGAAAATCTCCAGTCTTACATTTTTGTTTCTGTTAGGGAAAATGTTTATCAAATGTAAATGCTTCGTAAGACGTACCTTATTAGGTGCCTCGTGGTTTTAATAAATATAATAAATAACTAGTCCACGATCCAGTTTAAAATTTCATCTTGTTTATTTTCTAGTAAGCACATCGAACTTCAAAGATACTGGACACATGTAAACAATTCCAGCGATTACATTCACCACCTCTTCAGTCACACCACCATGTTCATAAACTCGTCAAGAAACTAAAACTATCTGTCTCTGCTGATCGGTTTATATAAGTTCCATCGAAAGTTCTAGAACACTACAAAGGCTTCCGACAGATATTTCTCGAACATTAACAATACTTAAACAATTGAAAACATATTAAAAACAATCATAACTAATACTTAATCATCTACGATCATTACAAAATGCTTAGAAATGAAAATTAAAGATACTTAAACACAAAATTATCCACATTAATCATTTTAAACATCGTAGCTCCCGGCGTATCGATGCAACAAAATCAATAATATTTTATCCATGATGGATTGGTGGAACTTCCGCGACTGTGATGTCAAATATGGGTTGTAAAAAATACAGCAACCAGTCACTGGTTGTTGTATTTTTTGCAACAAAATCATCTTGGGTGTCCAGCCGGATGATGTTGTAAAAACACTACGTTTCGACAGCTGATTCTGCTGTCTTCATGAGGTATGATTCTGATTGTTTTTAATATATTTTCAATTGTTTAAGTATTGTTAATGTTCGAGAAATATCTGTCGGAAGCCTTTGTAGTGTTGTAGAACTTTCCATGGAACTTATATAATCCGATCAGCAGAGAAAGCTCACCTTAATACTTACAATTACAAACATTCAAGTACTTCTCTTTCATAGTTCTGTCCTTAAACATATTGAATGGTATTTACATAATTTCTTTTCACAAAACAAAATCAATTTACACTGATTTACAATCAAATAAAAGACAAATATACAAAACCATTTGATCTTACTTTAGCTTGCTACAAATGCTTCATAAAATACAATTTCAGTTAAAGTTTAGGTTTGAGGGCTGTTACAACCTGTTTCAATTGACAAATAAGCAACTGGCACAAATGAACCGGTTCTTCTCTCATGCTACCACAAACCACTAACCACTAACCTCGCTAATAATCGTAAATCATTCGCGATTTTTTTTTTTTTTTTTTTTTTTTTTTTTTTTTTTTTTTTTTGCATGGTTCATGTCACAGGAAAAAAAAAATAATAATCGAAAGGTATGTAGATAGAGAAGTATCGGCCTTCTAGATCCGGTACTGTACATCGTAACCGCAGTGTTGGGTCGTGAGTTACGTCATAACTCGAGGGTATAGTATGAGACCAGCTGGAGACGGGGGAATGTTTCACCGAACCTCGATTTTGTATGTGGAAATAGGGTAGTGAGTGAGCCAGACTACTATTTCTAAAGCGGAAGGAAGGAAGGGACGTGGAGCTATCTCGCCCAATACAAAAAACAGTGCCGCTTATAAATAACAGAGGACACGCCTCTAACAATCCATTGTTCATCCGCCTTGGGGAGGCGCCTATTATCGCAGGGAAGTAATGGACGTGGCATAACAGTAATTTCCTGGTCGGTAATAGACCGCCGCGCCGGGCGGACTGTTAGCGACAAAAAGGCCAACAACCACCGCTTCTCCTTTTTTGTCCACGGACTCAGGGTTTTTTTTTCTCTCCTCTTTCTGCTCCCGCCTTTCTTGTCCTTCCTTTTTTTTAATGTTCTCCTGGGATCCCGTTGCTTCTTGCAGTGTTGCGTGACGACTCTTCAAATTACCTCTGAGGTTTCACGAACACGATTCGTTTGCTGGCGAACGAAATCTACGGGACGCATATCGGGTGAAGAAAAAGAAAAAGGCACCGAACAGACTGTTAATTTATTAAGCAGCAGCTGTTACGGAATTCTTCTTCGTGTCGTCAGTTGAAGTCAAGTTTTTTTGTGTCGATTATAGGCTGTATTGGGTATCCGACTATTATATATGAGATAGCGCTTCCACCACCAAAAAATTAAATGTGAATAGGAAGGTCAGCTCCTTTATCATATCAGTTACTGATTGTGTTCTGCGGTAGTTTTCAGAGAAAAATCTGGCAGCTCTTCTTTGCACCCCCTCCAACACCTGCACTTGACACTCAAAATATGTGTCCCATACTACACTACCATATTCAAGCAATGGTCTGACCAAAGTTTTGTAACCCAATTTCCTTACTTCTCTGGAACATCCCCTCATCACCCTCTTCAACAAGTGAAGGATTTTGAAACATGTGTAATTTGAAACATGTGCATTTTGAAACATTTTTCTACTACCTGTCCAATGTTTCCTGTCCAGTTGAGTTTGTTATCAAAGGTATTTACATTTCAAGTCTTCATCAAGCAATTCCTTTCCCACCTTATAATCATAACCAACCTTTAGTTTTTATATGTGTACCTAATCAGCTGACTCTTCTTCATTCCTTGTTGATCTACCTAGATCAGGGGTCCCCCAAGTGGTCGATACCGACGCCTTGGGGTCGATAAGAGATCTCCAAGGGTCGATTAATACTACAGAGGATCAGTTAAATTGTACAGGAAAAAATAGGAATGTTCTACTAACAATCAGGTCAATAAATAAAAGTAAGGCTCATCCTCTCAGTTCTCGTCTGTTTGCGAAGTCATGAAAAGTAAATGATGAAACTTTCAACCAATTACTTTTGCTCACTGAGGTAAGGTGGTTGTCAAGAGGGGATATTTGCAATATTGAGAGTTGAAGAGTTCCTTAGGAAGGTGGATTAATTGCTATAAGACAAGTTAAAACACTACAACAACCATCTGCTCTTTTTGGCAGGTCTTTATTCGAAATTTATTCCATCTGTCCATAGTTTTGTTCATATTTTTTGAGATTATAATAATAGTGGAAAGTATCTCGTTTTTTTTGTTAATTTTATTGGGTGGATTTTATAAATTATTTCGCTGAGTTGTTATGCAGGCCTCCTTATTGCTTAGCATTAGAAATGCCAAAAATAATTTAATGCTTTTATTAAATACTTGTGGGGGTCGGTGAGAAGGCAAATATCGTATCAAGGGGTCGACGGGTTAAAAAGTTTGGGGACCCCTGACCTAGATAGATATCCTGTCCAGATCTCCCTGTAGCTGTTTATGGTCCTCTACCGTTTTGATCCTATTATATACCATTATCTCACCTGTAAACAACCTAACTTCTGATAATAAACCATCAACACAATCATTCATTAGAATGAAGAAAAGCAATGGTCCAAATACGCTACCCTGTGGCACTGCCATTTCAACTTCCACTGTAGACTACCTCTGCATTGTTTACCAGTTTCGGCCAGACATTGTAAGATAAGAACAAATGAGGTTCAAGTTGTTGAATATGACCCGTTTAACCTTCATGTAATATCAGGAACATGTGAAATTCAGATTTAGCGAAATGTATTGCCACAGAGTGGTGCATGTTTCGTTCAGTGATTGTGATCTGGTATTTATAATAACTGACAGGAAAATATAGCTTTAACATACATCTTATCAAAGGTGTATGCCATCGTTCTGGAATTGAAAATTTCATTGTTGAATCCCGGTAATCCAAGAAATATTTTGTGAGATCACCATCGATTCATTTATTTTTCTCGTAACCTTTCATTGTTACCAACATGACGGACATAATCTGAAAGAAGAACTGTGCATATTAATTTTGTATTTTAAATTAAAATAAATAATTAGTGATCTGTCGCTCCCTAACACTTTGGCAGTGAACCTAGAGGGTAAAATTAATGTTCGAATAGTTTAGAAGCAAATTATTGAACTTACAGCTTATCAAGTGGCGACATTCATACATAGAACGTACATCCTTTATTTCATGACCAAGGACTTCGTTTTCATGACAAAATGTAATGTAAGCATCAAATATGTAGAGCCAGCCAATAGTTTAGAATATTGTGTTCTTCTGCTGTATGTATATGCTTTAATGAAGATTTTTAGTTAGAGGAAACATTATAGAATTCAACAGTTACAGAAAATATGCCTGTAATACTTTTTACACGTACAACAATTGCCCAAATGACTTCTCAAGAAAATCTGTGTACCTTGGTTACGATTTATAAATACCGATCGAGAACACCTGGAGTTATATTTTCGCTTTAAAATAAAACCAGCTTCCTAGTAACGAAAGGTTTTTTTTTTCACTCCAAGAACCTTCTTGCCTCCGCCTCTTGTCTTCCAACAAGTCTTAGCCGAGTACCTTTAGGTGCTAAATTTAATCACCTACGGGTGAATTTTGTGACGATCACTAATTTTCACTCCAAAAACTAACCCTCACCTAACACTTCACATACAGAACATATATTACACTGTTAATCAAGACTCTTGCAATCTGTCGCACCCCCCTCCCTCCTCCTTTATACCTAGGATTTGTAAACACAGCAATGCAGTGATGAGATTGCACTGAATGTCTCATAAGTGACACAAAATATGAGGAGCGAGCGGGATAAGAAAAATCACAAAGTATTTTTCAGGTGTAAAATTTATTTATCAGTTGTAAGTTTACCTGCTTTATTTTTGCTGGTATGAGCACTTTACTATTGCTCTTCTTGATTTATAATATGACCGTCGTCAAGCTGAAATACTAACTATAGAAGTCCACACATTATATTGTTTCGCAGCTCGGAACAGAATAATATATCTATTACAACAGGATCATCTAAGAACATTCGAAAGCAATTTTATTATTATTAAACACTTGAAATAGAATACACTTCTTTACATTACACTACAGAATAACAGACTTCTAAGTTCCGATTTATACTATCACATGCTCTCTGTAGCTTATATTCTCAGACACCTCTCACAATATCCATTTTTCTTCATGTCCAAAGAAATTCATTGTCTTAGACGACCACTGTTCACAGATATTCCGGCATTCAAATATTCACGTATCTTTCATTTTACACACAACGTTAACACATTTCTATCAACAAAGCAAGAATAATATTTAATTTTAACAAACACATTCATCAAAAATTGTAAGGGACCTTGTCACCTTACACAGTTCAGCGAATTTGTTTAAGGGTTTTAGAACTGCGAGGCGATAGAATACGGGAGTGACCTTTTGAGGGAAGCGTACCTGGATTCAGATGGAGTGATTTCGGAGAACAATGGAAAACGGAAATCTCGACGGGCGAACCGAAGATCGAACACATTCTTCTGAATGGCAGGACTAAGCTCTGTAACGTCTAGTTTATGACGTTATTAAAATTAGAATAAAATAATGAGCATTATTAATTAATAAGTCAATTTGCAAAATTAATCCCGGGTAGGCGCCAAGAATGGAAGTGTTCTCTATCCGAGAGAAGCGACATTCCAATTCTGAAATACTTTTAATCGAAGCAATTATACTTTTAAAATTACCAATAAAAACAATCAAATGATATACTGGTACATTGGAAAGGAAGTTATTGAAAGCAGGGTTTACAACACCTATTATTTTCTTTGAATATAAAATTGATTGGTTTATTGAACAGAACTGAACATTAAAAGTTTCTTTTGAACAATTTAGAGCATGATTCTCATCTCAGAGCGTTGCCTAGGGTTGAATGACGCAAGAGTGTCTATACATCGTCGGCATTCTTTACCGTAGCAGATGAGTTGCGGAGAAATCAGACGGACCCCGTTGATCAGTTGGGTGCTTGGTCCTTGGTAACGTCCACTTGGCGAGTTGGCTCCCCGCAGGTAGTGAGTGACCTGTCCAGCGATCTCCTGGGGTGCGCCGGTGCGGATTGTTTGCTCGCCAGACACAGAATGTCTTCCCTCCCGCTTGTTCGCTCCGTTGAAAACTTGCAGGCTCCCGAGTTTTAGCAGACGCGGGAAATTTCAGCGAGTCGCAGCGATTGGCGGGTCGTCCACGATCTCCATTGGCGCTCCTCATGCAACATAAATAACTTATGGTTTCTAAAAGTTCGTAACAGTTTGATTCGCTGGTTCCCAACAGAGGTGCTCCGCAACCTGACTTTTTCTCCGAAGCATCGTTTCTCTAGTTTCAACTTTCTACTGTGCCAGGAAATCCTCATTTCGGCACAGTCCCTATACTGTCCTTTGAATTTCATTGAATGTGTAAAGCTTTTAACTTTACGGCCTGCCATAAATCGTTTGGTCTTTCAACCCAGGTATGAGTCACCTGGCTCTCGCCGATGCCAAAGAAACGTGGAATTCACACGCATAAATTTCCCGTCACCACGGGACATTACAGCTCCAACCAGTCAGTCACCAAGACCGATACTTCTTCTTCTTTTTTTTAGGCACCGCGTGAAGACAACACAGTACCTTGAGAACCCTTGATTAAAACACCCAGCGCTACTGACAGCTGAAGACAACACAGTGCCGTGAGGACACTTGATTAAGGACACCCAGCGTTACTGACGTGGGCTGAGTGACCGAGTGTCCGCTGCAAATTGAGTCACCGGCCGCGCTGCCTGGCTGGCTGTATGCAGATTGCGCGCAACAACGCTGCGGGAATCAAATTACCAGCACTTTAATGAAACACGATTCAATTAGACGTTTTCCGGGGACTGCTTGAGACGAGTGGCTCCGCGAAGGAGGAACACGAAGAAGAATAAGGAGGACGAGGGCTGGGTCGATAAGGACTCGGCCGAGCCCCAACACGTCACCGTCCATCACGGACTCATCGCTCTCACCACTGCTCTCATCTCGCCCACGCTTCATTCTCACTCACGTATCACTCTCTAAAGTATTTTCCAACAGAGTTTTCAAAATAGAGCCCATTTAAACAATATCAAACTATTAATATGTGAAGTTGAAATTAAAGCGGGTACGGTATACCGCTGTTATAAATGGTATTAATTATTATTTTAAATTTACCAAAATGCAAATGATCACTAATAAGAATGAAGAGGTCATAACCCGACAATATATTCTTAGAATGAAGACCAGCAGACATAAGGTGATTTAAATTTAATAATGATAAACAATCAAAAATTATTCACAAACAACACATTTACCCTACATTAATGGCCATTAAAAGTAAGAAATACAAGACAACAAAATATCCGTTCAGATTTTCACATACATACTAACAGTTTACAGTTTTCGGCAGGACACGTATTGAGATTATTCGTTAGAAGCTAATGTCCTTCGTTTCAACCACAAAAACTATTGATTCAATTTATAAAATGCCACGGATAATCTCTCAGTTTATATATCGGAGAGTGAGAATTCTTATCGTGCGGACTTCTCCGCTCAGAGCGTTATGTTGGGTGACCACGGAGGTTTAAAGTGCAAACACAATATTATTAGCTTGTGCAATGTTTGTCTTTTTACCGTCTGTCCGGCATTGACGTAGTCAGCAAACTCCGACCCCACACTGAATTTATCTGTCACCTTGTGACTCAAAATGAAGACACAACCGATCGCATGATATGCTGTCGGCTTTATGGGTCGTTCTTGTGCAGAAGCACAAGTGAACAGGAACCATTGAGACCCAAAAAGACCACTAGAAGCATCTCGCGCCACCTTTTAAAACCTCGGCATCTTGCTCCGTCTCCTAGAGCGATTTTCTCTGGTCCTATCGTCGATGTAGAAGTTCCTGCCTCTCTCCTCATTGGAGGACATGAAACAACATTATACAAAAAAAGAACTATTCTATAAACTAAAATGCTATTGGAAAAACATTCGCCCCTCCAAGCACTTTCAGGTTTAACACATAATTCCTTTGACGGGGTTGGAGGATTTGTTCGGAAACTGTCGTATTTCTTTCGTGTCCACTCGGTTTTACTAGTTTCACGCAGTGAGCACTCATAGAATGTCTAATTTGGAGTGTCTTGACGTTATCACGTCTCTACATTGGTCACGTGATATATATCTCACCCGTCAAAGCTGTCCATGCTCAGAACTGCGGCCGATCCCATACTGAGCAGTGATAGGTCGTAAATCTGCCTTTACAAACTGGCAAGTCCTATTGTGTATCGTCTTTCTTCCAGCCTGAATGGAGAATTCGCCGAAATAGACTTAAATTCGCTGACCCCTGTCCTGCAGAGAGTCCTTCCAGCAACTTGGAATTTTCCCTAAGCCAACGTAATGTGTGCCTTGTGTTGCCTAGATACCTCATTTTAATGTGGTTCTATGTCACACCACAAAATACACCTCTTATTCACCAAAGTTAAAAGGAAGTATCCAGTACCGACTAAAACACTCCACAAACATAAAAAACGACAATGTTTTGGACTATGCCCTATGAAAATTTAAATATGTGATTGAGTTCGCATAAGAACCCATTGCTCACATTTGCTTGTAATTGTACAGTATTTTAGCATTAGTTGCGTCTGTAATAGCAGTTTGCATCACAGGTGTTTGTTGCATCTTTATCAATACTTTCGTAGCACTTTCACTGCACTATAGTATATTGATTTCTGATGGCTTACATTTATCAGAAATCAATAAACTATAGTGCAGTGAAAGTGCTACGAAAGTATTCTTAAAGATGCAACAAACACCTTGTAACAGCCCTCAAACCTAAAAATTAAATGGAATTGTATTTTATAAAGCATTGGTAGTAAGCTAGAGTTTGTTTGAATATGATCTGGTATGTTTGTTTTGCAATTTCCTGTAAATCAGTGTATATAGCCTTGTTTTTTGAAAAGAAATTATTTAGAGGCCATTTAATATGTTTAAGAACAGAATTGTGCAAGAGAATTGCTTAAACGTTGGTAATTCCAAGTATTAAGGCAAGTTACGATGTCTAAAGGACAATTTACTACAGTATAAAATGATTTCTGTGAATAATTTTGTGTGTAAGTATCTTTAATTTCAATTTCTGACCATTTTGTATTGATTGTAAATGATTTGGTATTAATTCTGATTGTTTGTAATATGTTTTAATTGTTTAAGTATTGTTAATGTTCGAGAAATATCTGTCGGAAGCTTTTGAAGTGTTCTAGAAATTTCGATGTTGCTTGTATAAAGCAATCAGCAGAAAGACAGTTTTAGTTTTCACCGACTCAGTTTGCTACGGCCGGCAACTGTATTGTCTGTGGAAGAAGTGTTGTATGCTATCTCTGGATTGTATGAATGCATGTAACCAGTATCTTTGACGACGTGTTTAAGAAAATAAACGAGTTTAAATTGAAACGTATCGTGGACTACTTAATTATCGTATTAATTAAACCACGAAGCATCTATCAAACTGCTATTACAGACGGAACTGATGCTGAAATACTATAAAATTACAAACAAATGTGAGCAATGAAAAATACAGAACCGCTGAAGATGCTTCAGAGAATGAAGTGAAACGCGTTTAAATAATAAAACAACAAATTCAATTGCATTGGCGTGACAATTATTCATAAAAAATTGATCCTATCGCAATTGCGGAAATGGCACACAATATCCAGATGTTAATTTAATATCATTCAAACAAACCTTTCTGTACAAAATTTATAAACTGTAAAATTATTAGAAAAAACATTGAATCACTGACAATACCTCTACGAAAATACAAGAGCATCAAAAATAAATTGAAATTCGAACAGTTACGGTGGGGTTTTTCCTTATCGTTTACCATTCTAACTATTAGAACTTTGGGCATCGTGTTCTCCGTAACAACACAAGGAACCGGTCCTGTAAATGAACACTGTGCCAAGTCCTCGAAGCTGGAACGCATTACAGTTTATATACTTTCTCCAACGAATTTGTCTAAAGAGAAGACAGGTCGCTCCAGATAAGCTTCCCCATTAGCAATTTAAATGCGACCGCAGTGTAGGCTATTAAACAGGTTTCACGTTGTGTTTGCCGCCCTCTGTTGTTAAACAACTGGCACGCAGTACGTCATCCAGTTACGTCTAGAGAATAACAAGTTTCGTGTCTTGTCGCCCAGGTCGGCGGTAATTAAAATCCCGCAACCCATGTCGAGCTACACGCTCCACAAAGCACGACAAGTACACGCGATAAAATTTAATATCCTTCTGAAATTGATTTGTGATAGAAATCAGCCCGTTGCCTGTTATAATAATGTTTTCTTTAGACGGCGTATGTCTGGTAGACAATGTAGTAATGGTCTGACCACACCTTAACATACGCTGCAGAAATATCTACATAGCTGTCTCACTTCTTTAGGTGGTGGCAGTGAATTTATATAAATGAAATGTTCTCAGTAGCCTGGTGAGACCGACGGATAGGGATGTGAATGTCGTAGAGTGAAATCATCCAATTCATAGTCCGGCTGTTTAACAATTGGATAGAAATAACGATGAAAACTTCGAATATCTCAATAAATTTTTTCCCATTAATGTCCTTTCATTTCTGCTGACACATTCCAATGACGTAGTGTACCCGGGAGTAAGGATTGCCACCAGTTACTATTACTCTCTATCATTAAAATTTTGTACATATAAATTACCTAGTTCAATTTTGCCTGTGCGCCATGGAAGGAGTCCTTCCAGAATTTTCAATAAACATATATAAATGTAATTATTTGTTTTATTTCAAGGAAAAGTTATATTAATTTTATCTACTGACACTTGCATTTATCAATATAAGAAAAGATGATTTGCATTGACTAACACATAAAACAAGAATTAAATCTATATAATAAAATTGATTACATAAACAACGAAATTACAGATCATGAACAAAGTCCCACTAACTCAAAATCAGAGAGCACAATTCTCTACAGGTCTTCGCTTTCGGGTACAATGCGCCACACTTTGACTCGGTTTGTTCTGGCGGAATATAAAAATTGTGTAATTACCATCTAGTTGATGTCTATATTGTAGTCAGCGCTGTCCGTTCTTCTGGAATTTCTGTGCACAACACACACAAAATAAACTTCAATCGTCGCACTGTGATTACACTGGACGAGCACTTCCTTTGGAACACATTCGATGATTATCCTTTCGAACGGCGTCTCCCTGGCCAGTTGCAATCTTCTCCTCAAAACTAGGGTTTTAGCGTGAAACAAGAAAAACAAAACTTGTTTGAACTTATTATTAAATAACAGTCTATCCTTCCATGCATACACGCACACACGCTCTATACTTCTCGCACCGCTGGCACGGGGTGGACTGTCCCCACTGAAGGAATGCGGTCAGCTTATCTCCTTTTCTCCCATCTCCAAACACCTGTCACTCAAAGAGTGCCGCGATGGTTGCACTGCGAAACAGTCTCTCCTGCTCACATCGACAAATGCTTGCTTGTAAAATATGAAGCTTCCGCGAGCAGACCGCTTCAACGTTTCCGGTCGAGGGTCCTATGCAGTTCCGAATCGTTTTGATGTACCCTTATTTATGCGACGTACTGTATAAGGAGGTATTTTATCTCCTAATAGTATATCTGTTCACAATGGCGAGAGAGTTTTTTATCGTGTAGACGTCGTGGTTGTCGAGCAGGCTGAATCAGTGTGAATCTCGAAAACATTTCATTCAACTGAGATAAAAAAAATTCGTTTTATATATATATATTATTAATCATTATTGCCCTTGAGGACAGTGTTTAAACTCAAATTATTCATGATTATTCAGTTTTTGTTTGTATTTGTCTTCTTCCTCTTCTCCTCCCAAAACCTGTTCATACGCTCACTGTGTTTTTGTTTCCTTTGTTCAGTCCATTTTGTTCCTGTTTTCTTCTGTATTTTAAATTTTGTGTTCATAATTTTTTTCCTTAATTGTCCCCTTTCCCGTGTCATTTCCTTGTTGATCCCTGCATGATTCAAGTCCTCTTCTATTTCCTGGAACCAATTGGTTTTCCTGAGCGAACCATTTACCACATCAAAGATCCTCTTTGTGAGTCCAGTGCTGTTCATTCGCTGTAAATGTCCATAGAATTGTAATCTACGTCTTCTGATCATGTCTGACAATCTATCTGTATGTTCGTATAGTTTTTTCGTTGGTCTTTACATCCATATGCCGTCTTTATATACTGGTCCAAAAAATTTTCTAAGGATTTTGCGCTCAACTTTTTCCGCTTACGTAATGCCTGAAGCCCCAGTTGTGGTTGTTTCTGATGCAATATATATATATATATAACATATAAATTTCAGTCAAACATTTGTTTTTAGCAACTCGAGTGATTCACATCTCATTTCAGTTCCGCTGAAGAAGAAGGCCGAAGCATATCTGTTTGCGAAATGAGTAACTATTGTTCTGTGTGATAATTGTATTTTTGTTTGTTAAATGTTTAGTTTATGACGCGGAGATTGGGGACCATTCCAGCATTAACTTAAATTACGGTTCACAAGTTTTTTCTTACCACGACCCCCTCTCGTCAAAAGAACGTTACCCCTCTCCCCTTCCACAATTTTATTATTATTACGAGCTAAATGCTTCTCAGAACGAACAAAGACATCTCAGTAAAAACTCAGCATATACGTAATGTCAGAATAAAGGTTTTCAACATGTCCCCTTCATCGCCTAACAAACGGTGAAGGGGACGTTGTACTTCCGACGTTATAAAGATAGGGTATTGCCCACAAGGGTGGCGAAGCACCTCCCCCCCCTTCCCCCCACGCTCTCCTGCGGGGAACCAAAAGCCTAGACGACTGCGGGAAATCGCTTAAAAACCGCCATCAGGATGCGGTATCAATTCCATGTGTATACGTATATACCAATACTCTAAGCTTCCCCAGTCGACTCTAATGACTTCAATGTCCCGTTATCCCAATATTTCATTCCAATGCTACCTTGCTCACTTTATCGCAACAAGTGGAAAGTATTTTTCTTTTCCTCAACAAAAAGCCACTTCTGAGGTGGATAATAACGCAAACCAATATTTGAAGTTTCGTCCGAGCCGCTCCTGATACGATATATTTGCTGAAATGACCCATCAGACCTCTTACGAGTATAACCAACTCTTATTACTTTTGTAAAGCGCCGAATTGTTTGATTAGTGAGTTGCTGTGATTGCGAGCGTTTAATGGACTAACATCACGTATTTCTATTCTCTTCATTTTCTGTGTTCTGCGACGATCGAGTCTATCATCTCATCTTGACGTTCTTCTTGTCTTGAGGCCTATGTAATATTAGTGATAATTCACGATGACACCATTGGTCTAGTTTCCGGTACGGCAACCGTTGTTTGTACTTTGGCAAGAAAATAGCAGATGCAAGTGGAGATGACAACTAATTCTAGGTATGGAACGAAGTTGTATGTAGCCCATACAGTTGACAGAGGCGGTTCAAGGTCAGTTAGTTGTATCCCCACTCCGTTGCCCTTACCCCTACATGCGAAGGGGAAACTTGCCACTCGCCTACCCGGACGGAGTGGTCAACTCGGAGAGGTAGGAATGGAGGTAGCGGTTAGGTGAGGAGCGGGTCCTTGATCCGCCTGTTTGGAGAGAACAGAGTGTAACTGGTATACCTCGTTTAATAGATCACTAAACATTGCACGATACTGGCAATGTGTGACTGATACAATGACAAGTTCCGAACTAGAGGGTATTCTGCCTAAGTGATAAGATGGATAAGATCTTTGCAAAATGTGCCTACCAAGTCGTCTCGATATATAACTTAACGTCTTAGATACTGAATATTTACCCGTAAATAGATGGAGGGAAAGCATAAGTGCGATGTTGAGGAGTTAGGTTGGGAAGACCTGGAACACCGAAGGCGTTGCTCTCGGCAGAAGCTAATTGAAAAATTCACGACTGGCTTATTTCGGAATGACAGCAAACAAATATTCGTATCTAGGATTGACCAAGAAAAAAGGGGAAATCAGGGCCAGCATCGATTCATTTCTATACTCATTTTTTTTTCCCACGAGTGATTAAGGAATGGAATAGGAAGGATTTACCGACTGAGAAAATTTAGAATCCGACAGGAGTAGTTCTCGATAAACCACTCCGGCCATGCTGATCTGGGTTTTCTATGGTTTTCCCAAGTCGCCTGCGCCCCAGGCAAATGTCGGGATTATTCCTCAAAATAGCGCATAGGCGCCTCCTGCCATATCCCTTCCAAACGATTACACATTCGGAAAGGTGCAATACACCCTCCGCCACCCACTTTCAGTGAATCGCGGAGTAATAATAATAGTAAAAGTAAAAATCGAAATATTTTTAATGAAGATAATAAAGTTGATTCCGACCTTTACACTTTCTTTCACACACATATAATGCCGTCTACCTTTCTGGTGTTATAAGTGAGGTCTTCTTTATCCATCATTTCATATTTACTATTACTATTACTATTAATCTGCGATTCACTAAAAGTGTGTGGCGGAGGGTGCATTGCACCTATCCGGAAAGGTAATGGTTTGGAAGGGATATGGCAGAAGGCGCCCATGGGCTATTGTGAGGAACCATCCCACCATTCGCCTGGAGCGATCTGGGGAAACCATCGAAAACCCAGATCAGGATGGCTGGAGTACTTTAGCGAAAGCTACTCCTGTCGGATTTTATGTTTACTCGCCCGTTAAATCCTTTCTATTCCACTCCCTAATCGCTCGTGGAAAAAATGAGTACAGAAATGAATCGGTTCTGGTCCTGATTTGTCTTATCTTAATTTCGCGGCCATTCCGAGATATGAATGTTGCTGTTTGTTTACTGTCATTCCGAAATACGTCAGTCGAGAATTTTTCAATTAGCTTCCGTCGAGTGCAACGCCTTCGGTGCTCCAGATCTTCCCAACCTAAATACTTCAACATCGCACTTACGGGTTCCCTCCAACTATATATACCTGTCACGAATCGGGCGGCTCTTCTTTGGACCATCTCTAATGCCTCCATTAATCCCTTTTGATAGGGACCTCATACAGAGCAACAATATTCTAAGTGAGGCCGCACTAGTGACTTATATGCAATTGATTTAACTTCCGGAGTGCATTGTTTTAAATTACGGCCTAGAAATCGAAGCATACGATTTGCTTTCCCAATTACATTCTCGATATGCTCATTCCACGACAAATTATTACGAATTGTTACCCCTAGATATTTAGCGGAATCTACCGTTCTAAGGACAGTACCATTAATTGTATATTCAGAGCTAAATGGTGTCACCTTTTTACTTACACGCATGACTTGGCACTTTTTAGCGTTTAACTCCAACTGCAGATCTTTATACCACGCAATTATTTTCATAATATCGTCTTGTAACAAAGCGCAGTTGTCCTGGGTTGTGATTTCATGATAAATAATAGCATCATCGGCAAATAATCTTTTCATCCTCCTTTATTACGCTAAGAAGCCTCATGTTTCTTCCTACGTTATAAATATTGTTGCTTAAAACCCTACGGAAGGATACTGTTCTACCAGAAACAATGTATTACCTCTCGCACAGACTGTGACGTCATTGCAGCGGGATACGTTGATATAAACCCCGCTCACTGGCGTCAGGGTGGGAGGTCGTGTTGTTTGACATAATCAGCTGCGCACTCCAGGCTCCAGACCGGAATCCGACGCGGCCTGGTTCACTCCTATTAGAGTAACAAAGGCAGCGAGGCCGGGTGCTCGCTTTGAATTCTTTTGTGCGGGCGGATAAAGAATACGGACGGCGGTAATTGTGACGGCTCCGAGATACCGACCGAGGCGCATTCCGACCAAGAAATGAGTTGAGAAGACTTCAAAAGACGCAGTCAAGACACGAAGGAAATCTTGTTAAGGGAGATACAGAGCAGCCCTATTGACGAGAAGCCCATCCCACGCAATGATACGGAGGAAACACTAACTGGCAACTTTTATGGAGCACGCTCAAGACGGTACAGGGCGTTCCTGGTTTTGTACTTTTTTTCAAAACTTTACGCCTCGTCGAAATCGGGGTCATCAGAGGTGGGAAGGGACTAGAGCAAGGAACAGGGAGGAATTTGGCCATGAATTTTTGAAGGATTTATTTGTTATGACTTTGCACCTCGTCGACGTCGAGATCGTTAGAGACGGGACAGTTCGAGTGCTTGCGTTGAGTATTAAAATGACACTCGCGTGGTGATTAAAGATGCAAAATTCTAACATAAATGGTACACCTTTCCTTTGTAGTGTATCGCAACGCTACATAGTAATATTCGCGATATGCTGAGCTCCTGGCTCGCACAGGTGGACAGTTCAAACAAAGGGTGACAGGGCTCTGTGGTATGCGACCTTGAGGCAGGCACCCAGGAGCCGTTAGGGTGTGTGGAGAGCACAGTAGACGTCCGTCGGGAGAACTTGATGTGCGGAGACTAATGTCAGCACGGTTGGTGGTGATGCTCTGTGTTCCATGTCACCAACAGAGTGGATGACGCAATCCAACGGCCAGCAGATGGGTCATCGCCTGGGAATACCACTGGAAGCAGACTTGGCTGCACTGAGATCTCGATAACCACCCCAAGAAGTGTCGTATTGATGAACAAAACCTGTCGCCTTAGAGATTCTCATCGCCCCGCTGCGCTTAGTGAAAGGACATCTAACAACCCCTGAGAACTGATATGTTGAAACTACTGTATTACACGTTCATTGTTTAATTGAAATTGGAAGGAATTGTTGTAATAAATGTCAATGTTAAACGTACGTCAAACGGTGTTGCCAACCTGTAAAGTAAAATCCCAATTCCACTTCTCAATAATTGAATAATAATAATAATTTTGTTGAAAGAATAATTAAAATAAAAAGTAATTTAATTTTAAAAGAAGGAGTACAAGTTGTACGCTTCACCTTCTTAAGCTGATAAAATCAGTTCCTACCACTGTCTATGTTTTATGGATGTATTCTGTGTTAAATTTATAGTAATTAGCTGTTTTTTTTATTAGGCCTTCACTGTCCATTAGCGAGGAGGCAAGGAACGGGAAGGAATTCAGCTTCGATCATTTGAAACCATCCCGGAATTTGAACGACGTGATTTCAGGAAACCATGGAAAACCGAAATATGGCTGGCGGAAGAAGGGATCGAACTGTGTCCCCTGGGCGGCAGGATCGATCGTTAATCGCGCACTCACCAGGCTCTGTATGGTAGGTAGTTACGGATACGTTATGAGAACCTATTTGCATTACTGCGAAGTAGCGGCGTTGTACTAAGAAGGATACAAACATCCTGATAGAGGATCTTTTCTGCAAATACACTAGCGTTTTTGAAAATCGCTACACCACGAAGGAGCAATGTGATTAAAATGGAAAATATTCCACATATTAGGGACATGACAGTACGCAAATTATTACTAATACAGAAGTGTCCATGAATTTTAACCGTGAGAATTCAGTACGGTGAGAAGCAGCCTCGTACTACGATCATAGCTCCTAGACGTCGTTGAAGAGAGGCTGGATATGCTGCTGATGAACACACGGCCGCGTGGTTTGCAGGTACGTATACAAAGCCTCTACTGTGGTTGCGGGACGAATAGAACGAACAAGTAGCAGACCGACCATATCCCACATATATTCGATGGTGAACTAGCAGGCCAGGAAAACAATGGTATCCGTCGTTTTTCGTGGAAGGCTTGCACATTTCTCGCCACATTTGGCCGGAAATTGTCCTGCTGAAGTATGTCGGTCTGGAGCTGCCTGCACGAGGGACAGTGCCTCGGGATCTAAACCCTCCTTGATGTAATGATTGATGTTAACATTGCCCTCAATATTGTCACGTTGGTAATCATTTTTCCACTCACATGTTGATATTGCGCTGTTTGACGTCTACGAGGCGTACCGGCGTACCTGACAGGTCTAACAAAGGAGGGCGCTGCTGGGCCTACGTGAACGCCATCTTATTAGATTGTTCTTGGTTTTATTAATATGATAAATAACCAGTCCACCATACAGTTCACTTTAAACTTGCTTTTATTTTCATAAACACGGCGTAGATACTGTCTACATGTATACCTACAATCCAGTGATTGTATACATTCCTTGGCCATCGTAAGTTGAGTCGGTGAAAACTCTAGAACATTAACAATACTTAAACAATTGAAACATATTAAAACAATCAGAATTAATACATAATCATTTACAGTCAATGCAAAATGGTCAGAGATGGAAATTAAAGATACTTAAACACAAAAATATTCACAGAAATCATTTTAAATTTTAATTTTTCTAAAATGATTTATCATTTCTGTTTTTACTGCAAAAGTAAATATTTAAGCCCTAACGCGTACAATTCTGACCAGTGACATATTTTTATCTCCTTCAAAAGTCGGTATAATTTTGTCGCCAGGCATTTCCGCTGGTGCTTTTGAGTGGGTTGCGCGGATCACGCTGAGCTGCGAGAAATCGCTGATTATTGTTGGGTTACTCCGCGTCTTAGAGCTGTCGTGTACTTTATGGTTTCGATCAACGAAGATGTTTACTCAAAAACCACGGCCCACATGTGACAGAAACTTTAGCGGAATTCAGTCCGAGACAACTGATTATTTTGTATGAAAGCAATCGAAGAACAGTTGTAGTAATTATATACCACAAGAATGCCTTTTAATAAGAACCGAATCTAAATGATTTGAGAACTATCCAGAAGAGTAAATTATCTAAGAACCTTCACCGGAACGAATGTTATTAGTCAACGTCTAAATGTTACACCGTGAACGTATAGTCCAAGCTCCTCAAGTGAAGCAAATATTAACTAGGCGTGACTAACAGCAAAAGCAGATTAAATATAAAAATAGGGTCAAATGAAATAGGAGAAGTAAGGAAATTCTATTATTTACGAAATAAAATTAAAATTAATGACCGCAACAAAAAATGTTAATAGCAGATAGCAATAACGAAAGAAACTACATTAAAAATAGAAATATGTTAGTTTCAAATATTAACCTAAGCAATACATACAGTCTACAGTATAAAACTGTATGTGTGGAACACAGTACGTTGACTTTATTAATTCCAGGGGGGGGGGGGGGATGAAGCATTTGCTATGTGATGCTATAGATAGACAGATGCTTAAAATTAGTAGATAGATAAATCACGATATGAACGTCTTTGAGAAGTAACGGGCACGAAAGGGACAATGGAAGAATCTCACAGAAAGAAATAGACAGGTTGGTGGGTCAGGCTTTAAGACAAACAGGTTTGATTAACTTCTTGTCGAGGGATGGAATTGTAGAGGAAGACGAAGACCTAAATACGTGATACAAATAGGTTGTAATGAGTTTGTCGAGATGAAAAGAATAGTTCGAGATAGGAAGAGATGGAGGAATGCATACAAACCAGCAGAGAGGCTGAAGATAAGAAAACAAAATCAAATAAATGAGTCAAACTTTTACAACTCTGGCTCTACTTAATAAATATATCGCGTTGTAGTTGTGAAGTGCAAGAAGTGGAATGGGGAAGGGTTAGTTTAGTGCGAAATTGTCTCCTATCAGGGGTCTGACAAGAGGGTGGCAGAGCGGGCAAAATGCTAAGGGCCCCCGGCCGGAGGGGGCCCCCGGCCCCAGCTGGATGGGTCCCGGCACATGTATTGAAAATTGTTTCCAATTTCTCCTGGTTTGTTATCCACGTTGGTATGCCACCAAAATGACAAAATTCTAAAAAGGAACAAAATTAAAAAAATTGTGCCGTTTATTTTTGAGTAACTCACGGAGCCGGCAGTCACGAGCGGGTGTCCGTGCTTGTGGTAGGTAGAGTCGCCTTCGTGATTGGGAAATGCTTTGGCGTGTCACTCTGAACGTGGCTATTTGCCGCACGACACTCTGAAACACTTTGTATGCGGTTAACACCACCTCACATTCACAACTAACACGATCTGAGACGCGAGCTCTAGTCATGCAGACATACCACCATGGTTACCTTTCCACAGTGGCTCTATTAGCCACCGACTGAAAAATAAATATGTGATTTGTTACCCCCACGAGCATGATGAAAATGTTGCATGAACAAAATTTAAAGTAGTAATATAAATATACCAGTATTGCGACACAAATTCCACAATAATGTCAAAAAATTTGTTTCATTAAAAAAAATACCATCGGTTGTTTAGAATAAATTTGTTAATTTTTTTAGAACAAAATGTCGGTAGTAAACGTGTATCGAAGTCTTCAATGTTGTGCCCACAGGATAAAGTGTATTTTAATTCCCATCGTTATAGACGGGATATGAAGCTGGGAGACATACTGAAGTCTAAATCAGGCAAACATCAATCAGAAGAGACTAAAATTGAGAATAGTTCTAAAGTGATATTTTTAACTACATAAATCTAACATCATCCTAAAAGTCTAATAGTAATATGGCTGTTTCCAACTGTTATGATATTTACAACTCTGATTCGTAATCACAAGGTGATAGTGTCCGGTGACGAGGGTTACCGGGTTCGTGTTCTGGTGGTGGAAGAAAGTTTCGTGATCAGAACTTAACCGGCATGGTAGATGTGGTGGTGCACAGTTCCCAATCACCAGCTTGTTCACCAAAAGCCAGGGTTAAATCTCATATACAGTGAGGGCATACGATACTGTTGATGGTAATATGTCAGTCTGTTGGGGACGTTAAGACTTGCGGCCACTCGTGTCTTTCGAAAGAGTAGGCTTCAATGAACCGGCACCTGGCTTTACCCTCTTCCTTCCTTCATTCTGAATCAATTCACTACCGAGAAACACACTACACTGGACATACGCTCATCACAGTCATCCTGGTAAAACAGTACGGGGGCGTCCATAAATTACGTGAGGTGAAATAGGGGTGGGGGGGGGTCCAGCTAAATCTCACCAAATCACACCAAGGGGACGGGGTTGGGGGTCAACGGAAATCTCACGTGAGATTTTGGAATTTTTTTTTGGATTGTAGAGCTAAAAAAAAAGGTCTCTAAAAGTTGGGAGGGCGTTCTCTAGGGGGGGGGGGTGTCTCACAGGACCAGATCTCACCAGAGGGGGGGGGCCGAAATCCGGAAAAACACCTCACATAATTTATGGATGCCGCCTAACATGTAGATTGAGTTCCATCAGTAACGAGGCAAGGCATCACCGCTGTTAAATTTCCCAAGAAAGCTGGCACGGTAAAGTAACTCCGTCCAGAGTTGCCTCCAAGCTTTCGTCACCACATAGTGGATATTGTCATCATTATACAGGCTGTAAAGCGAAGTGTGGCTTTTACTTATTATTTGGTAGGTTAAATAAATATATGGATGAATTAGCATGCTCTCAGTAGGATACAAACAACCGAAATGAAATTTTTAACAGGTAGAATGGGTGTTGCTACAATGGACAGGTTAAAGATTAGACACACCATAAAAGAGGAACCCCTACAGGAAACGATAGGCCGGACTAAGATGGTACGGACATGTAAAGAAATTGGGGAAGCAGAGAAATCCAAGAAAAATTCGCGAAATGAAGACGCATGTTAAACGATCCGGAGGAAGGCCAAATGGATGGCTGAGAGGAGCAGAGGAGTGTGTGCGGAAGAGAGGAGAGCATTGGACCAAAGTGATGACAGAGAGGTAGTGGGAAGAAAGAAGAGAATGGAGAGGCTTGCAGACAAGGCAGACCCGGCTGTAAGTTGTTGAGGAGGATGATAATATGACAATTTTTATGGACATGTAAATTCATTGGAAAACTATAAATTCTCTTTTACACTGACGCCAGTTAAGATTTGCTTTTCAAAAATACTTGAAACCATTTTAGGACACTTAACTTGTTTGTAACTTAACACGCATATTTACTCGTCCTGTCAGACGTACTTCTGACCAAACCACCAAATTAACCTAAATATTGTTTATCAGATCTCATTTGCGAGATTACAAGACTTCTCTAACTAAAAACACGCTAGTTAAAGACATTTCTTGCACGGCAGTGGTTACTTTGAATATGTTTCACGCTACCGCAGAAGTGGATGAGAGGCTGTTTAGTAACGAAATCACAATGCAGACTGATGCCGAGAGAGCTAACAATTAGGGAAAGGCAAAATTAGAAATTCAGCATCTTCAAAACTTTGCAGCAACATAGAAAGTCTCAATTAAAATTGTGCTCAACTGATTTGAAAAACCGAAAGAAACTATTTAAAGTTTATTTTGTATTCCGAATGCATTAAGATCTTCGCAAAACTTCAAAATACATTAAAATAACTGTGCTGATGACCAATTCATGACTGTTTAATTTGTTACCCATTGTTAGAAACAAAAGAACATTCAATCAAATCAAATTTTAAATCACAAAACGATAAACATTATATAATACAGTTTTTGTGCACTAGTGCCTTGTACTCAGTTAAGAAATTAATTTTTAAACCGCCAAAACAGTTTCGTGATTCCTATATATATATATATATAAAATGACTGTCCTAGGACTGATAAAAGGACGAAGAAAATTTAATTTACAGACACGAGTCCTACGTTCAAAGTTACATTATTGTTATTGCTATAAATTTCGATGGAACTAATTAACACTGCGCACCTGCTTTTTCACTAGGTAATTTTTTTTCTTTAAATTATGTCAATCATTGAGGAAAAACTATCAAACAGCTGTATCGACTATTTATTCCTAGCTCAGTGTTTAACAGGCTAGCTATCAAACTTTGGGTCGCGAGTTCAAATACCAGTGGAACCATAAAATTTTATGAGTTCTCTTTGAAAATATAAGATACGCCAGGACGTACCGTAGTTCGGAATCCACATTAAACTGCAGGTCCAGCCACGACAGAGGCGAAATGCGCGGCAAATTGAAACTTTGTCACCAGGTTACAAGACAATAACAAATTTACTTTATTCCAGTCCGCACCTACCTAAGGTGCAAACGAAAACTTCCTCGCTGCCTCAAATCGAGAACTACGTAGTATATGGTCATCGTCAGGGTAACGATTTATTTACATTATACTAATTTGCTGTTTTAACCTCGTTAATCGATGAAGTGCTATAATAACATGGTGCACAATACATAACGGAAAATTCCGTATATTTGTACATTAATGGTGGATGCTGATTGTAATACATTAACAATCGCAATTGTGAAAATGAGGGTAAATGGAACGGAATGGACGGAGCGTGCAGTAGTCATTAAAAACTGAAAGTGTTTCATCCGATAAAGCGCGATATGTTTCATTAAACACTCACAGCGGGCGTGCGTCACAGTTTGCAGTCTCGACCTTGCTTTCATCGAAACCACGGCAGCACGTTTAGCATACACTTCCAAGCAGGTTTGTCGGGATACTGATCAATTCAGAACATTGAAGGATATGTGACAACTCCACTTGCAATGCCTCACCAAATTCAGTGGTTCAAACGTACCTGATTTAACTCTGTTGAAGTATCGTTTGTTTATATTTATTTAATCAGTATTACTGCTTTCTAAACTTAATAATATCTCTGTTATAGCATAGTTTATACTCTGACCAACGTATAAACAATTGTTATTCCGTGCTCGCTGCTCTTGGCTACATTTCTGTTGTGTCGTTATATGTATTTTTAATACGTAATAAATACTTCTCGTGTTCAGTAATTGCTTGCACCATATTTAAAAACTCAACAAACTCCATGGCTCTATTTGTAGAATTTGCACACAAATACTTTGTTTGTATTAATGAGCATATTTTATTTCAATTTTATTTTCGTAAACATATTAACATATGGTCGTTGTAGGATGTTTTACAGCCTAGTGGCTACCACACCGGTTTTGGTTGCATAGGTGGTTTCAATTTGATGGTTTTGTGTTGTCCTCAGAATGGCACGAAATTATTATATAAAAGAAAACAGTTGTAAGGTGCAGAGGTCATTGTCATCTTTTCACTTCCATGAACTACGCCCAATCCTTCTGCTAATGTCCAATCAAGCCTCATCACCAATATACCTTTTATATACTCCCAGCACTCTCTTTACCCTCCTCCTTCCAATGAATTCCAATCCAGCTACTTTATCATATAATTAATTTCACTAACTGTTTTCTACGGTAGTTTCCACAAACAAATAAATCTAACCGCTCTCTTTCGCATACCTTCCTGTATGACACACAAAATGTGGTTTCCATACTACACCGCCATTTTCATGCAGTGGACTGGCCAAAATTTTGTAACCCAATTCCTACACTTCTCTGATACGTTCCTTTCTCGTCCTCTCCAGTCAATGAAGGATTTTGAAACTTCTGCCTTGCACATATCCAGTATGTTCAGTGCAACTGTGTTTACTATTAAATGTTATTTACACTTCTGGCCTTCAACTTACAGTTCCTTTGACAGAACGTAATAATAGTACGGACATGTGACACGCATGTCAGTGGAAAGTGGACCGAAATTATGGGAACGGTCACCAATCGAAGAACCATACACAGAGAAATGATCTGGAAGAAAATAATTGGGAAGATAGGCAGATGTGACATTAGGGATGTGGGAGACTGCTGTATAAGCTGTACAAATCGGTTGGTAAAAAAATTGCGTTTGGATATATCCACCTTAGGAGGCAAAATTTTTCTTTTCTGACAACTGTTGTTCTTCTGATTTGATGCAATCCTCCATTTCTTGCCATATTAAGCCAACCTCTTCATCTCCACTTAACCTTTACAACCCACGTCTTCAATTATACTCTTCTATTATCTGTCTTCCTTTATAGTTCTTATCTTAGACTGTTCCTCCCATTAACAAATTAACCAATCTCGCATGTTTTAAACTATGACCTACCATCCTATCTCTTCTTCGAGTAAGACTCTTCCTCCAACTTCTTTCTTCACCCATTATTTCCAAAATCGTTTCGTACTTCATCTGTTCATTTAATTTTCGCCGTCCCTCTGTAGTACCACATTTCAAAGCTACAATTTTCCTTCTTTCTGGTATTCTTAAAGTCCATGCTTCGCTACCATAATGTGCTGTGTCCACACATAGAGTTTAGAAAGTTTTTTCTTTAACTAGGTCAATATTTGAAACTAAAAGATTTCATTTTTTTCAAGAAGTCTCTTTGCTCTAGTAGTATTCTGTTTTTAACATCATTCCTGCTTCCTAAGTAGCAGAATTCACCTACTTCCCCTACTGCATCCAATCATGTTTTTATATTTGCTCTTCTATTATTAGTATAATTTCTGCTACATTTCATCACTTTCGTCTTGCTTTGGTGTATGTTTAGTCCAATATCTTCCTTGAGTATTTTGTTCTTGCCATTCAATAGCTTCTCAAGATCCTCAGTCTTTTCTGCTAGCAGGACAATGTCATCAAAAATCGTAGCATACCGATTTTTTCTCCAAGAACACTTACGCCACATTCAGATTTCTCTTTTACTTCCCTTATTTCTTCCTATACATTTAAGTTGACTATTAATGGCATTAGACTATAACCTTGCCTCACACCATTATTTTTTAACTGATAAATGTATTACAGCCACTTGATTCTTATATAGATTTTATTCTTCTATGTAAATAGTTTAGACCTGATTCCTTTAAAATTTTGAACATCTTGTATCACCTACAATTATCAAGCACTTTTTCTAAAATGCCATAATAGTATCTTTGTTTTTCATGATCCGCCATTCAAGTATCAATCTTAAAATCAGATAGAGATATAAATCAGTGTAAACAACGCCAAAAGAAATTATGAACTTTAAGGTAGGTTAAATCTGAAACATATATTTTTTTTTCTGGAATGCAACACTTTCTTCATCTTCATTAGTCATCTTCATTAGAGATGTTGAACACTGACATTAATAAGTTGCGTAGTGGTTATTTCCCTACTGACCAAACTCCCAGTGAATGAAGTACGTTTCATTTGCAACGTGTGAGGTTTTTGTTGGCGTGTGAGGTTTTTGCCAGCAATACGGCTCACCTCAGTATCTCTCGAGACGCCCACATCTCCCTCTTTAGCGGCGGAACAATAGACGGCACGGACACAAATCAACAATATCTCTGGCTAAATCTGTGCTCCACACGAAGAAGGAGCAAGGGGGCCCTCCGCTCGGCAATAAGGAGAATAAAAAGGAAGGACGCGGAGGGAATGAAAGAACTCCTTTGCTAATTTCCTCTCGAGACAGCGCGGTGGGGCAGTCGTCTTTTTGCGTCACGGAGTAACGGCCGGCGTGCGGCATTTGTCATCAGCGCTTTCTTTTTGTTTCCGCGCTTGTCGCTTTTTATTGCGGACAGCAGTGTGGTGGTATAAATCTATTAGGCGGTGCCAGCGCGGCATGCAAACTCGTAGCGCCGATAGCTGTATCCACAACACAAGGCGCGTCACTCGGAATTTGAACGCACGCAGAAGGAAAACTTCAGTGTTGACAACCAGCGATGAAGCAAGCCAACAAGTTTTTGGAAGTTGCGTAAACCTGTTTCTTGATCCACCAGTCGCAGTGTTTACATAAGATGTAACTGGGAGACAGTTTCTTTTCTACCTGAAAGCTTTGTTCGTACACGATGGCAGCGACTAACAAGGGGGTGCTTACTCCCCCATGGTAACGTTTGGGAGTTTGAACTGGGATGTTTTTCCCAGGGTGACAGGAGTAGTAAGCGTTGATGACTGTGATATTGTGTTGCGGATGAAAGATGAAAGATGGGAGAGGGTGAAACGTGGTGCCAACCCATTCAGGCCTACTCTTCCCAAAGACACCAACGGAGTCGTCAAGGTTAATGTCCCCACTCAACGAACGAATCACCATCAACAGTTTGGACGCCCTCGTTCCCTATGCACTGAGTACATGTCTAGGATTTAACCCAGGACTTTGGAGCACAATTTGGTGATTAGGAATTGTGCACCATCTTCTCTAGCACCCTGCCGGACAAGTCCTGATGTTGAAAATTTCTTCCATCACCAGGAATGGAACCAGCTAACCCCGCGCAGGACCCCATCACAACGGGACGGGCATCAGAGATAATACTTGTCTGTTTATTTGCTGTGTTTGTGGTAATATTGTGGTGAATACCGATAGCTGTAGTTTTAGTGTGTCTTTCCTGGAAGTCTTGAGAATTTAAATTCGGCAACGCCGGTAGCCTGGATTGGTTATGGCTGGCGACCTTTCCACCTGCCAGCTGAGGATTATTGTCTGCTCAACTTTGTAATATATTTAAATAGTTCCGTAATTCAGTATAATTGTTATTTTAGTTCCATTTTAAAAGTGTTTGTAAGTGGCATGGAAGTATCAAACGTTAAATAAATAAATAAGAGTTAAAACTGGAACAAATACAGAGGAGGACGTAACACAATTCTTTTGTCGGAAGCAAGAATAGTATTAAAAGCAAATTTTCACTAACTAAAAGAGTATTCTTAAAAAAGAAGAAAGCTATACTGTTCAGCTAAGAGATTTTAGTGAAACAGTATGCCTGCAATATAATGCTCCATGAAATACCAGAAACCAGGAAAACTTAAGGCCCTGACATGTGATGTTATAGAAGGATGTTGAAAATTCAAATTACAGATAAAGTAGGAAATGACAATTAATGTTTGTGGTGGATGAAAATATGCGATTACAGTGCGCACTACATTGCAGTTAAAATCAAATTAGAAAATTAGGACAAGGTACAGGATGGAGGAATATACGGCTCTGATATGAACGTTTATTTAATTTGCTCCTAGATGGAAGTAATGAACAGATAAATGGTTTAGATGGTATCAAGGGTTTGAAGTAGAGTAGATATTAATACAGGAAGCCATTATGAACATCCCCACCACACACAGTGATGGTAGTTGTCAAGCTTCCTGGAGTACTGCCTCCCGAGTCGTGTGCCGAGATAGTGAGGAAGCAAAAAATAATTCGTTTTTTGCGCCGATAATGCGATTTGTTGATCGTAATAAAATCAAGAGAGAGACAGAAAATCCAAGGAGCAGAACGAGATACTATACAAGAGTTGTGACCAAAACGCGCCAAGTGACGTTTCTGCTATTCGCCACGAACTATCTAGGACAGAGGTTTGCAAAATTCATTAAAAAAAAGTGGCGTCTTTTCCTTTTATTTCGTAAAATTTATACAACATTCTTCTGTCGATTATATTATTTTTTTTTTTCTGTCATCTTCCACCTCTTCATATCTTGCGCTAACCTTTTCATTTCAACATGCTCTTTACAACCCAAGTCCTCAATTATGTGCACCACGTATTAAAATCTCTGTCTTCCTCTACAGTTATTACTTTCAAAAGTTTCCTCCACTAAAAAATTAACTAAACCCGTATGTCTTACAAAGTGACCCGCCATCCTGCCTCTTCTTTCTGTAGGACTCTTCCACAAACTTCTTTACTCACCCATTTGTTGCAACTGTTTTACATTTGATTGCCATACGCGGCGAAAAACACCGTTCTCGATTGGTATGTGTTCTCTTGTTGGACCTTACTTAAATAAACAAACTTTATTTCCTAGAGTTAAGGCTTATTAGTAAGTTGGGAATACAATAATCTAAAAAATTATTAACGCATCGCATTAGAATAATTTTCGTTTGAAGTTTTTGTTCAGACTTTTCAACAACGTACTAAAAAGTAAATAAAAATGCACCAAAACAACCTTTAATTAATTTGGAGTATCTATTCGTTACCACATTCCATACGGCGCATCAAACAAAAAAATTGTTCCTCTGTTAAATTAAAAAATATTTGTTGTGGCTTTTGTCTAGGCATCTGTTTTCCGATAACTTAAATATCCCTTCCTGTATATTTTTAACAAAATTACAGAAAATCAACGTAATTACGGGATATCGACATATGCACGACGGCGGGAGATGACAAAATTATAAATGTTCATTTGTTGTCATTTTTAATTTGACAGCGGAGTCTTAAAAATTTATAATGTTATTGCAAATAATTATTGATTTACCCTCGAATTATAAACAGAATGGTATACACCTATTGGTCCTTAGGTTCATCGACCTCGATATCATCAATTAATCAACTGAAAAAAAGGAAAAGGAAAAGAAAAAAAAACATGATAGTGGTGATCTCACACAGAGAACATCATCTTGCGACTACATTACTATCCTTTTTGAAGGAAAAGAAAAAGGAACGTTAATTGCCAGGTTGTATTATAAGTTCGTACAAATAAAATATATCGAGCGATTACAGGTTGATGGAGCAAAGAAACGAGCAACTATTTTCGGGCAATCCTGATTGCCTAAAACCGAGCGTATAACAAAGCGGTGTCGTTTATTGTCTCGTGGGGCGGCGAATACCTCGGACAATAAGCCGTGACGAGGACAATGGGTGTCGGGCCAGGAGTTAATAAAGTGAGCAGCCGCCTCCGTCGCCTCGACCTCATTAAAAACACGTTTGGACACCTGCCCGGCAGCCCCTTGTCGGCGCCGCGCCGGTCTGTGAAGCAGTCTACCTCACAGGCGACACGCCTGCAGGTACAAAAAAATTATCTACACACAGCGAAAATAAAGTCCACAAGTCACGCGTTTCCGGATGTTACCGTAGCCTGTTTAACTGTTTTCGGCATGATGTGTGTGTTTATTTTACTATGCCCACATTTTCTGTTTTACTGTTCGATTGGTGCTGTTTAGCACATTTTTGACTATTTATACTTTCGTACCTGAGTGTATTTTAAATTCTCTCTCATTCGTATCGTTTTGGTATATATTGTGAGGTGTTGGGGTGTGTGTGGCACGAGTGGTTGCTTATTATATTAACTATCCAACATTACTAAAAATTTTCATCTAACTTTACTTTACTTGTAACCGAAAAGAGGGGGGGGGGAGGAGGAAATTAGCTAGGAGATGTTAATTCTAGCAATATATCAGGATTCTGACACCAGGTGACCTTTGATTACGCAGAGATCGCCAAACTGCGATTGATTTTATACTTTCTCACCTCATGGAAATAAAACTCCTTTCACTCTTCTTTATAGTATCAAATTAACAATATTATTCTGAAACACAATACAATATCATATCAGGATCTGTGGGGCTATGGGTACTTAGTCTACGAGTGTTATTGAGACCAAACATGATGCGGATAAGTTACAAACCATTTAATATAAAAAAGCCTAACATACATTTTAGTCCGATTCCAACTAACTGACCTGAAGAGAGAATGACACGTCTTTGCTTTATTAAACTGAATTTACTGCTCAATGTTATCACGTAATTGCTGCCTTTACTTTAACATTTGCTTCCTACAAATCACTTATTACTTTACAACCATTAACACAAACAGGCCGCTCTCTCACACATACACAATATTCACTGAAATACAACGGCGACCGAATAATTCTTATAACTGGCGGCATCTTCTATCAACGCATATAAGTGGAAGCCTAATCAACCAAATAAGTTACACCGGGGCAGTTTGAGCTACTTTACGACACATTACCCAACTCCTAACCAACCGAATACTTTAGAACTTACTATAACAAAGACTGAACACTTTTAGAGACAAACTGATTAACTCGAAAACCAAACTTATTGACTTGATCGACTTGGAGAACCAACCGAGGCTGCTGCGTGTCTTACCTTCTGTATGCAACTACATGTTTTCTGCGCGCTGTTTCGTAAAGAATGAAGAACGACTCGAGTGTGCAGGCTAGCTATGTACCGAGTGTAAAACCGCTGACTCTGCGGCGTCACCACGTGACATATCGCGTGATACTGCTTCCGCTGGCTACTAGCAGCGACTTCCAAGCGAGTTGTAACTTGCACGTACAATGACAAAATTTACGTACCAATTCTCAAATAAAATTAAATTCTGTTTATTGTCCTGGTTCCCTTACATCACTCTCCCTCCGGGGTAAGAGACGTCCACGTCTCTTCAGTTACGAGACCAAGTTCTACTAATCAACGATGATACCTAACCAATACCAAAGATAATGAAATTCAAACAATCAATCAAAAATATGAAAATCAAACCAAATCAAAATTTTTCACACAAACACACTGCCTCTCTGATCACATAGTAAAATCTCAAAATCTATAAACATTTAAACTCTTTGATCGTGTCATGTTCTCTCCTAAGAAAAAATCTAACCTGCGGACTTAATTGAAAAACACAATAATTTCATCTTCCAGTTTCAAGAAAAATCACACAAAGTCAAATAAATATCATCAAATAAAATCATAAAGTGTACAAAATTGTATCAATTTCAAAGTGTCATTGGAAATATAAACAACCAAAATAATCAAAGTATCTCAATAATCAGAACCAAATATTCAAAAATCAAATTGCAATCAAATGGAATTTACCAATGAAATCAAAATTAAAAATTTTAAATTACCAATGTCCTGTCACAAAATCAATTAATAGTCCAGAATCACTTGAATCATTGAAGTCCATCAGTATACTCAAATCATTGAAGTCCATCAGTATACTCAAATCAAAATCTACTGAAAGTTCTAAGTTCACCAAACTACAGTTACTATGATACCAAATTGAAAAATCTACTCCTTTTCAACTAAGTTCTACACGATAATCAATTACTGGGTAAGTCCACAGCTTTCTACACAACTACGTCAGCTGATCAATGTTGATGTTGACAATCTTGATGTTAGGGCTGTCAGGAACTGATGATGTTGATGGGGGGGGGGGGGCTGACGATCATCTTGATGTTAGGGATGTCTGGAATTTGATGGTGGGGTGATGATCTACTGAAACTCCGTCCTGGGTTGTTGACCTTTCTCAGCTGTTTGGAATACTGGTCCATCTGCTCATTATTCTCGTGCTGCATCTCGAAGACGCTGAAACATTATAATCTGCGACAGTACTTGTTCTTGGTTTCCACTTAAATCACAATCATTACATCTGTTCCATGGACCACTTTTAACTAAGCAAGATGCATTTAATCTCTTTCTCTCTCTTTGTCAGCATTAACTCAAAGACTTTACTTTCAACAAAACTGGTAGGAACTACTATCTGGTAGGAGCATCTCTTTACAAAATTTCTAATACAAATCAAAATCACAAAGTTAACATTCATAAATCAAAATAATTAATCAATTTACTTAAACACCCAATCCAAAATTATCAAAATTCATCAAATTCTTAAAGCAAATACTCTCAAAATTGATTCTGCATCTTCAATTTGTATTTAACATGTACATATTCTCAAAACCAATATTTCCATAATCAGTCAAAATATTCCCAAACAAAGATAAAATATTCACAATAATTCTATAGATCTCTTCCAAGTCAACTTAAAATTTCACTCATGCATTATATTTCACAATCATATACTACTTATTCCACAAACTTTCAGAACAAAAATTAGATTCCAAAATAAACATTTATCAAATGAACATAACCTACTAGCAAATTCATATCACTGGGTACAAGTACTTCATAATTACTCCCTGACTTCATGGTTACTTCCTCATTTAATGGTTACTCTCTCCGACTTCATAGCTATTTTCTCACTTAATGGTTACTCTCTCTGACTTCAGCCTGTGGTGGTGTTACAAAAATGGCACATAATCCCAACACAATAGGATTGATCTGATTATTAATTCTTAGCAGTATCATCTCATCACATAACAGTAACTGCCTCTTACTCAACATTTCTTATCTCATATCTCGACATCAATTACCTTAAAACTCAGTGCCTCTAATACTTGGCTTCTCAGTGCATCACAACAATACATCAATTTCCAATTTAAACGAAGGCTAAGAAGTGACAATACAGCTTCAAAACAACAATCTTACAACAATTTCAACAAACAATTAACAAACGTTACAAACTATAAACTAATTATGTCCAAACTAAATTATACATCAAAATGTACTGAAATTTTTTAGACTTGCAACTTGAATTAAGTGATATGGTGCTCTGTGTGCTACCCCTTTGTCCAAAATGCACATCTGAGTAATAATTTTACTCGTTATACGAAACCTGCTAATCTCGAGGAGCTCACTTTTCCTGCAGTCAGCCGTCCCTCTCAGACTAAGCTGCGAACTGCTATCTATCATTGTTCACTGTCCAATGTAGTCACACGTTTCACAACACACACATAGTTCAATATAGCAATCAAGACCAAATAGAAGTGATATAATTCTTCAACACAGACAACGCTGGGCAAAAATATATATACTGTAACTGCTAAAGTCTCTTCTGATAAATTTTCAAAACGTTGAACTTCTAAGTCTCTTCTCTTCTTGTACTCTGAACCAACGATGATAATTTCTGGATGTCAACATAACTTGCCATTCGTTTTAATTATCAGACATCTTGCAGAACTATAAACCAACGATGACAACATAACCTCTCTTCAACATAATCTGTCACTCGTTCTAGCTGGTACTAATCTTGCGGAATCTTGTAGTTTGAATAAGTCTCTTGACCTAGATGTTATAAGCCTAATACGGATGAGAAGGTTTAACGTAAGAAACAGTAGCTACCAACAAAAGTTCTGGTTATTGCAGTTTCTTACATACTGACGATTATAAACGCAGAACGTAACTTTGCTTCTACGCACCACTCTCCAGAAAGTTGCTGAACAACTAAATTAACCACACAGTTCTTATTCTTACAGGTCCATAATGTTTACTGAGTCACAACAATTTACTTTTACTAGTCCACTTTAGAAAACACTGCCAAATAGAATAGGTGAAGCATTGATAACATACTCGATACCACAACTGTACTTTACCATCACTCTGTCAAATAAAATATGAATGTCCAAAACCAAATTTTAGATAATGTCACTTGAGAACTAGAATGTCACTATTACATCTGTCCATCCCCTAAATCTAACCACGAGCATCAGTTTTACGCCTAGGCAACCTTCAAGAGCACGTCATTGAAAAGGACTCGTCAAAACCTGAGAACAACTGTTAATCCATTTAGCTGTCTCGTAAACCAACTTAAATACATCCCTTTACAGCCTGCTTTTCATGACAACTTGATTCCAATATGACACATAAAGAAAACCAAAGAATAAATTAAATACACAGTATGACATCAATGACATAAATAAAATCTCAGAACAATCTATTAAAGTCCAAATTCACTGCAAAACTAATTTCAAAATCAAAATAGAAAGACCTGTGACTCATACCAGCTTGCAAGACAATCACTCAATCAGATGGATAAAAGATTGCACTGATTCTTCTGCAAAATTCCTTAAGCACTGCACACATTACAATAAGCCATTACTATGATCAAAACTTGTGGACACACAAATATCTCTGGTTGCTAAATCTCAACTCTTTAAATATCTTACTCCCAGGAAAATCTTTCAACCAAATAACTATACTCCAAAATCTTAATAGGATGTTAATACCAGTAACTTATTCACATGCATGAACTATTGAGCCACAATAAATTTGTTTCAATTTTAATCTTATCTTCAAAGGAACTCACAACATCTTTAGAACTGTCTTTTGAAATTTACTTGATATTTTCATTGCAACAATAATTAAAATGTGAACACATATGCCAAGAAGAGTTAATAATTTAAATTCTCATAGTGAATAGTACAACAAAATGTAACAGGGGGAAAATGAAATTTATTGTTATTATGAACTTCAGAAAATGCTATAATGACTAAAT
>JARYHS010012519.1:188271773-188329537 GCA_031002005.1 Vandiemenella viatica
AATACAGTATTTAATATAGTCACCTGAGCGTGTATTTACGTGTTTTAGTTTTCACTGGGCTGAGGACTACCGTGTAAGTCGCTCGGCTCGTTTCGTATTTGTTTCCTGCCGTGAGCTACGTGAGAAACATGTCGACGCCGCCCGGGGAGAGGTTGTTCATGTGCGACAAATTATATTCCCGCTGCAACTTTGAGGCGCGAGGGTCCGGAATATTAAAGTGGCCATTTGCATTGATTACCGCCAGCCACGGTGACAGCGGACAATGGGCTCCTGCCCAGCACGCGGCGTGCAATCCTGAGCAGTCCACTACACCGCGAGCCACAGATATTCTTTATTTCGCTAACTGGCTGCAACATTCCTTTACGGCTCTGTAGACAAAATTTCAAAAACGGAATCCTTATAATTTGGTCACATACATCTGTCTGTACGTCACTATCTCATAATTCCACAGCTTTTGCATCATTTACGAAGAAAATCCACAGGACGATTTGTGACCCTGACCAAAAAACATGATTGCAGTTAAATATAAATAAAAGAAATTTCGGCAGTTCTCCACACATGTAACAAAGGTATTTTTTTATCTCATTGAGTATGGTATCGTTGAATCAATTTTGTTTTGGGATATTCTTCTTTCTGTTCCTATCAAGCATTAGGCCTGGTGGCCTGTTACGGACTCTATCTATCTTTTTGGTGGTCTTCTTACATCTCTCCTGCCTAAGGGATGGTATTCTCGCATTCGGGAAAAAGCGGGTTCGAAACCCCGTCCGGGCATCCAGATTTGGGTTTTCCATGGTTTCCCCAAATCACTCCAGGCGAATGCCGGGATGCTTCCTTCAAAAAGGGCATGGCCGAATTCCTTCCAATTCCTTGTCCCTAGTCCCAAGCCGCCTCTAATGACCTAGACGTCGACGAGGCGTAAAGCAATAAGTAAAAAAAAAAGAAGGATGATATTTGAGGATTTTTTGTGGGATCCGATCGTCTTCATCTACAGTAGATGGTCTGTCCAACATGTTCTGTAGTTTTTCACAGTTTTGTGAACTAGTTTAACTTTGAGTTCCTTAGGTATGTCATCTAATCTTTTTCTGTTCAGCAGTCTTCTCATGAATCGAATCTCAGCCTTCATTAGTCTCCGTTCGTCAATATCAAATTGGCAGCCCCTGTCAGACTTCCTACGTCTTGGTTAGCAACCAGTCATTATGACTAAATGTTTGATTTCAAGACTCAAAGAAGATATTTTTATTTAACTATAAATTTCACAACATATGAGCTCCTAAAATCCCCCTCAGACTTTACAAGCATACCACGGAAAAATCGAAAAATTAAAGATGATACCATCTAATACAGATTTTTACCAAAAATTGTTTTGGATAAACTATGTTGACAAGTTTTTTAGTATATATATATATCACTGTAAGCAATAATCTTAATTTAGAAGCTCATTTCAGCAACATTATAATTGAGCTAAATAACTCTAGCAAAAGTACTTACGGTTAGAATAAGTTGATAGGGCACTCATTAACTTGAAAAAAAGGTTGTTATGAAACATTTCGTCTTGACAGCTGATGTCGGTTGTTATACGTTTTTTCACCCGCAGCCTATTTCAACCATGAATGGTGTGGCCTCTTTAGAGTCATGGAAATCTCATGAACTCTGAAGTATGTGAAGTTTTTAACCAACAAGCCTGCTTCAGTGACGGAAATATGGAAGGGGCGCGGTAGAGCGGCACGCGTCTAAGTCTATTAAGCCGCGTTCCCACGACGTCTTGTAACGAAGGCGGGACGGGACGGGATCTCAGTGTAAGGACGAGCGCGCGCCACAGGTTAGCCCTCGCTTACCTCGCCGCCACCTCCCCACCACGTTGCCTAGTGTCGTTTGGCACAGAGCACTTTACAGCAACAGAAGGGGTGCGCACCGCTGCTGCAAACCGATGGCAACAGCGCACCGCTACACACGCCTGTGATGTTTACCGACATAGAGTGGGTAGCTGCGTCTCGTCCCCGCTAGCAGAGGCGGCCCTGTTCCCATGGCGTGTTGTTGAGTATCCGTCCCGTCCCGCCTTCGTTACAAGACGTCGTGGGAACGCGGCTTTCTCATAATGTTGGAGACGGCATCCTTTTAGATAAGGCCGATATAACTTGGAGTGTGGGAGGTTAGAGGGATGACATGTGCTAAAAGTTAATTAGACTAATAGTAAAGCTTCAGGTTAGGTAGGCAAGAGGCAGATGTGGGTGGTCCTGATGGTTGATGACTTTAAGGACCCCTTTTGACACAGTTGGGCCGTCACGCCCCTTCCATATTTACTAATGGTGATCCTATTCAGATTGAGGAAGCTAAGTGTTGCCATCTATCAGCAATCCGTGTAACTAGTGTTCTGTTTGATAGGGAGTATTTTTTGTTTGTGTAATGTGTAGTTCAGTGGTTCCCAATTAGTGGTAAGCGTACCCCCAGGGGTACGTGAAGTTTCTTCAGGGGGTACGCGCGGTAGTCTCTTGGCTAAGGTGATCACTAAAATAATTGAAAAAAAATCCACTTTTATCAGCCAAAAGAAACATTACTATCACCCAAATATATTTTAAGATAAAATGTGTTTGTGTCAATTATATTATTATAATCCTGTGTTTTGAGAAACACTCTACTGGGATGAACGAATTCATTTATTTATCATTTCAGCTGTAAGGGGTACGCGAGGTTGAGCTCCTTCTTGCAGTGGTACTCGGGAAAAAATAATTGGGAACCACTGGTGTAGTTTATGAGGCGAAGATTGGGGACCGTCCCAGTATTCTCCTAGGTGATTGACGAAAATAGTCTAAAAACCGCAATGAGAAAGGAATGCAGGGTCCAGGACTCGAACCTGGGTATCCCGATCCAGTGTGGTGGCGCCTTAACGACGTAATGAAGAGTTCTTATTTAGTTATTTATTTCTTCATACTTATCCTCCGTATGGTTCTTAACAATTGTTGTTAAATGTCGTTGAAGTATTATCACGGCGTAAGGTATCGGTTAAATCAAAAACGTTGTATGTTCCATTATTAGCTTAAGCTTGACTTGAACGTAATCATTAATTAGTAAACATTAATTAGTATCAAACAAATTACAAGTATTTATATTACATTATTTAATCATCATTAGGAAATAGAATCTTGCACCAAAGATTTTCAATCGCTTGTAATACATTAACATAAACAAAACCCATAATTAATCCCCCCCCCGGTTTTTTAATATTTTTTTTTTAAGAAAATCTTTTTAAGTACCAAATATCTATAATACATTGCTTACTCGTCATTAAAAAATATAATTTTGCGGTAACCATTCTCAAGCACGTGTAAATACATTAGCATATACAAACCTATAAATTTTCTTTTTAAAAAATCTTATTTGGTATCAAACACATTACAAACATTTATAATATATTATTTCGCCCTCCTTAAGCACATAATCTGGAACAGCCATATTCAAGCTCTTCTAATACATTCATCATTAAATGGACAGATCACATTACAAACCTTTACAACACATTATCTAGCCACCATAAAAAAACAAAGAAACAAGTTTATGTGTATTGTAAGCTTTCTTATATTACACTTTCATTCTGTTCCTAACAAAGTATGATAAGTTTTGTGTTAGTATGGATAAACCAAAATTTTAACCTTTTTAATTATGTCATTATAGATTTGTCTTTTGCATTTGGCTACGTAATAGCATATGGTCCTTTAATGTAACTAGAAAGTGTCGTAAACTCTCGTGGTTTATAATTTTGACAACTACATCTTTCTGTGGAATTATTTTCCAATGTTGACTGTTATGTAAAGCACTGTTTGCAGTGTTTTCGGTGACATTGGGGTCTGTGATTGCTTTTATGATAAAAATGCAACTACAAAACGATTTGGTTCGTTACTTTCGTCATTCGCTAATTTAAGAGTTATGAACTTAATTGATTCTACCTTGTTCTAGCGCAACAGCATGCTAATGCCTGTTTTTGCTGGGCTGACAAGAGACAGCTTTCACGAATTTTATTAGTAGGCGGTTCACCGGACGATCGGATCTGCTCGGCATTTCCAGTGATTGAACCAGAGATTGATAGGATATTCCTAAGATTAAGAGTCGTGAGTGCAGGTTCGCACTGCTGTCTAGAAACTGGTAGTTAATAGCAATAATAATCTCGTTTGTGGCTGTGAAGTAAGATGGTTCATGCCTGCATATCTGTGGGTCCCAAGCAGCTGGACTGGGTCTGCAGCTCGTTCAGTCTTGTAGTAATATCCTACGAAACCCTCGAATCCAGCCGCATGAATTTGTGAGTTACAAAGTCTGTTTAAGGAGCACTCCGAGTTTAAACGTCACGACACGCCTGTAGGTGTGGGACGTGTTTCCATCTCTGCCTCTGGCCTGCCTGTATGGACGACTGTGGTAAGGCGAGAGTGTCTCGCTTAATGGAGATGTTTATCTCTGTCCGACAGTTGAGATCTCACTTCAGGCATCTTATGAATACTCTGAGTAGAGACAATAATAATCATGCATTATAATACGCTAATAATTTCGAACTATTAGCTACTGAGTTTTATAGTACTCATTGATCATAACAGAATCATTTGTCTTCATTAACTGTAAACTGAGTCAAAATATAATGGAAATTATATTTCTCATATTTAAATAAATTTTCGTTCACTTCACTTAATCATAATTCTTTTACTTTCAGTTCTCAGGAGGTACTGCGCTAACTTTATAATTCGTATTATATAATTTGAATATGTACGTTGTTAGGTGCTTAGTACTTACTAGAAATTATGTTCCTGTTTGTAAATATATTTGTATAAAAGTAAAGTCGGAGAGTATACTATTAGCCTTGGAAATTTTGTTGATAGGTCAAAGAAATCAATAGTGACGGTCTGGAGTATCTTTGGCAGACAAATGAAGAGAAAATAGAAAATATGAAAAAGAATGATTTGATGGAAACATAAACATGCGACGATTTATACGAAAGAGGATGCTGCGGGAGAAAAAGTCTAAAATGAAATTGTATCTTCCTTTCTAGTTGACAAGTTTATGAATAATTTTTGAAGAAATGTATATGGCCTGAGGGCACAAAAACAAGGAACTGGTCTATGACCTGTGAATATTGTGTCAGTAGGGATTGATGTATCGATAAATGCGAAGATAAGTATTAATTGTATATTATATAGTTGATGTAAGATACAAAAATAAATTGTATGTCTGATGATTCAAGGAAAGTTGAATGAATTATTTGAGAAAATATATAAGTAAATATTTAATGATATTAAAATTAGGATTTTTCAGATGTTAAGGTGTTGGATGTGTACCAGATATTGTAAACCCGAAAGAATAAATTCTAATTGTCTGGTAAGTGTAAAAAAGAAAAGATAAGTAGGGTATGTGTACGTAGAACTGTCACGAGTATTAAATCGGCAAGGACGCTTACAACGTCAACTGTTCGTTATTTGGTTTAAGAAATATTTTATACTAATCATTTTAAATTTTTCACTTTAAAAGAGCGAGTGAAATTTTGAGTTCATTTTTATTCGATGGTGAGATAAAGCTTGCCCAATCTGTTAAAAGCGACAGAATCGAGTATATACTTGATACGGTTCTTTAGTGGCCATTTATGGTGGACTTTTTTTTTCAAATGCGATATTTGGTGTACTAAGCATAAGGCTTTCAAGAAATCTCATTGTTTTTTTTTAGCTCAATTCGTCGATGAGTTTGATTCTGCTAACATTAAAAACTGATAAGCTACATTACATTTGTGGCTTTGTGTATAATATCTTCCGATCATTCTCAAAATAATACTTGCATTTATATTTATTCAAGGTGAATACATACTAGCGAGGATTATACAGTGTAATGACGTGAATACGAGAATTGCATGACGCTTGAAAGACATCAGCGAAAATGACAAGGCCCTCTGAGTTATTTTTATTAATTCCCTTTGTACTTTGTAGTTTTCATAACCCCAGAGTAAAGTCGCCTTCATAAAACAAGAGACTGCTTTCCAGTGTTATGGTGTTGTAGTACAAGCCTCACAAAATCAACATGTGATCACCGCTTGTACATGAAACTGTCAATATGAGCAAAACTCAACAGCATCGCCTTGGTAACTCACGTGTTTTACTTGCTTACTGAAATGTTTTGCCACCGGAGCGAGTGCTCCATTGCAATTAAATTAAATTAAATACACGAACGTCACAGTTTCAATTTCCAACTTTTGACGTAGACAGGATTTATGTTCAGTTGTGATAAGCAATAATCATATTTATGCTAACTGAACAGTTAAAAATTTGGACAAAAAACTTTTTTGAACCAATTTATTACTTTTCAACCCCAATAGAGTATAATTTTACAAAAATTTAAATACAATATTCGGTTTGGGATAAATTAAACAAATATCTTGAGGAAATTTGAAGTCTAAAACTCATTCGTTTATGAGCTTGAGGGCTGTCACAAACTGACGGTAGGACTGACAGCGGAGCTGCAGCAATAGGGCTCTAAATCCCTAAAAATCCCCTAAAAATTTGGAATCATTATTTTAACACTAGTTAGGGGACATCCATAAATTAGGTGAGGTATTTTGCCGGATTTCCGGACCCCCCCCCCTTTTCTGGTGAGATCTGGTTCGTGAGAACCTCCCACTAGTAATCGCCCTCGAAACATTTTTTTAGGTCACAACCCCACTTTTATACGAACTACCCGCTAAAATCGACTTTAGCGCATTTTGTAGACCTTTTTTTTACCCCCTCCCCTTGGTGAGATTTTGACGAACCCCCCCCCCCCATTTCACCTCACGTAATTTATGGATGCCCCCTTACAAAGCCCATTAAAAATAACGGGTTGAACGGTGTGTTCTGGCAACTGAGTTTTTCGCAGTTGTTAAACTAAATAGAACTGTTATAAAATGACGCTCAATGGAATTCCTCACGCCTTACAGTGCAGTAAAAAGTTTCTCTTGTCATCCTGGTCCACAAACTCCGCTAATTCTGCCGCTAGAAAATCAAAGCTTCAATCACACGAACATTCTTGTGAAGTCATAGTATTAGCTTACTATAAAAGCGATCAGTGAATATAACGGAAACATTTACATCGGACGAATGTAAATAAACAAAATGGAACTAACAATCAATATGCTGATTTTTCTTCAGTGTTCTGGTAATCATTTCTTTGCAGCTGCTTAGCTACTAACCTCTATTTAGTGGCGACAGCTCTGGCCAGCGTCACGGACACAATGACCAAGCTTAGCATTTTATAAGCATGATGAACAGACGTTCCTTTTCGTACACGCTTTTCCCCCTGACTTTGGACACAAACGATAATCATCTGCAGAAGTCTCATTCTTGAGGTTACAAAGGCGCGAAGGAGTATCCCGCTTCGTGCTTTCCCTCGTGGGGAAACGAGGGACATGAAAACGAACTGGCATTGGCGTAAGGTGTAATTTGGTTACACTTCCTGCGAGAGGAGGTTTTTAAACGCCGAGAGCCGAGGTAAGAGCTGGCCCGGCAAATTGCCCATTAAGGTGCTCCCTCATTTGAGTCCTTCCTCGAACGACCATTACTCGACGCGTCCTAAACGACCAATATGGATTTAATCACCTCGCAGCCCGCGGACGGTGTTAAAATTAGAGAACGTTTATTTTTACATTCGTTAAGTGATTTGAAGGATGGGCAGTCGTCAGTCGATCCATTACTCAATGCAGGGCCATATATACGGCGGCCACTAAACGGAGTCTAATTGACACGAGGCTGACCCAAGGCAGCCGCATCATACAATAGCTATTAATCCAGTTTTATGGTACCTGAAATGAAACACTCAAGTGCAGAGGAAAGTATCGAGTTGTTCGCACCGAGCGTGGTGGGTGAACGGTTAACGTTCTGGCCTCGCATTCGGGAGGACGTGGGCTCGAATCCCAGTCCGGGCATCCAGATTTGGGTTTCCCATGGTTTCCCAAATCACTCCAGGCAAATGCTTCCTTCAAGAAGGCCATGGCCGAATTCCTTCCCGTTCCTTGTCCCCAGTCCCATCCCGCCTCTAATGACCTTAGCCATCAACGAGGCATAATAATAATAATAATAATAATTGTCAGTCGGTGTATATCCTGGAATATGCTCTACACGCTTCTGTTGAATATTAGTGACCAAATTTTACAATTGAGCCATCAACAGGTGACAATGGTTTTACAATAGCTCAATCTATGTCCTTGGAGACGGGGATGATACGTGGAAAGATCTGTGTTCGTGGAGAAAATATCCGTCTTTAAGTATGTTGGAAGTCAATGTGGCATCACCTCGTCCTCAAACACTACCAACCTGTATGGTGAGTGGTAACGCTCGTGTCTGGTATTATGAAGAACGCGGGTTCGAATTCCAGTCCACCCATCCAGGTTTCGGTTTTTAGTATTCCCCAAAGATCACTCCGAGTGAATGCGGTGACGCGTCCTTTAAAAGGAAATGTTTGAATTTCTTCCTCTTACTTGTCTCCCTCCCCTTTCTTTCCTGCCTCCTATGACCTCCATTTCGGCGAGACATAAAGTGTTTAGGTATTGAAAAAAAAAAAAACAAACGAAAACACAAAGACCATACAAGTTTTCTGGTCTGACGCCAAACGTTTTGTAACTACTGCCAGGACGTACTAACTACTAATAGCGGAAGTAAAGGGTTGCCATCTGCCTGTAAAATTTGCAACTACGTTTTGTATGTGATAAGTGTATATATTTTTTAGAAATGTGTAGTTTATGAGCTGGAGCTTGGGGACTGTCCCGGCATTCACCCTGGTGGCTGCGGAGAACCACCTAAAATCACAGTCAGGACAACCCGGGCTCGTGCCCGGTCCGTTGTACCTCCCTTATCTACTGTGCGGTGCCTCAGAGCACTGAGCCACTCTGGCTCGTAATTCGTTTATTATTTTCAAATCTGTTATTCCATCTTTCTTCAGCTTTCCTATTATAATTTTGTCATATGTGTAGCTATCTTGTAAGATATTACTGGTAAATTTAATACGTTATTCAATATAATTGTTTGTGTTTTTGAAAGTTTATTGTGTGTTCCTGAGCTAGGGCTGATTATAATGACGTTTTTTATCGACTTGGTTGTTGGCTGAAAACGGAGAGAGGATAGATATTACTTTATTGTTTGAAAACGGTTGTTAGGAAGGGTGAAAAGAGGATTGAAACTGAAAACGAAACAGCTGTTTACCGAGCATTCTAAAACAGGTCGAATATTGTAGTTGAAAGAGAATTGCATTGGGCAATAAATTCTGAATTATTTAGTTATTATTAAGTGTAGGTACCAACAGTGTATTTTATCTGTTAAAGATCAACTAGAGGAAGAAATGAATGCAATTGGGCATTCGTTACTAGACTTCGAAGTATAATCTTGGTTGAATGAAGTATCATCTGACCAGATTCGGCTGATATTTGATAATAGTGTTTGGTAGTTTAGTGATCGCAGAGAACAGTGAACAGTATTCTGCAAGCTGATATATTATTACTAAGCCGGTAACAAGTAATAACGCTGTAACAGAAAATATCACCGGCACAAAAACCATCAGCTGAACAGTCAACGAAAGAATGAAAAAATATCATAGTTTATTTCCTGGCCACAGAATTGGACCATAAGCTCCATTTCTTTGTAAAGACCGAAATAATATTTTTTGCAATTGCTAATCACATGTCTTTGAATTTATGGACATGTCATAATAAATATTCACATAATTAATAAAGATAACTAATGTATTATTGATCTTTTAGTTTATATTCAGACTTGTCATATTAAATTAATATTTAATTTACTGTATAAGATATTCTTTTTTTTAAAAAAAAGAAGCAATACATTACGAGCGATGTCAATCAAATATCTGGTAAAAAATAGAGCTAAGAGCAAGTCTATTAAATCGCGAGTGATTTAACCAGTTTAGTGACCTTATTAATCATCTTTTACAATAAAATACTCCTAGTATACAGAAAATATTTAAGGAATAGTATGGATTATGAATTTGCCCAACAACAAGATACACATTTTGAATAGTTGTATCCTTTTCATTTAATTGCGTTGCGATGACCAAGAAAGCAACAAACGTGAAATACGCTCAAGTAACAAATGAGAATAAGTAATGTTTTCATTTTCCTAATTTTGTCCTTTTTTTAAAAATTGTCCTTTGTCCTTTTAGGTCATACAGCCAGCCATAGTAGTTTTTGAACTGCCACTGTCCATAATGACCTGCACGGGCAGCGGTGAGTTAAACACCGGCCAAGGAATTCTGTAGGAACTTATTTGTTCCAAGAAAACACACCACTGGCGGTGACAAACAGCGTAGTGACAGCAAGAAACGCACCATTGTTATATGCATGTGTTTCAAACATTTGTCTCAGAATATATTCATGACAGTCCACTTTTCGTATAACCGTTAAACGTAAAACGAAAACATACGGGGACTTGAAATATGAATTCAAACTTAACAATACAGCGATCTGTCATCATCAGCCAGGCAAAATATCCGAAAGGCTTCGAAAAACCTTTGCAGTGCCCTTATGAATCAATGATGAGAATATTGGATACAGTTCACAGTACACAGTTTAAAGAAAAATCAGATCAAGTTGTGGGTAACATGTTTGTATATATATATATATATATATATATATATATATATATATATATATATATATATATATATAACAAATTTATTACAAAAAAATTGTGTTTTTCACTATTTAAAATACCACCGTTATGGCAGTGCACGTTTTTATTCACTGAGATGAGAAGCAACGAGTGAGTTAGCAGTCAGACGTGAAATAACCACCTTTGACTTCTAAATATATGGCTAAGTTCCCCAGAGATAAGAGGTATTTTTCGTAAATATAAAATAAAAATTCCAAAATTTTCGTCTGAGATAAATTATCTTCATATTATTTGGGCAGTTAGAAGCAGGTTTTTATTTAATTTTTAATGAAATACTTTTACTGTTGGCATAAATTTGATAGACGAATATTAATTTCGACACTTCAGACTGCAGTGATTAATATAGAATTATTATTTTTCACTGTTGTGCCATCAGCTGCTTCTAGTCGAATATACTATTCCCATACTTGTGTCTGAAGTTAAAGAATACTTAACTGAATTGAACTTCTAATTGAGATAGAACGCATTCTCTGGTACCAATTCCCCTAGTAATTTCTTCTTCTTACTTTTTTATTATAGTTGAGAGTAAATCCCACCTGCCATCTACTTTTTCCATTTACGAATTTTAATTTTATACTCCTTCAACGTTTTCCTCTTTCAGGGTGTGTATCGGCGATTATTTTCTTCAACATATTGTTTAAATTTCTAAGGTGTCACCAAAGATACTAAATAAAAGATATATACCAAAACGATACGAATGAGAGAGAATTTAAAATACACTCAGGTACGAAAGTATAAATAGTCAAAAATGTGCTAAACAGCACCAATCGAACAGTAAAACAGAAAATGTGGGCATAGTAAAATAAACACACACATCATGCCGAAAACAGTTAAACAGGCTACGGTAACATCCGGAAACGCGTGACTTGTGGACTTTATTTTCGCTGTGTGTAGATAATTTTTTTGTACCTGGAGGCGTGTCGCCTGTGAGGTAGACTGCGGGGCGAGCAGCTTCACAGACCGGCGCGGCGCCGACAAGGGGCTGCCGGGCAGGTGTCCAAACGTGTTTTTAATGAGGTCGAGGCGACAGAGGCGGCTGCTCACTTTATTAACTCCTGGCCCGACACCCATTGTCCTCGTCACGGCTTATTGTCCGAGGTATTCGCCGCCCCACGAGACAATAAACGACACTGCTTTGTTATACGCTCGGTTTTAGGCAATCAGGATTGCCCAAAAATAGTCGCTCATTTCTTTGCTCCATCAACCTGTAATCGCTCGATATATTTTATTTGTACGAACTTATAATACAACCTGGCAATTAACGTTCCTTTTTCTTTTCCTTCAAAAAGGATAGTAATGTAGTCACAAGATGATGTTCTCTGTGTGAGATCACCACTTTCATGTTTTTTTTTTTTTTCTTTTCTCTTTGCTTTTTTCAGTTGATTAATTGATGATATTGAGGTCGATGAACCTAAGAACCAGGAGGTGTATACCATTCTGTTTATAATTCGAAGGTAAATCAATAATTATTTGCAATAACATTACAATTATTTAAGACTCCGCTGTCAAATTCAAAATGGCAACAACAGAACATTTATAATTTTGTCATCTCCCGCCGTCGTGTATATGTCGAAATCCCGTAATTATGTCGATTTTCTGTAATTCTGATAAAAATTTACAGGAAGGGGTATTTCACTTATCGGAAAACAGATGCCTAGACAAAAACCACAACAAATATTTTTTAATTTAACAGAAGAAGAACTTTTTATTTGGTGTGCCGTATGGAGTGTGGTATCGAATAGGTATTCAAAAATTATGTATGCGTTGTTTTGGCGCATTTTCATTTACTTGTTAGTACATTGTTGAAAAGTCTGAACAAATTCAGAATGATGGCACTGTATAAAGTCTTCAAACGAAAATAATTTTAATGAGATGCGTTAATAATTTTTAGATTATTGTATTTCCAACACGCTAATAAGCCTTAAGTCTAGGAAATAAAGTTTGTTTATTTAAGTAAGGTCCAACAAGAAAGCAAATACCAATCAAGAACGGTGTTTTTCGCCGCGTATGGTTGCGAAAAATGCAATCAAATGTAAAACATGTGCAACAAATGGGTGAGGAAAGAAGTTTGTGGAAGAGTCCTACAGAATGAAGAGGCAGGATGGCGGGTCACTTTGTAGGACATACGGGCTTAGTTAATTTGTTAGTGGAGGAAACATTCGAAAGTAATAACTGTAGAGGAAGACAGAGGCTTTAATATGTGGTGCACATAATTGAAGACTTAGGCTGTAAAGAGCATGTTGAAATGAAAAAAGGTTAGCGCAAGATATGAAGAGGTGGAAGATGACAGAAAAAAAAAGATAATATAATCTACAGAAGAATGTTGTATAAATTTTACGAAATAAAAGGAAAAGACGCACTTTTTTTTAATTAATTTTGCAAACCTCTGTCCTAGATAGTTCGTGGCGAATAGCAGAAATGTCTCTTGGCGCGTTTTGGTCACAACTCTTGTATAGTATCTCGTTCTGCTCCTTGGATTTTCTGTCTCTCTCTTGATTTTATTACGATCAACAAATCGCATTATCGGCGCAAAAAACGAATTATTTCTTGCTTCCTCACTATCTCGGCACACGACGCGGGAGGCAGTACTCCAGGAAGCTTGACAACTACCATCACTGTGTGTGGTGGGGCTCTTCATAATGGCTTCCTGTATTAATATCTACTCTACTTCAAACACTTTGTGGCTGACCCTATATGTATTTATATAGGATCGTGCTATGCCTATTGAAAGGGTGTGCCAGGATGACTGACACGTGGGTTCTAAATGGTTAACCTACGATGCCCTATGACTTGCGCCGACTTTCTTCGTATCTTCTGCTCTTGACTTCTTCTCTCTTGAGCCTATCCTCTTCTTCTCTTGCGCTAGCAAATAAACATGAGCATCGGGGATAACTTGTAAATAGGAGAGGGAGCGGGCAGCTACGAGCTACTTGAAATAAAACAATGTCTCTGGAAACCCCATTTAATTGCACTGGACCATAAATCAACTACAGTCGATGTTGTACAAATTAAGAGGTATCCCGTAACCCGTAATACTGACCCTAGGGTTGAAACTTAGCCCTACAGTTCACAACTAACAGAGAATGGTGAGGTTGGTGCAGCGAATATCTATCTCCGAGGCCTAGGTGTTATCTTGTAGATCGTCAGTCAAGAAGTGAGAGTGATCAATGTATTCTAGCTTGCTGGAAAAGTATTGGCTTGCATGCTCAACACTGCACGTGTAGCTTGTAATCCGAACTGTCGATCGGCAGAAAGTCGAACAACAGGACGTGCTTACTCGACGTCTGGCTGCATTGAAACTTAGAAAACTTACATGATTTCTGTATTAAAATATTATAATAAATGACGTCCCGTCACAACTTGATACCATCTAAACCATTTATCTGTTCATTACTTCCATCTAGGAGCAAATTAAATAAACGTTCATATCAGAGCCGTATATTCCTCCATCCTGTACCTTGTCCTAATTTTCTAATTTGATTTTAACTGCAATGTAGTGCGCACTGTAACCGCATATTTTCATCCACCACAAACATTAATTGTCATTTCCTACTTTATCTGTAATTTGAATTTTCAACATCCTTATATAACATCACATGTCAGGGCCTTAAGTTTTCCTGGTTTCTGGTATTTCATGGAGCATTATATTGCAGGCATACTGTTTCACTAAAATCTCTTAGCTGAACAGTATAGCTTTCTTCTTTTTTAAGAATACTCTTTTAGTTAGTGAAAATTAGTTTCTAATACTATTCTTGCTTCCGACAAAAGAATTTTGTTACTTCCTCTCCTGTATTTGTTCCAGTTTTGACTCTTATTTATTTATTTAACGTTTGATGCTTCCATGGCACTTACGAAAACTTTTATAATGGAACTAAAATAACAATTATACTGAATTACGGAACTATTTAAATATATTACGAAGTTGAGCAGGCAATAACCCTCGGCTGGCAGGTGCAAAGATCGTCAGCCATAACCTCTACAACTTGACGCCGAGGCTCTCAATTCAGGACACCGGCGTTGCCGAATTTAAATTCTGAAGACTTCCAGGAAAGACACATTAAAACTACAGCTATCGGTATTCGCCACAATATTCCCACGATAACAGCAAATTGTAGTATTAACAGACAAATATTATCTGTCAGGCCTGTCCCGTTGTGATGGTGTCTGGCGCCGGGTTAGCTGGTTGCAGTCCTGGTGATGGAAGAAATTTTCAACATAAAGACTTGTCCGGCAGGGTGCTAGAGTAGGTGGTGCACAATTCCTAATCACCAAATTGTGCTCCAAAGTCCTGGGTTAAATCCCAGACATATTCTCAGTGCGTAGGTAAGGAGGGCGTCCAAACTGTTGATGGTGATTCGTTCGTTGGATGGGGACATTAAGCTTGACGACCCCGTTGGTGTCTTTCGGAAGAGCAGGCCTGAATGGGTTGGCACCACGTTTCACCCTCTCCCATCTTTCATCTTTCATCCGCAACACAATATCACAGTCATCAACGCTTACTACTCCTGTCACCCTGGGAAAAACACCCCAGTTCAAACTCCCAAACGTTACCATGGGGGAGTAAGCACCCCCTTGTTAGTCGCTGCCATCGTGTACGAACAAAGCTTTCAGGAGGAGAAGAAACTGTCTCCCAGTTACATCTTATGTAAACACGAATTAAACACTGCGACCGGTGGATGAAGAAACAGGTTTACGCAACTTCCAAAAACTTGTTGGCTTGCTTCATTGCTGGTTGTCAACACTGGAGGTGTTTAAGTTTTCCTTCTGCGTGCGTTCAAATTCCAAGTGACGCACCTTGTGTTGTGGATACAGCTATCGGCGCTACGAGTTTGCATGCCGCGCTGGCACCGCCTAATAGATTTATACCACCACACTGCTGTCCGCAATAAAAAGCGACAAGCGCGGAAACAAAAAGAAAGCGCTGATGACAAATGCCGCACGCCGGCCGCTACTCCATGACGCAAAAAAAGACGACTGCCCCAACGCGCTGTCTCGAGAGGAAATTAGCAAAGGAGTTCTTTCATTCCCTCCGCGTCCTTCCTTTTTATTCTCCTTATTGCCGAGCGGAGGGCCCCCTTGCTCCTTCTTCGTGTGGAGCACAGATTTAGCCAGAGATATTGTTGATTTGTGTGCGTGCCGTCTATTGTTCCGCCGCTAAAGAGGGAGATGTGGGCATCTCGAGAGATACTGAGGTGAGCCCTATTGCTGACAAAAACCTCACACGCCAACAAAAACCTCACACGTTGCAAATGAAACGTACTTCATTCACTGGGAGTTCGGTCAGTAGGGAAATAACCACTACGCAACTTATTAATGTCACTGTTCAACATCTCTAATGAAGATAGTGTCGCATTCCAGAAAACAAAATATATGTTTCAGATTTAACCTATCTTAAAGTTCATAATTTCTTTTGGCATTGTTTACACTGATTTATATCTCTATCTGACTTTAAGATTGATACTTGAATGGCGGATCATGAAAAACAAAGATACTTTTACGGCGTTTTAGAAAAAGCGTTTGATAATTGTAGGTGAGACAAGATGTTCAAAATTTTAAAGGAATCAGGTCTGCACTATTTACATAAAAGAATAAAATTTGTGTAAGAAGCAAGTGGCTGTGGTACATTTATCACTTTAAAAAAATAATGGTGTGAGGCAAGGTTACAGTCTAATCCTATTAATAGTCAACTTAAATGTAGAGGAAGAAATAAGGGAAGTAAAAGAGAAATCTGAATGTGGCATAAGTGCTCTTGGAGAAAAAAATCGGTATGCTACGATTGTTGACGATATTGTCCTGAGGATCCTGAGAAGCTACTGAATGGCAAGAACAAAATACTCAAGGAAGATATTGGACTAAACATACACCAAAGCAAGACGAAAGTGATGAAATGTAGCAGAAATGATACTAATAATAGTAGATCAAATATAAAAACAGGATCGGATGCAGTAGGAGAAGTAGGTGAATTCTGCTACTTAGGAAGTAAAATTATAGCCAATGGCTGAAGCAGGAATGATGTTAAAAACAGATTACTACTAGAGCAAAGAGACTTCTTGAAAAAATGAAATCTTTTAGTTTCAAATATTGACCTAGTACCAGAAAAAACTTTCTAAACTCTTATGTGAGGAACACAGCACTTTATGGTAGCGAAGCATGGACTTTAAGAATACCAGAAAGAAGGAAAATTGTAGCTTTGAAATGTGGTGCTACAGAAGGACGATGAAAATTAAATGGACAGATGAAGTTCGAAACGATTTTGGAAACAATGGGTGAAGAAAGAAGAGATAGGATGGTAGATCATAGTTTAAAACATGCGAGATTGGTTAATTTGTTAGTGGGGGGAACAGTCTAAGATAAGAACTATAAAGGAAGACAGATAATAGGAGCGTATAACTGAAGACGTGGGTCGTAAAGGTTAAGTTGAGGTGAAGAGGTTAGCGTGGAAATGGAGGATTGCATCAAGTCAGACGAACGACAGACGTCAGAAAAGAAAACTCTCTCCTCCTAAGGTGGATATATCCAAAAACGATTTTTTTACCAACCGATTTTGTACAGCTTATACAGCAGTCTCCCGCATCCCTAATGTCTCATCTGCCTATCTTCCCACCGATTTTCTTCGAGACATTTTTCTGCATATGGTTCTTCCATTGGTGACCGTTCCCATAATTTCGGTCCACTTTCCACTGACATGCGTCTCACATGTCCGTATTCATGTTACGTTCTGTCGAACGAACTGCAAGCTGAAGGCCAGACGTGTAAATGTTTGGCATTTGATAGTAAACCCAGTTTGCACTGAATATATTGGATATGTGCAAGGCAGAAGTTTCAAAATCCTTCATTGACTGGAGAGGACGAGAAAGGAACGTATCAGAGAAGTGTAGGAATTGGATTACAAAACTTTGGCCAGTCCATTGCTTGAATATGGCGGTGTAGTATGGAAACCACATTTTGTGTGTCATACGGGAGGGTATGCGAAGGAGAGCGGTTAGATTTATTTGTTTTCGGAAACTACCGTAGAAAACAGTTAGTGAAATTAATTATATGATAAAGTAGCTGGATTGGAATTCATTGGAAGGAGGAGGGTAAAGAGAGTGCTGGGAGTATATAAAAGGTATATTGGTGATGAGGCTTGATTGGACATTAGCGGAAGAATTGGAAGTAGTTCATGGAAGAGAAAAGATGACTAAGACTATAAGTTGGCCTCTGCACCTTACAACTCTTTTTCTTTTATATAATAATTTCGTGCCATTCTGAGGACAACACAAAACACTTAATTAAAACCACCTATGCAACGCAAAACTGGCGTGGTAGCCACTAGGAGTAAAACATTCTACAACGATCATGTGTTCATATATTTACGAAAGTAAAATTGAATTAAAATATGCTCATTAATGCAAACAAAGTATTTGTGTGTAAATTCTACAAATAGAGCCATGGAGTTAAATCAGGTACGTTTGAGCCACTGAATTTTGTGAGGCATTGCAAGTGGAGTTGTCACATATCCTTGAATGTTCTGAATTGATCAGACCTGCTTGGAAGTGTATGCTAAACGTGCTGCCGTGGTTTCGATGAAAGCAAGGTCGAGACTGCAAACTGTGACGCACGCCCGCTGTGAGTGTTTAATGAAACATATCGCGCTTTATCGGATGAAACACTTTCAGTTTTTAATGACTACTGCACGCTCCGTCCATTCCGTTCCATTTACCCTCATTTTCACAATTGCGATTGTTAATGTATTACAATCAGCATCCATCATTAATGTTCAAATATACAAAATTTTCCGTTACGTGTTGTGTACCATGTTATTATAGCAATTCGTCGATTAACGAGGTTAAAACAGCAAAATAGTATAATGTAAATAAATCATTACCCTGACGATGACCATATACTAGTTCTCGATTTGAGGCAGCGAGAAAGGTTTGAAACTTAGGTAGGTACAGACTGGAATAAATTAAATTTGTTATTGTCTTGCAACCTGGTGACAAAGTTTCAATTTGCCGCGCATTTTGCCTCTGTCGTGGCAAGACCTAGAGGAGAATCGGGTAATATGGAATAGTCTGGTAATATGGAATACCGAGGTTTCTCCTCTGCCGAATGCTGCTGTATAGTGAAAGTACCATCAAATGCTGCTCAAAACTACTCTGATACTTTGTTATGCAGGTCGGTCATTTGGGAGCTGAACTGTGTTTGCTATCCAACAAAGTTTGTTTTTCCACTTTCGAGAATTTTTGCAGATTAGTTTTCTAAAATATATATAAAATTTTATATTTATTTTGTTGATCGCTAGTGTTAGTGTAATGTGTACTAAAAGAGTGATGGTTTGTTGTACAGGTCTTTTTTCTGGCTTCCATCTTTTTTTATAATATCACCAAGCCTATTTTGTCCAAGATAGCGATTCGGGTAATATGAGATACTTGGTATTCCATAAAACCAGACATAAAACTGTGGTATTTTATACATCCCGAAAAATAATTACTGAGTTGAAATACATTTTTAATCAAATATAATGTCAGTAATACGATTTTTGTTAATATTTATTGAAAATAATAAAAATAACAATTGAGAAAGTAAATATTTCTTAATTAATTCATTAATTATGTTTTGTTTTAAGAACAGCCGAAAAAGAAAGAAGCGATAGCTATTGAATTCGACAAAGATAATGATGATGTTGACTGAAAAGTATCATTAAATCCGTTTATCTCAATTCCAGATAGTTTACGTTTTTTTGAAACCTTCTATTCCATATTACCCGCCTATTCCATATTACGCTCCAAACGACAATTTTTTTAAAACTAAATTTTACTAATAAAAAAATCTGTTTTGACAGTTTTTTATTAGATATATGTTATCACAAGAAGTTGAAGGTTGTATTGGTTTTAGTTTCAGGTGTTAAATTATTTTCAGTACTATTATGTACAACAAAACATAAATGGTATTCCATATTACCCGATTTTCCTCTACAGTTTAATGTGGATTCCGAACCACGCGACGTCCTGGCGTATCTTATATTTTCAAAGAGAACTCATAATATTTTATGGTTCCACTGGTATTTGAACCCACGACCCCAAAGTTTGATACACTGAGCTAGGAATAAATAGTCGGTACAGCTGTTTTATAGTTTTTCCTGAATGAATGACATAATTTAAAATAAAAAATTACCTAGTGAAAAAGTAGGTACGTATTGTTAATTAGTTCCATCGAAATTTATAGCAATAACAATGATGTAACTTAAGTGTTACATACTGAACGTAGGCCTCGTGACTGTAAATTGAGTTTTCTTCGTCCTTTAATCAGTCCCTGGACAATCATTATATATATATATATATATATATATATATATATATATACACATACAGGAATCACGGAACTGTTTTGGCGATTCAAAAATTAATTTCTTAACTGAATGAACTGTATGATACAATATTTATCGTTTTGTGATTTAAAATTTGATTGAATGTTCTTTTGTTTCTAACAGTCATGAATTGGTCATCAGCACAGTTATTTTAATGTATTTTGTAGTTTTGGGAAAAACTTGATGCATTCGGAATACAAAATAAACTTTAAATAGTTTCTTTCGGTGTTTCAAATCAGTTTAGCACAATTTTAATTGAGACTTTCTATGTTGCTGCAAAGTTTTGACGATGCTGAATTGCTAATTTTGCCTTTCCCTAATTGTTAGCTCTCTCGGCATCAGCCTGCATTGTGATTCACTGACGAGAAGTTTCGTTACTAAACAGCCTCTCATCCACCTCGGCGGTAGCGTGAAACGTATTCAAAGTAACCACTGCGGTGCAAGAAATTTCTTTAAATGGTGTGTTTTTAGTTAGAGAAGTCTTGTAATCTCAGAAATGAGTTCTGATAAACAATATTTAGGTTAATTTGGTGCTAGTAAATACGCATGTTAAATTACAAACAAGTTAAATGTCCTAAAATGGTCTCAAGTATTTTTGAAAAGCAAATCTTAACTGCCGTCCGTCTAAAAGAGAATTTATAATTTTCCAATGAATTTACATGTCCATAAAAATTGTCCTATCATCATCCTCCTGAACAACTTACAGCTACCGGCCGCGTCTGCCCTGTCTGCAAGCCTCTCCACTTTCTTCTTTCTTCCCACTACCTCTCTGTCATCTCCTCTCTTCCGCAGACGCTCCTCTGCTCCTCTCAGCCATTCATTTGGCCTTCCTCCGGATCGTTTACCATGCGTCTACATTTCGCGAATTTTTTTTGGATTTCTCTGCTTCCCCAATTTCTTTACATGTCCGTACCATCTTAGTCCGGCCTATCGTTTCCTGTAGGGGTTCCTCTTTTATGGTGTGTCTAATCGTTTCATTCTTTATCGTGTCCATTCTTCCAACACCCATTCTACCTGTTAAAAATTTCATTTCGGTTGTTTGTATCCTACTGAGAGCATGCTAATTCATCCATATATTTATTTAACCTACCAAATAATAAGTAAAAGCCACACTTCGCTTTACAGCCTGTATAATGATGACAATATCCACTATGTGGTGACGAAAGCTTGGAGGCAACTCTCAGCTTTCTTGGGAAATTTAACAGCGGTGATGCCTTGCCTCGTTACTGATGGAACTCAATCTACATGTTAGGCGGCATCCATAAATTATGTGAGGTGTTTTTCCGGATTTCGGCCCCCCCCCCTTCTGGTGAGATCTGGTCCTGTGAGACACCCCCCCCCCCTAGAGAACGCCCTCCCAACTGTTAGAGACCTTTTTTTTTAGCTCTACAATCCAAAAAAAAATTCCAAAATCTCACGTGAGATTTCCGTTGACCCCCAACCCCGCCCCTTGGTGTGATTTGGTGAGATTTCGCTGGACCCCCCCCCCACCCCTATTTCACCTCACGTAATTTATGGATGCCCCCTTACTGTGTTACCTGGATGACTGTGATGAGCATATGTCCAGTGTAGTGTGTTTCTCGGTAGTGAATTGATTCAGAATGAAGGAAGGAAGAGTGTAAAGCTAGGTGCCGGTCCATTCAAGCCTACTCTTTCGAAAGACACGAGGTCCGCAAGTCTTAACGTCCCCATCCGACGGATGGATTACCATCACCACTATCGTATGCCCTCACTGCATATGAGATTTAACCCTGGGTTTTGGTGAACAAGCTGGTGATTAGGAGCTGTGCACCATCACATCTCCTAGAATGTCGGCTAAGTTCTTATCACGAAAATTTCTTCCACCATCAGTATTCGAACCAGGTAACCCTCGTCACTGAACACTATCACCTTGTGATTACGAATCAGAGTTGTAAATATCATAACAGTTGGAAACAGCTATATTACTATTAGACTTTTAGGATGATGTTAGATTTATGTAGTTAAAAATATCACTTTAGAACTATTCTCAATTTTAGTCTCTTCTGATTGATGTTTGCCTGATTTAGACTTCAGTATGTCTCCCAGCTTCATTTCCCGTCTATAACGATGGAAATTAAAATACACTTTATCCTGTGGGCACAACATCGAAGACTTCGATACACTTTATGCTCACACGTCTACTACCGACATTTTGTTCTAAAAAAAATCAAAAAATTTATTCTAAACAACTGATGGTAATGATTTATTTTTAATGAAACAAATTTTTTTGACATTATTGTGGAATTTGTGTCGCAATACTGGTATATTTATATTACTACTTTAAATTTTGTTCATGCAACATTTTCGTCATGCTCATGGGGGTAACAAATCACACATTTATTTTTCAGTCAGTGGTTAATAGAGGCACAGTGTAAAGGTAACCATGGTGGTATGTCTGCATGACTAGAGCTCGCGTCTCAGATCGTGTTAGTTGTGAATGTGATGGTGGCAAATAGCCACGTTCAGAGTGACACGCCAAAGCATTTCCCAATCACGAAGGCGACTCTACCTACCACAAGCACGGACACACGCTCGTGACTGCCGGCTCCGTGAGTTACTCAAAAATAAACGGCACAATTTTTTTAATTTTGTTCCTTTTTAGACTTTTGTCATTTTGGTGGCATACCAACGTGGATAAGGAGAAACTAGAAACAATTTACAATATATGTGCAGGGACCCAACCTGTTGGGGCCTGGGGCCCCCTCCGGCCGGGGGCCCTTAACATTTTTCCCGTTCTGCCACCCTCTTTCACACCACTGATACGGGATAATTTCCCGCTAAACCAACCCTTCTCCCTTCCACTTCTTGGCTACATCACTATATATTTATTAATTACTGTGGAGAAAAAGATGTAAAAGTTTGGGTTACTTATTTGTTTTTGTTTTCTTATCTTCAGCCTCTCTGCTGGTTTGTATGCATTCTCCATCTCTTCCTATCTCGAACTAATCTTTTCATCTCGACTAACTCGTTATAACCTGTTTCACGTATTTAATCTTCGTCTTCCTCTACAATTCTATCCCTCAATTATTCCCTTCTCTAACACGGTAACCAAATATGTTTGTCTTGAAACCTGACCCACCATCCTGTGAGACTCTTCGTGCCCGTTATTTCTCAAAGACGTGCTTTATCCATCCACTAATTTTGAGTATCTGTCTAGCTAAAGCATCACCTAGCAAATACTTCATTTTCCCCTCTGTTATTCCTAAAGTTAAAGTTTCACTATTGTGAGGTACTGTTTTCCACACATACAGTTTTACAGACTGTATGCGTTGCTTAGGTCAGTGTTTGAAATTAAAATCTTTCTATTTTTAAAGTAGTCTCTTTTGATATTGTTATTCTGCTTTTAACTTTGTTTTTGATGTTACCATTAGTTTTAATTTTATTTTCTAAATAACAGACTTTCCTATAAGAAACGATCTGGATCATATTAAAATTGAAGGATGTATCGAACAGTGGAACCATAAAAAGTGATTAATTATTAAAGAGAGATTGTAACAGCCCTCAAATCTAAACTTAAATGGAATGGTATTTTATGAAGCACTAATGAATATTATCTTGGATGCTTGTTTTTCAATTAACTGTAAATCAATGTATATAGACTTTGTTTTATGAAAAGAAATTATTTAGTGGCCAGTTAATATATTTAAGGACGGTATTATGCAAGAGAATTGCTTAAATGTTTGTAATTCCAAGTATTAAGGCAAGTTACGATATCTAAAGGACAATTTGCTACAGTTTAAAATGATTTCTGTGAATATTTTTGTGTTTAAGTATCTTTAATTTCCATTTCTGACCATTTTGCATTGATTGTAAATGATTATGTATTAATTCTGATTGTTTTTAATATGTTTCAATTGTTTAAGTATTGTTAATGCTCGAGAGATTTCACCGACTCAACTTACGACGGCCAAGGACTGCACACAATCGCTGGATTGTATGTATGCATATAGACAGTATCTTTGACGTCGTGTTTATGAAAATAAAAGCAATTTAAAGTGAACTGTATGGTGGACTGGTCATTTATCATATTAATAAAACCACGAACAATCTAATAAGATGGCGTTCACGTAGGTCCAGCAGCGCCATACTTTGTGAGAACTGCCAGGTACGCCTCGTAGACGTCAAACGGCGCAATGTCAGCATGTGAGTGGAAAAATGATTACCAACGTGACGATATTGAGGCCAATGTTAACATCAATCATTACATCAGGGAGAGTTTAGATCCCGAGGTACTGCCCCTTGTGCAGGCAGCTTCAGACCAACATACTTCAGCACGATAATTTCTGGCCAAATGGGCGAGAAACGTGCAAACCTTCCACGAAAAACGACGGGTACCATTGCTTCCCTCGCCTGCTAGTTCACCATCGAATATATGTGGGATATGGTCGGTCTGCAACTTGTTCGTTCTATTCGTCCCGCAATCACAGTAGAGGCTTTGTATACGCACCTGCAAACCACGAGGCCGTGTGATCCTCAGCAACATATCCAGGCTCTCTTCAACGACGTCTAAGGGGCTATGACCGTAGTACGAGGCAACTTTCCACCGTACTGAATTCTCACGGTCAAAATGCATGCACACTACTGTATTAGTAATAATTTGCGTACTGTCATGTCCCTAATCCGTGGAATATTTTTCATTTTAATCACATGGCTCCTTCATGGTGTAGCAATTTCCACAAACGCTAGTATATTTGCAGAAAAGACCCTCTATCAGGATGTTTATATCCCTCTTAGTACAACGTCGCTACTTCGCAATAATACAAATAGGTTTTCGTAACGTATCCGTAGCTGCCTACCATACAGAGCCTGGTGAGTGCGCGATTAACGATCGAGCCTGCAACCGCGAGGACCAGTTCGATTCCTTCTTCCGCCAGTCATATTTCGGTTTTCCATGGTTTCCTGAAATCAAATTCCGGGGTGGTTTCAAATGATCAAAGCTGAATTCCTTCCCGTTCCTTGCCTCCTCGTCAATGGGCAGTGAAAGCCTAAAAAAAAATAGTTCATTACTATAAATTTAAAACAGAATACATCAATCAAACATAGCCAGTGATAGGAACTGATTTTATTAGCTTAAGAAGGTGAAGTGTACAACTTGTAATCCTTCTTTTAAAATTAAATTACTTTTTATTTTAATTATTCTCTCAACAAAATTATTATTATTATTCAATTATTGAGAAGTGGAATTGGGATTTTGCTTTACAGGTTGACAACACTGTTTCACGTACGTTTAACATTGACATTTATTACAACAATTCCTTCCAATTTCAATTAAACAATGAACGTGTAATACAGTAGTTTCAACATATCAGTTCTCAGGGGTTGTTAGATGTCCTTTCACTAATCGCGCAGCGGGGCGATGAGAATCTCTAAGGCGACAGGTTTTGTTCATCAATACGACACTTCTTGGGGTGGTTATCGAGATCTCAGTGCAGTTTTCATTTTTTCATTGCAGCCAAGTCTGCTTCCAGTGGTATTCCCAGGCGATGACCCATCTGCTGGCCGTTGGATTGCGTCATCCACTCTGTTGGTGACATGGAACACAGAGCATCACCACCAACCGTGCTGACATTAGTCTCCGCACATCAAGTTCTCCCGACGGATAGCGTCTACTGTGCTCTCCACACACCCTAACGGCTCCTGGGTGCCTGCCTCAAGGTCGCATACCACAGAGCCCTGTCACCCTTTGTTTGAACTGTCCACCTGTGCGAGCCAGGAGCTCAGCATATCGCGAATATTACTATGTAGCGTTGCGATACACTACAAAGGAAAGGTGTACCATTTATGTTAGAATTTTGCATCTTTAATCACCACGCGAGTGTCATTTTAATACTCAACGCAAGCACTCGAACTGTCCCGTCTCTAACGATCTCGACGTCGACGAGGTGCAAAGTCATAACAAATAAATCCTTCAAAAATTCATGGCCGAATTCCTCCCTGTTCCTTGCTCTAGTCCCTTCCCACCTCTGATGACCCCGATTTCGACGAGGCGTAAAGTTTTGAAAAAAAGTACAAAACCAGGAACGCCCTGTACCGTCTTGAGCGTGCTCCATAAAAGTTGCCAGTTAGTGTTTCCTCCGTATCATTGCGTGGGATGGGCTTCTCGTCAATAGGGCTGCTCTGTATCTCCCTTAACAAGATTTCCTTCGTGTCTTGACTGCGTCTTTTGAAGTCTTCTCAACTCATTTCTTGGTCGGAATGCGCCTCGGTCGGTATCGGAGCCGTCACAATTACCGCCGTCCGTATTCTTTATCCGCCCGCACAAAAGAATTCAAAGCGAGCACCCGGCCTCGCTGCCTTTGTTACTCTAATAGGAGTGAACCAGGCCGCGTCGGATTCCGGTCTGGAGCCTGGAGTGCGCAGCTGATTATGTCAAACAACACGACCTCCCACCCTGACGCCAGTGAGCGGGGTTTATATCAACGTATCCCGCTGCAATGACGTCACAGTCTGTGCGAGAGGTAATACATTGTTTCTGGTAGAACAGTATCCTTCCGTAGGGTTTTAAGCAACAATATTTATAACGTAGGAAGAAACATGAGGCTTCTTAGCGTAATAAAGGAGGATGAAAAGATTATTTGCCGATGATGCTATTATTTATCATGAAATCACAACCCAGGACAACTGCGCTTTGTTACAAGACGATATTATGAAAATAATTGCGTGGTATAAAGATCTGCAGTTGGAGTTAAACGCTAAAAAGTGCCAAGTCATGCGTGTAAGTAAAAAGGTGACACCATTTAGCTCTGAATATACAATTAATGGTACTGTCCTTAGAACGGTAGATTCCGCTAAATATCTAGGGGTAACAATTCGTAATAATTTGTCGTGGAATGAGCATATCGAGAATGTAATTGGGAAAGCAAATCGTATGCTTCGATTTCTAGGCCGTAATTTAAAACAATGCACTCCGGAAGTTAAATCAATTGCATATAAGTCACTAGTGCGGCCTCACTTAGAATATTGTTGCTCTGTATGAGGTCCCCATCAAAAGGGATTAATGGAGGCATTAGAGATGATCCAAAGAAGAGCCGCCCGATTCGTGACAGGTATATATAGTTGGAGGGAACCCGTAAGTGCGATGTTGAAGTATTTAGGTTGGGAAGATCTGGAGCACCGAAGGCGTTGCACTCGACGGAAGCTAATTGAAAAATTCTCGACTGACGTATTTCGGAATGACAGTAAACAAACAGCAACATTCATATCTCGGAATGGCCGCGAAATTAAGATAAGACAAATCAGGACCAGAACCGATTCATTTCTGTACTCATTTTTTCCACGAGCGATTAGGGAGTGGAATAGAAAGGATTTAACGGGCGAGTAAACATAAAATCCGACAGGAGTAGCTTTCGCTAAAGTACTCCAGCCATCCTGATCTGGGTTTTCGATGGTTTCCCCAGATCGCTCCAGGCGAATGGTGGGATGGTTCCTCACAATAGCCCATGGGCGCCTTCTGCCATATCCCTTCCAAACCATTACCTTTCCGGATAGGTGCAATGCACCCTCCGCCACACACTTTTAGTGAATCGCAGATTAATAGTAATAGTAATAGTAAATATGAAATGATGGATAAAGAAGACCTCACTTATAACACCAGAAAGGTAGACGGCATTATATGTGTGTGAAAGAAAGTGTAAAGGTCGGAATCAACTTTATTATCTTCATTAAAAATATTTCGATTTTTACTTTTACTATTATTATTACTCCGCGATTCACTGAAAGTGGGTGGCGGAGGGTGTATTGCACCTTTCCGAATGTGTAATCGTTTGGAAGGGATATGGCAGGAGGCGCCTATGCGCTATTTTGAGGAATAATCCCGACATTTGCCTGGGGCGCAGGCGACTTGGGAAAACCATAGAAAACCCAGATCAGCATGGCCGGAGTGGTTTATCGAGAACTACTCCTGTCGGATTCTAAATTTTCTCAGTCGGTAAATCCTTCCTATTCCATTCCTTAATCACTCGTGGGAAAAAAAAATGAGTATAGAAATGAATCGATGCTGGCCCTGATTTCCCCTTTTTTCTTGGTCAATCCTAGATACGAATATTTGTTTGCTGTCATTCCGAAATAAGCCAGTCGTGAATTTTTCAATTAGCTTCTGCCGAGAGCAACGCCTTCGGTGTTCCAGGTCTTCCCAACCTAACTCCTCAACATCGCACTTATGCTTTCCCTCCATCTATTTACGGGTAAATATTCAGTATCTAAGACGTTAAGTTATATATCGAGACGACTTGGTAGGCACATTTTGCAAAGATCTTATCCATCTTATCACTTAGGCAGAATCCCTACTAGTTCGGAACTTGTCATTGTATCAGTCACACATATTGCCAGTATCGTGCAATGTTTAGTGATCTATTAAACGAGGTATACCAGTTACACTCTGTTCTCTCCAAACAGGCGGATCAAGGACCCGCTCCTCACCTAACCGCTACCTCCATTCCTACCTCTCCGAGTTGACCACTCCGTCCGGGTAGGCGAGTGGCAAGTTTCCCCTTCGCATGTAGGGGTAAGGGCAACGGAGTGGGGATACAACTAACTGACCTTGAACCGCCTCTGTCAACTGTATGGGCTACATACAACTTCGTTCCATACCTAGAATTAGTTGTCATCTCCACTTGCATCTGCTATTTTCTTGCCAAAGTACAAACAACGGTTGCCGTACCGGAAACTAGACCAATGGTGTCATCGTGAATTATCACTAATATTACATAGGCCTCAAGACAAGAAGAACGTCAAGATGAGATGATAGACTCGATCGTCGCAGAACACAGAAAATGAAGAGAATAGAAATACGTGATGTTAGTCCATTAAACGCTCGCAATCACAGCAACTCACTAATCAAACAATTCGGCGCTTTACAAAAGTAATAAGAGTTGGTTATACTCGTAAGAGGTCTGATGGGTCATTTCAGCAAATATATCGTATCAGGAGCGGCTCGGACGAAACTTCAAATATTGGTTTGCGTTATTATCCACCTCAGAAGTGGCTTTTTGTTGAGGAAAAGAAAAATAATACTTTCCACTTGTTGCGATAAAGTGAGCAAGGTAGCATTGGAATGAAATACTTGGACATTGAAGTCATTAGAGTCGACTGGGGAAGCTTAAGAGTATTGGTATATACGTATACACATGGAATTGATACCTGCATCCTGATGGCGGTTTTTAAGCGATTTCCCGCAGTCGTCTAGGCTTTTGGTTCCCCGCAGGGGAGCGCGGGGGGAGGGGGGGAGGTGCTTCGCCACCCTTGTGGGCAATACCCTATCTTTATAACGTCGGAAGTACAACGTCCCCTTCACCGTTTGTTAGGCGATGAAGGGGACATAGTTGAAAACCTTTATTCTGACATTACGTATATGCTGAGTTTTTACTGAGATGTCTTTGTTCGTTCTGAGAAGCTGGTATTTAGCTCGTAATAATAATAAAATTGTGGAAGGGGAGAGGGGACGTTCTTTTGACGAGAGGGGGTCGTGGTAAGAAAAAACTTGTGAACCGTAATTTAAGTTAATGCTGGAATGGTCCCCAATCTCCGCGTCATAAACTAAACATTTAACAAACAAAAATACAATTATCACACAGAACAATAGTTACTCATTTCGCAAACAGATATGCTTCGGCCTTCTTCTTCAGCGGAACTGAAATGAGATGTGAATCACTCGAGTTGCTAAAAACAAATGTTTGACTGAAATTTATATGTTATATATATATATATATTGCATCAGAAACAACCACAACTGGGGCTTCAGGCATTACGTAAGCGGAAAAAGTTGAGCGCAAAATCCTTAGAAAATTTTTTGGACCAGTATATAAAGACGGCATATGGATGTAAAGACCAACGAAAAAACTATACGAACATACAGATAGATTGTCAGACATGATCAGAAGACGTAGATTACAATTCTATGGACATTTACAGCGAATGAACAGCACTGGACTCACAAAGAGGATCTTTGATGTGGTAAATGGTTCGCTCAGGAAAACCAATTGGTTCCAGGAAATAGAAGAGGACTTGAATCATGCAGGGATCAACAAGGAAATGACACGGGAAAGGGGACAATTAAGGAAAAAAATTATGAACACAAAATTTAAAATACAGAAGAAAACAGGAACAAAATGGACTGAACAAAGGAAACAAAAACACAGTGAGCGTATGAACAGGTTTTGGGAGGAGAAGAGGAAGAAGACAAATACAAACAAAAACTGAATAATCATGAATAATTTGAGTTTAAACACTGTCCTCAAGGGCAATAATGATTAATAATATATATATATAAAACGAATTTTTTTTATCTCAGTTGAATGAAATGTTTTCGAGATTCACACTGATTCAGCCTGCTCGACAACCACGACGTCTACACGATAAAAAACTCTCTCGCCATTGTGAACAGATATACTATTAGGAGATAAAATACCTCCTTATACAGTACGTCGCATAAATAAGGGTACATCAAAACGATTCGGAACTGCATAGGACCCTCGACCGGAAACGTTGAAGCGGTCTGCTGGCGGAAGCTTCATATTTTACAAGCAAGCATTTGTCGATGTGAGCAGGAGAGACTGTTTCGCAGTGCAACCATCGCGGCACCCTTTGAGTGCAGGTGTTTGGAGATGGGAGAGGAGATAAGCTGACCGCATTCCTTCAGTGGGGACAGTCCACCCCGTGCCAGCGGTGCGAGAAGTATAGAGCGTGTGTGTGCGCGTGTATGCATGGAAGGATAGACTGTTATTTAATAATAAGTTCAAACAAGTTTTGTTTTTCTTGTTTCACGCTAAAACCTAGTTTTGAGGAGAAGATTGCAACTGGCCAGGGAGACGCCGTTCGAAAGGATAATCATCGAATGTGTTCCAAAGGAAGTGCTCGTCCAGTGTAATCACAGTGCGACGATTGAAGTTTATTTTGTGTGTGTTGTGCACAGAAATTCCAGAAGAACGGACAGCGCTGACTACAATATAGACATCAACTAGATGGTAATTACACAATTTTTATATTCCGCCAGAACAAACCGAGTCAAAGTGTGGCGCATTGTACCCGAAAGCGAAGACCTGTAGAGAATTGTGCTCTCTGACTTTATTTTATTTTGAGTTAGTGGGACTTTGTTCATGATCTGTAATTTCGTTGTTTTTATGTAATCAATTTTTATTATATAGATTTAATTCTTGTTTTATGTGTTAGTCAATGCAAATCATCTTTTCTTATATTGATAAATGCAAGTGTCAGTAGATAAAATTAATATAACTTTTCCTTGAAATAAAACAAATAATTACATTTATATATGTTTATTGAAAATTCTGGAAGGACTCCTTCCATGGCGCACAGGCAAAATTGAACTAGGTAATTTATATGTACAAAATTTTAATGATAGAGAGTAATAGTAACTGGTGGCAATCCTTACTCCCGGGTACACTACGTCATTGGAATGTGTCAGCAGAAATGAAAGGACATTAATGGGAAAAAATTTATTGAGATATTCGAAGTTTTCATCGTTATTTCTATCCAATTGTTAAACAGCCGGACTATGAATTGGATGATTTCACTCTACGACATTCACATCCCTATCCGTCGGTCTCACCAGGCTACTGAGAACATTTCATTTATATAAATTCACTGCCACCACCTAAAGAAGTGAGACAGCTATGTAGATATTTCTGCAGCGTATGTTAAGGTGTGGTCAGACCATTACTACATTGTCTACCAGACATACGCCGTCTAAAGAAAACATTATTATAACAGGCAACGGGCTGATTTCTATCACAAATCAATTTCAGAAGGATATTAAATTTTATCGCGTGTACTTGTCGTGCTTTGTGGAGCGTGTAGCTCGACATGGGTTGCGGGATTTTAATTACCGCCTACCTGGGCGACAAGACACGGAACTTGTTATTCTCTAGACGTAACTGGATGACGTACTGCGTGCCAGTTGTTTAACAACAGAGGGCGGCAAACACAACGTGAAACCTGTTTAATAGCCTACACTGCGGTCGCATTTAAATTGCTAATGGGGAAGCTTATCTGGAGCGACCTGTCTTCTCTTTAGACAAATTCGTTGGAGAAAGTATATAAACTGTAATGCGTTCCAGCTTCGAGGACTTGGCACAGTGTTCGTTTACAGGACCGGTTCCTTGTGTTGTTACGGAGAACACGATGCCCAAAGTTCTAATAGTTAGAATGGTAAACGATAAGGAAAAACCCCACCGTAACTGTTGTTGAAATTTCAATTTATTTTTGATGCTCTTGTATTTTCGTAGAGGTATAGTCAACAATTCAATGTTTTTTCTAATATCTTTACAGGTTATAAATTTTGTACAGAAAGATTTGTTTGAATGATATTATTTTAGCATCTGGATATTGTGGGCCATTTCCTCAATTGCGATAGGATCAATTTTTTATGAATAATTGTCACGCCAACGCAATTGAATTTTTTTTATTTTTTTATTTTCCGTACGCGTTTCACTTTATTCTCTGAAGCATCTTCAGCGGTTCTGTATTTTTCATTGCTCACATTTGCTTGTAATTTTACAGTATTTCAGCATCAGTTGCGTCTGTAATATTAGCAGTTTGCACAGGTTGATAGATGCTTCGTAGTTTAATTAATACTATAATTAAGTAGTCCACGATACGTTTCAATTTAAACTCGTTTATTTTCTTAAACACGTCGTCAAAGATGCTGGTTACATGCATTCATACAATCCAGAGATAGCATACAACACTTCTTCCACAGACAATACAGTTGCCGGCCGTAGCAAACTGAGTCGGTGAAAACTAAAACTGTCTTTCTGCTGATTGCTTTATACAAGCAACATCGAAATTTCTAGAACACTTCAAAAGCTTCCGACAGATATTTCTCGAACATTAACAATACTTAAACAATTAAAACATATTAAAAACAATCAGAATTAATACCAAATCATTTACAATCAATACAAAATGGTCAGAAATGGAAATTAAAGATACTTAAACACAAAATTATTCACAGAAATCATTTTAAACTGTAGTAAATTGTCCTTTAGACATCGTAACTTTCCTTAATACTTGGAATTACCAACGTTTAAGCAATTCTCTTGCACAATTCTGTTCTTAAACATATTAAATGGCCTCTAAATAATTTCTTTTCAAAAAACAAAGTCTATATACACTGATTTACAGGAAATTGCAAAACAAACATACCAGATCATATTCAACCAAACTCTAGCTTACTACCAATGCTTTATAAAATACAATTCCATTTAATTTTTAGGTTTGAGGGTTGTTACAAGGTGTTTGTTGCATCTTTAAGAATACTTTCGTAGCACTATAGTTTATTGATTTCTGATAAATGTAAGCCATCAGAAATCAATATACTATAGTGCAGTGAAAGTGCTACGAAAGTATTGATAAAGATGCAACAAACACCTGTGATGCAAACTGCTATTACAGACGCAACTGATGCTAAAATACTGTACAATTACAAGCAAATGTGAGCAATGGGTTCTTATGCGAACTCAATCACACATTTAAATTTTCATAGGGCATAGTCCAAAACATTGTCGTTTTTTATGTTTGTGGAGTGTTTTAGTCGATACTGGATACTTCCTTTAACTTTGGTGAATAAGAGGTGTATTTTGTGGTGTGACATAGAACCACATTGAAATGAGGTATCTAGGCAACACAAGACACACATTACGTTGGCTTAGGGAAAATTCCAAGTTGCTGGAAGGACTCTCTGCAGGACAGGGGTCAGCGAATTTAAGACTATTTCTGCGAATTCTCCATTCAGGCTGGAAGAAAGACGATACACAATAGGACTTGCCAGTTTGTAAAGGCAGATTTACGACCTATCACTGCTCAGTATGGGATCGGCCGCAGTTCTGAGCATGGACAGCTTTGACGGGTGAGATATATATCGCGTGACCAATGTAGATACGTGATAACGTCAAGACACTCCAAATTAGACATTCTATGAGTGCTCACTGCGTGAAACTAGTAAAACCGAGTGGACACGAAAGAAATACGACAGTTTCCGAACAAATCCTCCAACCCCGTCAAAGGAATTATGTGTTAAACCTGAGAGTACTTGGAGGGACGAATGTTTTTCCAATAGCATTTTAGTTTATAGAATAGTTCTTTTTTTTGTATAATGTTGTTTCATGTCCTCCAATGAGGAGAGAGGCAGGAACTTCTACATCGACGATAGGACCAGAGAAAATCGCCCTAGGAGACGGAGCAAGATGCCGAGGTTTTAAAAGGTGGCGCGAGATGCTTCTCGTGGTCTTTTTGGGTCTCAATGGTTCCTGTTCACTTGTGCTTCTGCACAAGAACGACCCATAAAGCCGACAGCATATCATGCGATCGGTTGTGTCTTCATTTTGAGTCACAAGGTGACAGATAAATTCAGTGTGGGGTCGGAGTTTGCTGACTACGTCAATGCCGGACAGACGGTAAAAAGACAAACATTGCACAAGCTAATAATATTGTGTTTGCACTTTAAACCTCCGTGGTCACCCAACATAACGCTCTGAGCGGAGAAGTCCGCACGATAAGAATTCTCACTCTCCGATATATAAACTGAGTGATTATCCTTGGCATTGAATTCAATAGTTTCTGTGGTTGAAACGAAGGACATTAGCTTCTAACGAATAATCTCAATACGTGTCCTGCCGAAAACTGTAAACTGTTAGTATGTATGTGAAAATCTGAACGGATATTTTGTTGTCTTGTATTTCTTACTTTTAATGGCCATTAATGTAGGGTAAATGTGTTGTTTGTGAATAATTTTTGATTGTTTATCATTATTAAATTTAAATCACCTTATGTCTGCTGGCCTTCATTCAAAGAATATATTGTCGGGTTATGACCTCTTCATTCTTATTAGTGATCAATAAATCATTTTGAGAACCCTTTTCAATCCACAATAAAATAATCATTTGCATTTTGGTAAATTTAAAATAATAATTAATACCATTTATAACAGCGGTATACCGTACCCGCTTGAATTTCAACTTCACTTATTAATAGTTTGATATTGTTTAAATGGGCTCTATTTTGAAAACTCTGTTGAAAAATACTTTAGAGAGTGATACGTGAGTGAGAATGAAGCGTGGGCGAGATGAGAGCAGTTGTGAGAGCGATGAGTCCGTGATGGACGGTGACGTGTTGGGGCTCTGCCGAGTCCTTATCGACCCAGCCCTCGTCCTCCTTCTTCTTCTTCGTGTTCCTCCTTCGCGGAGCCACTCGTCTCAAGCAGTCCCCGGAAAACGTCTAATTGAATCGTGTTTCATTAAAGTGCTGGTAATTTGATTCCCGCAGCGTTGTTGTGCGCAATCTGCATACAGCCAGCCAGGCAGCGCGGCCGGTGACTCAATTTGCAGCGGACACTCGGTCACTCAGGCCACGTCAGTAACGCTGGGTGTCTTAATCAAGTGTCCTCACGGCACTGTGTTGTCTTCAGCTGTCAGTAGCGCTGGGTATCTTAATCAAGGGTTCTCAAGGTACTATATTGTCTTCACGCGGAGCCTAAAAAAAAGAAGAAGAAGTATCGGTCTTGGTGACTGACTGGTTGGAGCTGTAATGTCCCGTGGTGACGGGAAATTTATGCGTGTGAATTCCACGTTTCTTTGGCATCGGCGAGAGCCAGGTGACTCATACCTGGGTTGAAAGACCAAACGATTTATGGCAGGCCGTAAAGTTAAAAGCTTTACACAGTCAATGAAATTCAAAGGACAGTATAGGGACTGTGCCGAAATGAGGATTTCCTGGTACAGTAGAAAGTTGAAACTAGAGAAACGATGCTTCGGAAAAAAAGTCAGGTTGCGGAACACCTCTGTTGGGAACCAGCGAATCAAACTGTGTTACGAACTTTTAGAAACCATAAGTTTTTTATGTTGCATGAGGAGCGCCAATGGAGATCGTGGACGACCCGCCAAACGCTGCGACTCGCTGAAATTTCCCGCGTCTGCTAAAACTCGGGAGCCTGCAAGTTTTCAACGGAGCGAACAAGCGGGAGGGAAGACATTCTGTTTCTGGCGAGCAAACAATCCGCACCGGCGCACCCCAGGAGATCGCTGGACAGGTCACTACCTGCGGGGAGCCAACTCGCCAAGTGGACGTTACCAAGGACCAAGCGCCCAACTGATCAACGGGGTCCGTCTGACTTCTCCGCAACTCATCTGCTACGGTAAAGAACGCCGGCGATGTATAGACACTCTTGGGTCATTCAACCCTAGGCAACGCTCTGAGATGAGAATCATGCTCTAAATTGTTCAAAAGAAACTTTTAATGTTCAGTTCTGTTCAATAAACCAATCAATTTTATATTCAAAGAAAATAATAGGTGTTGTAAACCTTGCTTTCAATAACTTCCTTTCCAATGTACCAGTATATCATTTGATTGTTTTTATTGGTAATTTTAAAAGTATAATTGCTTCGATAAAAAGTATTTCAGAATTGGAATGTCGCTTCTCTCGGATAGAGAACAATTCCATTCTTGGCGCCTACCCGGGATTAATTTTGCAAATTGACTTATTAATTAATGCATCTCATTATTTTATTCTAATTTTAATAACGTCATAAACTAGACGTTACAGAGCTTAGTCCTGCCATTCAGAAGAATGTGTTCGATCTTCGGTTCGCCCGTCGAGATTTCCGTTTTCCATTGTTCTCCGAAATCACTCCATCTGAATCCAGGTACGCTTCCCTCAAAAGGTCACTCCCGTATTTTATCGCCTCGCGCTTGTAAAACCCTTAAACAAATTCACTGAACTGTGTAAGGTGACAACGTCCCTTACAATTTTTGATGAATATGTTTGTTAAAAGTAAATATTATTCTTCCTTTGTTGATACAAATGTGTTAACGTTGTGTGTAAAATGAAAGATACGTGAATATTTGAATGCCGGAATATCTGTGAACAGTGGTCGTCTAAGACAATGAATTTCTTTGGACATGAAGAAAAATGGATATTGTGAGAGGTGTCTGAGAATATAAGCTACAGAGAGCATGTGATAGTATAAATCGGAACGTAGAAGTCTGTTATTCTGTAGTGTAATGTAAAGAAGTGTATTCTATTTCAAGTGTTTAATAATAATAAAATTGCTTTCGAATGTTCTTAGATGATCCTTGTTGTAATAGATATATTATTCTGTTCCGAGCTGCGAAACAATATAATGTGTGGACTTCTATAGTTAGTATTTCAGCTTGACGACGGTCATATTATAAATCAAGAAGAGCAATAGTAAAGTGCTCATACCAGCAAAAATAAAGCAGGTAAACTTACAACTGATAAATAAATTTTACATCTGAAAAATACTTTGTGATTTTTCTTATCCCGCTTGCTCCTCATATTTTGTGTCATTTATGAGACATTCAGTGCAATCTCATCACTGCAATCCTAGGTATAAAGGAGGAGGGGGGGATGCGACAGATTGCAAGTCTTGATTAACAGTGTAATATATGTTCTGTATGTGAAGTGCTAGGTGAGGGTTAGTTTTTGGAGTGAAAATTAGTGATCGTCACAAAATTCGCCCTTACGTAATTAAATTTAGCACCTAAAGGTACTCGGCTAAGACTTGTTGGAAGAAAAGAGGCGGAGGCAAGAAGGTTCTGGGAGTGAAAAAAAACCTTTAGTTACTAGGAAGCTGGTTTTATTTTAAAGCGAAAATATAACTCCAGGTGTTCTCGATCGGTATTTATAAATCGTAACCAAGGTACACAGGTTTTCTTGAGAAGTCATTTGGGCAATTGTTGTACGTGTAAAAAGTATTACAGGCATATTTTCTGTAACTGTTGAATTCTATAATGTTTCCTCTAACTAAAAATCTTCATTAAAGCATATACATACAGCAGAAGAACACAATATTCGAAACTATTGGCTGGCTCTACATATTTGATGCTTACATTACATTTTGTCATGAAAACGAAGTCCTTGGTCATGAAATAAAGGATGTACGTTCTGTGTATGAATGTCGCCACTTGATAAGCTGTAAGTTCAATAATTTGCTTCTAAACTATTCGAACATTAATTTTACCCTCTAGGTTCACTGCCAAAGTGTTAGGGAGCGACAGATCACTAATTATTTATTTTAATTTAAAATACAAAATTTATATGCACAGTTCTTCTTTCATATTATGTCCGTCATGTTGGTAACAATGAAAGGTTACGAGAAAAATAAATGAATCGATGGTGATCTCACAAAATATTTCTTGGATTACCGGGATTCAACAATGAAATTTTCAATTCCAGAACGATGGCATACACCTTTGATAAGATGTATGTTAAAGCTATATTTTCCTGTCAGTTATTATAAATACCAGATCACAATCACTGAACGAAACATGCACCACTCTGTGGCAATACATTTCGCTAAATCTGAATTTCACATGTTCCTGATATTACATGAAGGTTAAACGGGTCATATTCAACAACTTGAACCTCATTTGTTCTTATCTTACAATGTCTGGCCGAAACTGGTAAACAATGCAGAGGTAGTCTACAGTGGAAGTTGAAATGGCAGTGCCACAGGGTAGCGTATTGGGACCATTGCTTTTCTTCATTCTAATGAATGATTGTGTTGATGGTTTATTATCAGAAGTTAGGTTGTTTACAGGTGAGATAATGGTATATAATAGGATCAAAACGGTAGAGGACCATAAACAGCTACAGGGTGATCTGGACAGGATATCTATCTAGGTCAGGGGTCCCCAAACTTTTTAACCCGTCGACCCCTTGATACGATATTTGCCTTCTCACCGACCCCCACAAGTATTTAATAAAAGCATTAAATTATTTTTGGCATTTCTAATGCTAAGCAATAAGGAGGCCTGCATAACAACTCAGCGAAATAATTTATAAAATCCACCCAATAAAATTAACAAAAAAACGAGATACTTTCCACTATTATTATAATCTCAAAAAATATGAACAAAACTATATACAGATGGAATAAATTTCGAATAAAGACCTGCCAAAAAGAGCAGATGGTTGTTGTAGTGTTTTAACTTGTCTTATAGCAATTAATCCACCTTCCTAAGGAACTCTTCAACTCTCAATACTGCAACTATCACCTCTTTACAACCACCTTACCTCAGTGAGCAAAAGTAATTTGTTGAAAGTTTCATCATTTACTTCACATGACTTCGCAAACAGACGAGAACTGAGAGGATGAGCCTTACTTTTATTTATTGACCTGATTGTTAGTAGAACATTTTTTCCTGTACAGTTTAACTGATCCTCTGTAGTATTAATCGACCCCCTTTCGACCCCTCTGTATTAATCGACCCTTGGAGATCTCTTATCGACCCCAAGGGGTCGGTATCGACCACTTTGGGGACCCCTGATCTAGGTAGATCAACAAGGAATGAAGAAGAGTCAGCTGATTAGGTACACATATAAAAACTAAAGGTTGGTTATGATTATAAGGTGTGAAAGGAATTGCTTGATGAAGACTTGAATGTAAATACCTTTGATAACAAACTCAACTGAACAGGAAACATTGGTCAGGTAGTAGGAAAATGTTTCAAAATCCTTCACTTGTTGAAGAGAGTGATGAGGGGATGTTCCAGAGAAGTAAGGGAATTGGGTTACAAAACTTTGGTCAGACCAGTGCTTGAATATGGCAGTGTAGTATGGGACACATATTTTGGGTATCAAGTGCAGGTGTTGGAGGGGGTGCAAAGAACAGCTTCCAGATTTTTCTCTGAAAACTACCGCAGAACACAATCAGTAACTGATATGATAATGGAGCTGATCTTCCTAATCACATTTAATTTTTTGGTGGTGGAAGCGCTATCTCATATATAATAGTCGGATACACAATACAGCCTATAATCGATACAAAAAAACTTGACTTCAACTGACGATACGAAGAAGAATTCCGTAACAGCTGCTGCTTAATAAATTAACAGCCTGTTCGGTGCCTTTTTCTTTTTCTTCATCCGATATGCGTCGCGTAGATTTCGTTCGCCAGCAAACGAATCGTGTTCGTGAAACCTCAGAGGTAATTTGAAGAGTCGTCACGCAACACGGCAAGAAGCAACGGGATCCCAGGAGAACATTAAAAAAGGAAGGACAAGAAAGGCGGCAGCAGAAAGAGGAGAGAAAAAAAACCTGAGTCCGTGGACAAAAAAAGGAGAAGCGGTGGTTGTTGGCCTTTTTGTCGCTAACAGTCCGCCCGGCGGTCTATTACCGACCAGGAAATTACTGTTATGCCACGTCCATTACTTCCCTGCGATAATAGGCGCCTCCCCAAGGCGGATGAACAATGGATTGTTAGAGGCGTGTCTTCTGTTATTTATAAGCGGACTGTTTTTTTGTATTGGGCGAGATAGCTCCACGTCCCTTCCTTCCTTCCGCTTTAGAAATAGTAGTCTGGCTCACTCACTACCCTATTTCCACGTACAAAATCGAGGTTCCGTGAAACATTCCCCCGTCTCCAGCTGGTCTCATACCATACCCTCGAGCTATGAGGTAACTCACGACCAAACACTGCGGTTACGATGTACAGTACCGGATCTAGAAGGCTGATACTTCTCTATCTACATACCTTTCGATTATTATTATTTTTTTTTCCTGTGACATGAACCATGCAAAAAAAAAAAAAAAGTCGCGAATGATTTACGATTATTAGCGAGGTTAGTGGTTAGTGGTTTGTGGTAGCATGAGAGAAGAACCGGTTCATTTGTGCCAGTTGCTTATTTGTCAACTGAAACAGGTTGTAACAGCCCTCAAACCTAAACTTTAACTGAAATTGTATTTTATGAAGCATTTGTAGCAAGCTAGAGTGTGATTAAATAGTTTTGTATATTTGTCTTTTATTTGATTGTAAATCAGTGTAAATTGATTTTGTTTTGTGAAAAGAAATTATGTAAATACCATTCAATATGTTTAAGGACAGAACTATGAAAGAGAAGTACTTGAATGTTTGTAATTGTAAGTATTAAGGTGAGCTTTCTCTGCTGATCGGATTATATAAGTTCCATGGAAAGTTCTACAACACTACAAAGGCTTCCGACAGATATTTCTCGAACATTAACAATACTTAAACAATTGAAAATATATTAAAAACAATCAGAATCATACCTGATGAAGACAGTAGAATCAGCTGTCGAAACGTAGTGTTTTTACAACATCATCTGGCTGGACACCCAAGATGATTTTGTTGCAAAAAATACAGCAACCAGTGACTGGTTGCTGTATTTTTTACAACCCATATTTGACATCACAGTCGCGGAAGTTCCACCAATCCATCATGGATAAAATATTATTGATTTTGTTGCATCGATACGCCGGGAGCTACGATGTTTAAAGGATGATTTACTACAGTTTAAAATGATTTATGTGGATAATTTTGGGTTTAAGTATCTTTAATTTTCATTTCTAAGCATTTTGTAATGATCGTAGATGATTAAGTATTAGTTATGATTGTTTTTAATATGTTTTCAATTGTTTAAGTATTGTTATGTTCGAGAAATATCTGTCGGAAGCCTTTGTAGTGTTCTAGAACTTTCGATGGAACTTATATAAACCGATCAGCAGAGACAGATACAGTTTTTAGTTTCTTGACGAGTTTATGAACATGGTGGTGTGACTATATTGTCTTAGGAAGAGGTGGTGAATGTAATCGCTGGAATTGTTTACATGTGTCCAGTATCTTTGAAGTTCGATGTGCTTATGAAAATAAAAACAAGATGAATTTTAAACTGGATCGATGACTAGTTATTTATTATATTTCATTAAAACCACGAGGCACCTAATAAGGTACGTCTTACGAAGCATTTACATTTGATAAACATTTTCCCTAACAGAAACAAAAATATCAGAAAAACTCTTTCTATAGAGAACGCACAGAGTTAATGCGTATCTCCGTGGTACGTGGTACTGCTATCCAGTGGTAATAGGATCACTATTTATCTGAACCGTCACATACCCGTCACTTTGATAGTTCATAATTTTACCATTTACGTAATACATATTGAAAAAATCTTTTCGTAATTAATGATGTTACCAAAACGGAGAGCTTAACGTTTAAAATCATACCTCATTTATCGGTTTTGGCTAAGTATGACGGCTAAGTAAGACGGCTTGTTACCAAAAAAACCTTTTAGGAATAATGTATATGATTAGTCTCTAATATTGGAGGGATGGGCGACAGTCACAAGTTTTTTCCTAATCTTGGAAAAATCGTAGATCTTTCGCTGTAGAACTTCTTGGTCGGCAGGTGAATTTATCTTCCATCGCTTAGTTATTTCAATGAGAGTGATAAAGTTCTTCCTATTAAAATGAATGGTGGTCTTCACCATTATTAAATTCAATGGCACCGCTTATACATGAGACCAGAGCGTCGTGGGTGAGCGGTAACGCTCTGGCTTCGTATGCGGGAGGACGCGGGTTCGAATCGGCGTCCTGGCATCCAGATTTGGGTTTTCCATGGTTTTCACATATCATTCCAGGCTAATACCGGGATGCTTCCTTCAAAAAGTCCTTAGCCGAATTCCTTCCTGTTCCTTGTCCCCAGTCCTTTCCGCCTCTAATGACCTCGACGTCGATCAGGCGAAAAGCAATTTTAAAAAAATACATCTTCTTGTGATAACTGTCTAGTCTCTTCGACGCTGGTAATTACGGTGGCTAATGGTTCTCTCTCTACCGTAGGAATTAACTGCTGTAATGCACTATGAATGCTATTAATCTTACTTCGAAGCAGTATATTGCTGAATCAGCTGTAGCAACCACTGTGTTTTACGGTGTGTAAAAAGTTTTCTACAAGTGTTCTAAGGTTCCGACTCGAAATGCGTGACCCCGTGGTAAAGCTAAAAGACTAAGCTCGCTTTCAGCGTGCTGGGAAAGTAATTCAATACCGAACACCATGGAACGACAATGGGGTGGCCACCAATAGAATCGCTAAGAATGTTCTAGAACTTTGACAAAGGTCGAATTAATTTAATTGCAGTGGAACACAAGTCTCGGTAGCTATGTCCCTCCACACCTACGTTCCAGTTTCACTTTTTTCTGAGGGAAAATTTCTATGGGCACGGTAGGGCTAGCGTTACGCATTAAGTGCGCATGCACCACAACGTTCTGCTCATGCGCACTTAACGTTCTGCTCATGCGCACTTAACGTTCTGCGCATGCGCACTGTGATACAAGCAGTCACAGAGTCAATAAAGCTCACGTTAAACATTGTATCACATTAATTGAGAAACATATATTTCATATTTCAGTTGCTTTAAATGTTTGAATACAAGAGCATATAGAACAAATTCGCTAAATACGATACAAACTTTTATTTGTTCCAAGTAAAAATTTTGTTTTGTTGATGTCTGTTGCATCCTGTTGATTGAAAGAACAGTTATCAGATATTTTTCCCCAAGTTGTTCTCCGATATAAAAGCTCTAAACACAAAATACAGACAATGGCTAGATTGAATTCTCTGTAATCTAGCCAGTATGCTTTAACTTTTTGATCATTTTCGTTTGTTTACAAGAAAAATATGGACAAAGCTCCTATTTCCTGTACAGATGCAATAAAGATAATATCGTTCCGCCACTGGAGTCGAAAGAAACATTAAAAACATAAAAATATACGCAGCAAAAATACACATAAAAAGTGTGTACCACTCATAGAAGCCTCATTTCTTGTGTGTTTTCTGATACACTATTTTTTTAATCAAATTCCCTGGGTTCGGTATCACCAACTTAAAACTACTACCACCACTACGCGAAGATGGATGTCCAACTCAAAATTATTAGTTATTTTATAACAGTCATAATTTCATTAACATTATTCTGCACAGTCAGATAATTATTTTAAACATTGCAAGAAATCACATAAAGGCTTTGAATATTCCTTTAAGCACAATAAATGATTTGTGACGACTGAAAATGGAAGCGTGACGTTCCAAATAAATACATTTCATTTAAATATTTCTAATCAAATTCAGTAAATAATTGTTATCTTCGTTCTTGCACATAATGATAACTGTTTTATGCCATATTCAAACCTTATAGTAGTACACTTTAAGTGCGGAACCTCTCATAAAATTCAAAAGACAATATTATCCATTTTGTAAACAAGAAACCACACAGTTAAGGGATTGCTTGATGAGGATGTAAGGTCATTGCTATATTACAAAGTCCCTTCTAAAAACTTCTTGTGGCTCTTGTATTTACTGTAGTTAAGTTCAGGAAGAGAATACTAAGGATTGCTAATTTATTTGGAAAGAATTAAATACAAGTGAACATTATCTTTGGATCATGAAAACAAAAAGTATTCAAAAAAAAAAAAAAAATCAGTTTAGGTATTTATTGCCTTAAATACATATTTTTTCGCGTGTATCTAGCTACTGATTTTTGTTTTCCTGGTGTGTTATAACTGGTACCACACTCTTAATCTAGATTTGTAAATATACCAAAAACTCATTTAACTGTATATTTTCATAGAAATGAACTATTGCCGCTTACCTCGTGGCTGTGCTGAAGTATACCGACCAAAAATACATTATGATACTTTGTTATAATGCATGGTTGGCAACCCTAGGTATACTCCCAAATATCTATCATTTTTCGTGGCGGATAACTGGGATCTTTTTGATTAGGCGTTTGTAGGATGAGTGGTAATGCTCGGGTTTAGCATTAACGAGGACTCGGGACTCATAATATTTCAGTTTCACATGGTTTTCCCAAACGACGCCGACATGGTTCCTTAATAAGGTCATGATTGAATTCATTCTTTTCTTTGCCCTCCATCATCTCCTGACTCTAATAACCTCGACGTCAACTAGTAGTAAATCAAGAAGCAAAAAATGGCAATAACTATGCTGCAGTTGGTCTCAGCGACAATCCCTGGAAGGTTTTTTTTTTTTTTTTGATACGTTATATTCTACTCGTAAGATGAAATATCCTACAGAAAACTAATTAGCTGGAAAGGCACAGCGAATCGTATTGATTCGTTAAGTAAATCGCGCGCACAAAGAAAACTACGACTGTTTTGAACAGGAGACTGTGGCAATATTTTTAGATCAGTCATGGTGGACACCGAGAGTCTCGACATAGATTCACCATAGACTACTTAGAAAATTGCGATATTGATCTTCGAAATTTGTTCCGCAGTTGCGCACTCTTTAACCTCTTGTGTCGAGAGTCGACTCTTAAATGTCGTCCTCTTTGTAACACGTTGAGTGCGCGACGTAATTTACGTGAAAGCTGTTTGTGATTTCATTAACATCGCTACCAAGCTTGTCAGTCGCTCTGGTGTGCCAACGAATTTATCCTGATCTTACAATGAGAGAGTCGATACAGACCAAACACTGCTCAAACGCACAGAAAATTTAGTAAGTTACGTTCATTATTCAAATTCATCCATTTATTCTGTATCGCTAATAGTAACTCGTCAGAATTAAATTTCGATTCCTACAAATTTTTTTTATTTTTTTTTTTTTTTTTTGGTTAAGATTTAAATTCTTGCGGATAATCTTTCTTCTTCTTCTATTTCATCCTTTTCCAATCATTTTGGGGTTGTCTGCCTCTTATGAGTTTTTCAAGGCAAGGTCGTATTTGGAGCTCTTGATTTTGCGGCAACATGCCCTTGATGACGTCAAGCATTTTATGCTCCCCGCCAGGTCATACTACGCACTAATGGGGAAACTGAAGTGCTGCCATCTGTCTGCCAAACGTGTAACTATGTTCTGTGTGTGGTAAATGTTTTTCGTATGTGTAGCTTATGAGGCGGCATTCGCCTCAAAGCTGGTAAGCAGAGTCCTGGGTTCGTGCCCGACCCAGCGCATTGTGCCACACTGGCTGGTAAACCCTCTCTGACAGTGAACGCCGTTAAACAGAATCCTAGGGCGTTAATAACCCCGACGTTGACGCACCCTAAAACCCCAATAATTATAACAACAACAACATAAACAGAATCCAAGAAACACACGGAAAATAAATTTTTTCCAACCTTTTGCTAACTGGATGAACTTTTTCAGAAGCGAGTTTCCTGAAAAAATTTACAATTCTAGCATTTACGTAGAAGACGGCGGAAATAAACTAAAATCTGTAATCTTGCTGGCAGAGACACAGTTTATGTGATATGAAATTAACATAGATCACCTAAGTGCAGTGGGCCAGAGACTTAAACTGTGAAGATTAAAAGATCGGCAGTTTACAACTTCAAATTTATCTGCTCCGATTACCTGACAAAATAATTTTTTCCTACAATTTCTTGCAGTGAAATCTTCAAGGGAGTGCAGCCGGATAGTGTCATAAAATGACGACGTTTCGACAACCTGCTCGGTTGTCTTCATCAGGTCTATTTTAGATATTACGGCTTGAAATCACAAATCAGTCTGTTTTGTGATTTCAAGCAATAATATCTGAAATAGACCTGATGAAGACAACAGAGCAGGTTGTCGAAACGTGGTCATTTTACGAGACTATCCCGTGAAGAATTCACTGCATCAATACGCCAGTAATGTCTCCACTCTCATACTCCAATTTCTTGTCCACTCGTGAATTTTCAGTAAGTGATGGAACTGGAGAAGGATATAAGTTTCTGGACTGTTTCTTAATCTGTTCAAGCTTCCCATCACTGCGAACCAAATTAGTTGCTACAAAGACAATTTCAGTCGACTCCTAGATTCATCTTCCATTTTGTTACCGGATAGATTTAACAGCGTCAAGGGATCGGTACTAATGTGTTTTGGAAATACTTCAATAATATCAGCAACTTTTCTTTCAGTGGACAGAGCGAACATAAAAGTTTATCGCACTAGCGGTTCGTGATTATAGCAAAACACGCGTGCTCGAATTCCCGTCCGCCCATATAGATTTCGGTTTTCTATGATTCCCCGAAATCACTCCAGGCGAATGGCCATGGCCAAAATCCTTCTCGATCTAGTCCTTCACTCTCTAATGACCTAGGAAGAAATGAAGAAAAAGAAAAGAAGAAGAAGAAGAAGAAAAAAAAAACAAGCCAGCAACACCATTACTCTTAAGATATGCGTCTTTACTTGAACATTTCTTGCCATAGCTTGCATTCTTTTTTTTTTTTGCTTATGGCTTTACGCCTCTTTGACGTCGAGGTGATTAACGAATTATGCCATGACCTTTTGAAGGAAGCATCCCGGCATTCGCCTGAAGTGATTTGAGGAAACCATGGAAAACCCAAAAATGGATGCCCGGACGGGGATTCGAACCCGCGTCCTCCCGAATGCGGAGCCAGAGTGATAACCGCTTACCCACCACGCTCGGTACCATAGCTTGCAAACGCTGCCACAATCTGATTGTCATTCGAATCCAAAATATATTTTCAATATAGTTATAAGACATGACATTTTACATTTATAACTAATTGTTTCCTTTAAAACAGAAAAACATGATTTCCAAATTTAACCCTTTTTTATTAAAGATGCTTTGGAAAAAAGAGCTTCCAATTTTACTTTTTCTTACATTTTCTAGCCAAAGCGTTCCATTACATCTGATATAAAAATAAATTCACGTAAAAAACGTGAGACATATCATGCAGTTACTGCTTTCCTAAATGGTACTTTATCGGGAGCCAATATGGGAATCTTTACCTTGGATGTTGCATTAATTAGCTGTCAAACCTTTGATACTACAGAGTGCAGAAGAACAGTAAACTTTGTCCGTTTCATCGGCGGGATAACAGGAATAGTGGATAGTAAATTTTTAACCTGAACTCGGGATGGGAGAAATTGAGGTTACAGTTAGTTATTAAACAAAATTGGATCGCAATACCGCTTATCAGCCGCAAGCGAGTGATTTGATGTAATTTTAATTATTTCTGTTACATTACATAAAGTTTTTAGAGCCTCGAGAGTTAATTTCGGGTTATCTGTAATCGTTAATTTCATTTACACTCGTTTTCATTTATCAATGTTTTGAAACTTGTTTCAGAGCGCGCCAGTCAACAAAACAATGTAATGTGTTCGGTGAAATTTTGATGCGGCGCGTTGCTGTGTGAAAATTTGAAGGGAATTAAATATTGAAACAAAATCGAGAAAGATTACTCGTGTACGCGTACTGGTCAACGTAAACACCAGACGCTATTATCATGAATATTTACCATACAACATGCTTAGTAATGTTCAAAAATATACAGTCTGAGCAAGAAGGAATGTTTATATAAATTAAAATTACACGTTACTTTTCAACATAACTTCTCATTATTGATCTAAATTTTTCATAACGTTAAATCTACGAATTTATTGCATGAGAGAAGCATTTTCTGTTATTGCTCGTAAAATGTTCCATCAAAATGCCCTGGCTCGCTTCGACACTGTTAATCTTTCACCAAGAAGATAAGAATCCCTCTTTTAAAATTAAAATTAGTCGTTCGAGACTAATTGAGGAATGTAGCATGAGTGATGCCGCATTCTTCTCCCTCAATACTCGACATTAAGCTTATAGATTATGTTAGCTTCTGTGTCTAGAATGCAGACAAGAACACTGCTAAGAATTCCAGTATCTCGAAAGTCTAGCTTCAAAATACAACCACTTATTTTCTCTCTGCCCCTGCACCTAGAAGGTCAGACCGGCAAATTATGGACCTTACGTCGTTCTGGTGTCAATCTAAAAATGTTACAGGGAATGCTCTTGGTCATACAAAAGTTCCCTAGATATACAAATCGTGCTAAGAATCATCAAACAAACCTGAAATTTCAGCAAGACGCAGTCCGGTCCTGCAATGCAGATTTGGGCTTTACTTGTTCACGAAGTCACGACAAGCAATCCTACTTCTGCTCTTGTCTCCTAGCCTTAAATTCTATAGTAAAAACAGAGGAAAAGAACCGAATTATCAATGCCAACACTACGAAGCTATGGAATCCCTTTTCCAGCAGGTTACTTTCGAGCTGGTCTCGTCTGCGGACAGTCTGAAATGGAACCCCCTGACCCTGTAGTATCGTCACTCACAAATGAACGTTAGTAATGATTCTTGATCATCATGTGCTTCTTTTCGTTACTCTGCAACATCCCTTTAGAATGTCTTCTTTTAAAAAGACATGCAACAAGGCACTGGGCCATCTCTCCAGAATTGTATCCTAGTTGTTGGATGAACTCTCCACAAACGTGAACTTGCTTCCCTGACCAGTAAGTTCGCCCTTCATTAACACGGTCTAGGACATCTGGGATGTCATCGAAAGAGATGTTCGAATACTTTACTCCCCTTCTCCTCCACCAAAATCGTTGCAAACTGTGACAGATTATGTACGTGATACTAGACAGGTATAATTAATTAAACTGCTCTTCGCTCTAAATGCACTTGACTTATAATCAAAGTTAAGATGGTGGCCAGTAATAACACTTGTTGCATAATCGTTGGTTCCAATTTTAGGTTGTATCTGATCAACAGTAAACTGTTTGGGACTGGTAGATCATTGGTACTATATGCATGTTACACTGCCGGTAGCCGTATTCGAAGGTATTTTTTTTTTTTTTTTTTTTTTTTTTTTTTTTTTTTTTTTTTAAACTGCTTTACGTCTCTCAACAGTGAGGTCTTTAGAGACGGGAAAGGATGGGGGCAAGGAATGGGAAGGAATTCGGCCATGGCCTTTTTAAGGAAGCATCCCGGCATTTGCCTGGAGTGATTTGGGAAACCATGGAAAACCCAAATCTGGATGCCCGGACGGGGATTCGAGCCGCCGTCCTCCCGAATGCGAGGCCAGAACGCTATCCGTTACACCACCACGCTCGGTATATTCGAAGGAATTGGTTATACTTCAGCTGTTGTCCCATTGCTGGATGAAGCCCTTTGCCATCCACTGTGAAGCGGAACGTAGAACTTGGCAGGCATATGTCGAGACCACTCGAGTGACGAGTTTGCAGGGTGCTCTGTATTCATACAGACCCACTTCTGTGGCGAACAGTAACAGTAAATTACCTGTCCTTTCGGATTGGATAGAAAATAGCTTGAATGCCTGGAGTTGGTATATATCATATATTTTACGAGAAAGAAAGATTCCAGGTTATTATTCAGTTTCCAGCGGAGACTATGCAGCATCAGACAACCAATATCCTGTAGATGGGCATACGGTATCTATCAGAGTAGGGACTGCATCCAGCAGGACCATATCGAGTGCACACAGTTCGCTGTGAAAGTTACAGTCTGTTTGCTCACAGCGAGGGACACGTTTCCATCATGTCACGGACTCACGGGTGATAAAGCGAACCAAGACTTCGAGCCTTCAAGGACAACAGTGCGGTAATGTTGAAGTGGCAATCACGAATAAAATGTTCTTCTCAATTTAATACCTAGTAACGCCCCTGAGTTATTTCTTTCATGTTCTATCACAGTACAAAAAAGATCTGATTTTCATTTGTTATTTGAATTAAACTAAATTAGATTGCTCGTTTCTAATATCAGATTGTATCATAATTAAATAGACATTTTTGTGAACTTTAGATTTTCCATTCAAAACTCAAATAAATTTCTTGAATTAATGTATTAGTGTTTTAAACTTTTTCCATTTATACTAAATTGTCAACCTTGTCGAGTAGCAGTAAAATCTAAAAGTAGGGCAAATTATGAAATTGCTTAGTCCGAAGTGAGACAATACTTGAAGCCTTCTTTTGCCGATGGAAACTACTGTACAGTAATGCTGAAGTCCCAGTTAGGGATAATAGTTCTTATCAGTTTAAAACCCAGTAACGCCCCTTGAGTAATTTCTTTCTTATTCTGCCGTTATAATCACAGTTCAGAAATGTTTATGATTTTCATTTGAATTAAATTAATTTAGATTGCTCGTTTCTAATAGTAGGTTGTTTCGTAACTAAATAAAAAGTTTTGTTAACTTTAGATTTTTCATTTAAAATATAAATAATTTTCCTTCAGCAAATGTATTTCTTACGCATGTCTTAAAGTTTTGCCATTTATAAGAAATGGGAAAATTGTCATGCTTACAGAGCAGCAATAAGTCAAATTATGAAATGGTTTAGTCCTTGATCTAACTATCTTCAGCTAACTAATAGCAGTAAATAATAATATGTAAAACTGTGACACTACGACTGGTGCCTGTATACTCCGTGTCGTGGAACGAGCGTGGAGGGTGATCTGTAACGCCCTGGCCTGGTGGTAGGGAGGACGCAGGTTCGAGTCCCGTTAGTCATCCACCTTTCAGTTTTCCAGGGTTTCGCGAATCCTCTGCAGGCGATTGGTGGGATTGTTCCTTGAAAAGGTCGTGCGACATTCCTTCATTTTCCTTGGCCCTAGACCTTTCACACCTCTAATGACCTCGACGTCGACGAGGCGTAAAGCCAAGAGGAAAAAAACTTGCCGTTGGCTAATGCATGACACCTGCAACTCTACACGTCGTTCCTCCGTCTGTTCTCTCTTTCCACCCTCCCTCTCTTCTCTTTCCTTCCTAGGTACTCCACACGGCAGTTAAATTGTGACATCTGTCATCTTGTCTTTTGCCGACACATTCATCTCCCTGAGCTCTTCGCCTAGAAGTCTTTTACATCTGACCTCATTCGTACGTCTCTTAAATTCAAATTTCGGAAGTTACGTGTCATAGCCACTGTATTATTCTAATATCTTTGCTTGCTAGTATGTTACAGCCCATTTCTATGATCCATTCATAATGTTTATGCCTTTTTCATCGGTTTTAGCTCCAGTATTAATTTCTAGTTGTTGAAGATAATCGAATGATAAAACCTAACCAAGGCACTCAATTTCTATATATACTCAAGTGAATATATATATATATATATATATATTCTTCTCAAACATCCCATAAGTACCAGAGATGTGAATTATATCTAAAATTTAGATCATATACTTCCGGGTCTTGCTCCATTATTTTTTTTTTTTTTTTTGTATTCGTAAATCCTTTCAAGCTTCAAGTTCAATTTCTTTAAACATTATGGCAAAGACGTGTAAAATTTTTTTACAAAGTTTACTTAGTTGGAATTTCAAAATTTCACACTTAATCTCTTTAATACAGTGTCTTTTACTTAACCTGTGATGGTTCAGGTGTTTCGCAGGCGGAACATACAAAGTTTAATTCTAATTTAACTGAAGGTATCGTAATAAAAATTAAACTAGTCAGAATTGTTCACTTTTAATAGTTCACTTCAAATTTCATAACTGTACTTCTGGAAAAATAATTACAGATTTACAAGAAAACTTCGTAGACCTAGAATTTTAGCAGTGTGGGACACAAATATGAAAGGAAATTATTGATACACGAAAATCTCGCAGCTACGCTGGTATTATACCAGAAATATTTAAAAAAAAAAAAGACAGTCATTGGAGAATGCCGATAAAAGTGAAAACTTAAAATGATGAATATCATACGCGCAACATGCCATACTTTTAGCTACAAATATACTAAATAATAATAACTCCATGTGGTGGTAATGACTTAGTGTCAGGGTTTCTATTGGCTGCGCATTCTGACCCTGTCTTCGCCGCCTTAATCTAACCTGGTAGTGCTAGCAGGTACAGGGGACCTACAGTTTAACGTGGAATCCGAACCACAGAAGCGTTCTGGCGTATTTCCCATTACATAGAGGTGAAGGTCGGGTTAAGGTTATATGAAAATCCACGCCGAGACAAGGCTTCGAACCGGGGACCTTTCTTTCCCGAGTCAGACATCTTACCACATTAGCATGTCGGTGACGCGAACTCATAAGATTTTACCCATACAAAAATCTCCCAACGCGCCTAAAGAAGTTTTCACTTCAAAAACTAAAAATCTAACTTAGTCCACAACCCTGAGGTTGATCGAATCTTCCCGAATGAGATGTACCAGACTATTGTATGAGAGCCGGCCCTGGCAGTGTAGTGGCTAGCGCGCTGGCTTCGCATTGCAAGGGCCGCCGGTTCGAGTCCGGCCTCGGGCATGGGTGGTTTGAATTAAGTGTTGTGTTTGTCTTGTGCTGTCCTCACTGTAGTGTCCACAATATCATGATTAGAGCCTGATATAATACTCTGTTCAAAACAAATTGGAGCTGGCTAAATGGTCGCAATGACCGAAGGCCATTATTCAAATAATAATAATTTTAAAAAAATATTGTATGACAGGTAGAAAGGGCAATTCTTTCGTCAGGGGCCTATAGTTTAACGTGGAATCAGAAACACGGAATGTCCCGGCATAGGTCATATAATCAAATACAGCTATAAAAAATTGCTACTCACTACACAGTTTGAATCCGCGACCGGAGAGGGAAACTTTTGGAAGTAACCGTCTTATTATAACCGCTGAGCTACCTGACCGCCTTGTTTTGAACTACGCGCGTGCTAAGAACTGTGGGTTTCTTTGAACAATGCTGACAGATATTAAGGTGAGGGGGAAATGAGGATAGGTTAAATTTTTGTGAATCAAACGTAAGTAGGTAGGAGAAGAGAGAGCTAAAATTTTAACCGTTACTCGATGACGTCATAGAGGTGGGGTGGGGACCTCCCCCCCTCCTCCCCTCCAGGCCCGCCGCGCCGCCACCAGATGGCAGCACAAACCTCAATCTGTGCATGACGTCATAGCTCGCCCATCACACCAGTCAGTTCCCGGCCGACACTCGTCTAGCGCAGTTCACTATGGCTAGTATGGTGCTCCTGTTTTCTGCAAGCTACAAGTTAAACAGCAGTGACACCAAGCGGCTCACTGTTGGTTTATCACCTAAACTGGGATTTAAACCAGTAGTTGAACTCGAAAAAGTAGGGTACAATAAAGTCACTCTCACGCATGAAGAGTGGGATGTGCTGAGAACACAGGTCCATACAATTGGTAGCTTCTTCAACAACGGTGAACATCTGCAAACGAGTGTATTACTTGGTGACCACACCATCTCATCCCGAACAGTGTCTGGAGCGAAAACTATATGGTTTTTCAACAATGCTGTTCCTACCTACGGGGTGTTTCTCGGCGAATCAACCTGGAACATCTTGGTCCGTTACTCGATGACGTCACAGGAGAGGGGTGGTGAAGACCACGACGAGAATGACGTGTTTAGTTCACCAACCCGCCACCAGGCGGCAGAACCTTACAGCGGTAACCTCAATCTAACTGAGTATTCATCGGAGCTTGGTCGGGCAGTTGACATCAATTCTGGCACACACCCCCGCAGGCGACAACGGTTGTTGCTATTCCCAGCGTGAAAGCAGGAACCTCCTTCGCGTCACAGATGATTCTTGCGTCCCACGTCGCTGACCTCCACCGCTAACCTCAATTTGCACGGCTATTTCCGGCTGTACCGCTAACATATGACGCGACAGCAAGGACACACAATCTGAGAATTTCTGACACAACGCCCCCGCGGGCGAACAGCGAAAGTATCACACACCATTTTATTTGCAGCGCACAATTAGCGACGTCACAGGACACCGCTATCAAGAATAACATTAGGAAATCCGCTTGCTTGCTGTTAACGTTCGTTATGAAATTTCTTCCTAGTATTTTGTCATGTGTTATTGATGTATTGAAGTATTTTAACACAATTTGTCGTTCGTGACAGAGTATAAATTCTGTAGCGAATCACTCTAAAATATGCAAATACATCGTCTGATCGTGTTATGTTACGCATTTTCAAAACGAAAATCAAAATTTTAGTTTCCATACTGAGAGAGTGTATAACCTGTTTGATTTATTGTAACTGGATTAAAAGTAAGATACACTCGTTTCAAAAGCGTTACTTTTTTGTTATAATGTGATAATGGCATTACCATGGATATTCTGCAGTTCACATAGTCAAAATTAATAAAGGGTGGGGGATTCGAATGTGAGAGCGGTTGCTTGCTGTTGACAATTGTTATTGCCAAACTTGTAATTTTTCCCTAGCATTTTGTAATGTGTTGTTGATAAATCAAACTATTATAATTAATTAATTGTTTAGTTACCAAAAATTAACTTCTAAAAATAACTTTTTAGCAGACTGTCACCACTTTTTGATCTATAACACTGAGCTGATATCCTCTGATTGGTCAGACAAAGTTATTCTTGAGACCGTCCTATAATACCAACATGAACATACAAAACAACTGTATGATATATTTATTTTGTACTGTGTGGTGGATAAAATGAAACAAAAATGAATTAAATACAATATATTTTTATTTATTCTTCTCACGTACAAGTAGTACCATCAACACACAAATTTTTAATTACTATGTTATTATTAACCTCATCAGATATTAGTAAATTATTACAAGCAATAAGTTATTTTCTTAGAAGCGTGTAGTCGAATGATGAACTGGGAGTCCATTGAGCTACACGAACATTATTAATATGCATATCAATCAGTTTTTTGCACGTAGCACTTTGCTAGCTAAAATTTCCACAAACTCTGTATATCATCTCGAAACTAGGTAGCCCTACTTCTTCTTAACGGTCAAGACTCCGGTCACTGCGGGCTGCGCACTGATGGGTTCCTTTAAGACGAATCGCCTATGAAGGTACCGCTGGTAGAATCAGTATTCGGGAGGACATGGGTTCGTATCCCCCCCCCCCATCCATCCATCCTGATTTCGGTTTTCCATGGTTTCCTGAAATCACTCCACGTGAATGCAGGGAAAGAGACCTTTAAAATTCCATGGTCGAATTCCCCACCATTCCTAGCAGTACATCCTTTCTCACAGATAATGACGATGGCATCGACGGAGCACAAAGACCGAAAAAAAAGGCTGATATGCTGGAAATACGAGAATTTTGGATGGTCGTTGAAATTTCACACGTGTAACGATAGCAATGTGCTAGTAATAATACACGGTAGACGGAGAAGTTAACGATAGTCGCGACAAATTAAAAATTCATTCACAGACAAAGGTTGAAAAAACAACCACTTTTCGAGTTCTGGAACATGATATATACTGCGTCGATTCTGAGACAGCGAATACTGTATTCTCAGAACAGCATGATGCAGGCCTTAAAATCTGGTAAAAGTGTAGAAGGAAGCATAAGAGACCACTTGAAAACATTTGTGACATGATTAACAAAGCCTTTCCCACACCAGCTCCAAGGCTAGAAAAATCAGTTTCCAGTTTGACCATGGCAACAAATTATTAAATGGAACGAGGGAAGAAAGATTTCATATAAGCATCAGTACGACACCTTAGTTCACTAACCTTATCTCTGATGTCATTGGTATGAAATATTTTATCGCACTCGTAATTTTTGCAAACAAGCTCTAACCTATACCATCTGTCTACTCAGACCAATCTATGTATCAGTTCTGTTATGCGTTCGTATAAAGGTATCAACATATTTACACTCTAGCCTGCCTTCCTCCGCAAACAGCATTTCAATTCCAAAAACTGTGGACTCCATATTAACTCTGGAACCAGAAAAAGCCATCAGTAACAGCTACCCCTAGGTACCGAACTGATCACATTAGCATCGTCGCACCTCTCACTCACCTCAGACAACTTTGCTATCTAGTAGCATGTGCATAAGTACGAAATTGTTCACATCAGCATCATCTCATGTCACCCACATAACCACAGACCATCCAGTAACATGTGCCCCTAGTACCACAAAGGCATGAGTAGATTCAAGAGCATTTCTAAACACAGGATGTAATGTCGTACTTTGGATGCTCACTCACAGATGCATACGTCACAAAACACACATTAGTGGTGGAAATGAACTACACATCCTACATGCGGACAGACGAGAGAAAGAAAAGTATCACCATATTTAAACTCCAGCTGCCTTTCCGTGTACACTGCATTTCAAGTCCAAAAACTGTGGACCCCACATTACACCACTACATGCAAGAAAGGTCTGACTGTGGGTTTGTAACACAAGTTCTTCCTTCTCTGGTACATCCACTCATCACGAGTTTTGCCCCGAAGGACATATAGTGAACAACCTGAGAAAAACAGTTCGTACCCCAAAACTAACGGCAGCAAACTGTAAACAGAACAGTGAAATGAAAGAGTGCTTGGATTCCTGAAATCACTCCATACGAATGCAGGGAAAGAGACCTTCAAAAGTCCGTGGCCGAATTCCTCACTGTTCCTTGCCATACATCCTTTCTCACCTCTAATGACATTGACATCGACGAGACATAAAGCCCGAAAAAAAGCCTGATATGCTGGAAATACTAGAATTTTGGATGGCCGTTTCAACTTGTCTGTGTAACGACAGCACTGTGCCAGTAATAATACACGGTAGACTGGGAAGTTAAGATAGCCGCGACAAACACCTAATTTTAAAAAATTCATTCACATACAAAGGTATGGAAAAAAAACATCACACACGATATAACTCTTAGCAAGCTGATAGTTTCATCGTCATCAAACAGACATCATAACCACATTTTTCATAGTAAATCCCTAATCATTGACAAGTTTCCAAAACGTCACCATAGATGCATTCACTAGTTCTATTACGCCGAAGATAGCGCCCATACTTAAACTGTCGTAAATTGTTAGGTCATTCGTATGTGAAAGTGCATGTTTGGATATTTTATCCACTCAGGCCTCATCACCTAAAGTCTAATGCCAGATTGTGGTCATGGTCAACTTAGGCTCCATACACCACTCAGAATTTTTCTACCAATATCCATTCTAACATCATTAAACGCCATATACAGCTGTCCCAACACTCTTCATACCTTCCAGTCACATCCAGCTCAGCTCCTTTATTATGTCACTTGTTGAATGTTTTCCCCTAATAAATCTAGCTACCCTCCTTTGCAACCTACATTTGCTGTACAAAAAATGTGGACTCCATACTACACCACTATAGCCTGACTGTGGGTTTGTACCCAAGTACTTTGGTTCTCTGGCACACCCCCTCAGCACCATCTCCCTTAAA